>CM049843.1:33305886-33747900 GCA_027422415.1 Schizothorax lantsangensis | reverse complement strand
TCACCATCACCACAGTATGGCCACAAAAAAGGGCGAGGACATGAACATGACCATTGAGCTGGTCCTGGACCACGAGCACAAAACACAGACACCTCCATGAGCATGAGCACCCCACCACCACCACCACGATCATGAGAATCAAACCACAGTTAGCGTCCTGATGGCATGGTGAATGTCCTTCCTCCTATGGATAAGCCCATGACCCTTCCATCCTTCCCGGACAAGCCTGCTGCAGGACCAGAACAGCCCTCCACCCTCCGTTCCACCCTGACCCCCAAATACCAGGACAAAGGGAACCCACCATCCATTCCTTCCCTAACACCATGTCCCCTGAGTGTCCTGCACAGTCCAACATCCAAAATGGACTCCTCAAGAAGGTCATCAGTGAGGATCCGCTCTTTAAACCCACTGTGTAGAGACCTTTGAATAATTAATGTACAGTGTAATAAATACTGCAAAGGGTAATATTATGCTTTGTGCAATAAAGCATGTTTGGCTGTCGTTGCTACTTATGTGATGTTTATTTTCAAATGTACAGCATTCATCTAACCTGCTGAGAGCAGGGGGGTATTCCAGAAAGCAGGTTATGTGACATACCTGGGTATGTTTAAGGGTAACTCAGCTTTCGGTTCCAAAAATGGAGTTAACTTTCAGGGTACACAACAACAAATCCAGTGTGAGATGAACTCTCCTGGGAGTACATGTGAGACCACACTCAAGAGTGTGAAAGTTAGTGATGGCCAGATGAAGCCTCATGAAGCTTTTCAGTAGTGATGGGCAGATGAAGCCTCATGAATCTTTAAGCTTTTCAGCCAAGTGGTTCACAAAAGGGTTAATTTCTGGAGGCTTTATTTGCTCACAATACCACCTGGTGGCCAAAGAGTGTAAAACAAGCAGATATATTACAGAAAGAGTTGTATAGTCCAGGGGTCAGAAAGTAAAAGTCCTGCCATATTTTTGTTCCACCCATGAACTCAGCAGCTGATTTCACCAGCGGAGGAACCAAGTCATTCCTTTCAAGTCACAAACGAGTCTCGAGTCAAATCCCAAGTCCTCAAAGAGTTAAAGTTAATGAGATAATTAAGTGACTAATTAAATGATGATTGTGCATTAGTGATGAACACTGCTGTTATTGAGAACCACAGTGGATCAGATGTTGGTGTTTTTATTGGTAAAAATACTACTCTTTGGCCACCAGGTGGTATTGTGAGCAAATGAAGCCTCCAGAAATTAACCCTTTTGTGAACCACTTGGCTGAAAAGCTGAAAAGCTTCATGAGGCTTCATGAGGCGTCATCTGGCCATCACTAGTAATAAGTGAAGCTGGTAATGCTGTTTGTGGAGTTGTTTAATCCTGCTCTGCTGAGATCTTCAGAGGTTTAATGTATTTTATTTTCAGCTGAATTCCTCTAGTTCTTGAGTTTCTGTTTGTCTCTTTTTCTGTTCTCTTCTTTCCTTCAGTGATTTTGCTTGTTAACAAGCTTAGACAAGCTGAGGGGACTCTATGGCCTGGTTTCACAGACAGGGCTTAGACCAGGGTCATCAAACTTGATCCTGGAGGGCCGTGTACTGCAGAGTTTAGCTCCAACTTGTCTCAACACACCTGCCTGGAAGTTTCAAGTATACCTAAGACCTTGATTAGCTTCTTCAGGTGTGGATTAGTTGGAGCTAAACTCTGCAGGGACACCGGCCCTCCAGGACTGAACTTGGTGACCCCTGGCTTAGACTAAGCCAGGATTAGGCCATAGTTCAATTTAAGCAATTTTTATAAACTTGCTTAGAAAAAAAGATTACTGGGGTGCATGTTGAGACAAAACAAAGGCACTGATACACAGGTGCATCTCAATAAATTAGAATGTCGTGGAAAAGTTCATTTATTTCAGTAATTCAAGCCAAATTGTGAAACTCGGGTATTAAATAAATTCAATGCACACAGACTGAAGCAAGTTAAGTCTTTGGTTCTTTAAATTGTGATGATTTAGGCTCTCATTTAACGAAAACCCACCAATCTCAACAAATTAGAATATGGTGACATATCAATCAGCTAATCAACTCAAAGCACCTGCAAAGGTTTCCTGAGCCTTCAAAATGGTCTCTCAGTTTGGTTCACTAGGCTACACAATCATGGGGAAGACTACTGATTTGACAGTTGTCCAGAAGACAATCATTGACACCCTTCACAAGGAGGGTAAGACACAAACATTAATTGCCAAAGAAGCTGGCTGTTCACAGAGTGCTGTATCCAAGCATGTTAACAGAAAGTTGAGTGGAAGGAAAAGGTGTGGAAGAACCGCAGCCTTATGAGGATTGTCAAGCAAAATTGATTCAAGAATTTGGGTGAACTTCACAAGGAATGGACTGAGGCTGATGTCAAGGCATCAAGAGCCACCACACACAGACGTGTCAAGGAATTTGGCTACAGTTGTCGTATTCCTCGTTAAGCCACTCCTGAACCACAGACAATGTCAGAGGCGTATTACCTGGGCTAAGGAGAAGAATAACTGGACTGTTGCCCAGTGGTCCAGAGTCCTCTTTCAGATGAGAGCAAGTTTGTATTTCATTTGGAAACCAAGGCCCTAGAGTCTGGAGGAAGGGTGGAGAAGCTCATAGCCCAAGTTGCATGAAGTCCAGTGTTAAGTTTCCACAGTCTGTGATGATTTGGGGTGCAATGTCATCTGCTGGTGTTGGTCCATTGTGTTTTTTTGAAAACCAACGTCACTGCACCCGTTACCAAGAAATGTTGGAGCACTTCATGCTTCCTTCTGTTGACCAGCTTTTTAAAGATGCTGATTTCATTTTCCACAGGATTTGGCACCTGCCCACACTGCCAAAAGCACCAAAAATTGGTTAAATGACCATGGTGTTGGTGTGCTTGACTGGCCAGCAAACTCACCAGACCTGAACCCCATAGAGAATCTATGAGTATTGTCAAGAGGAAAATGAGAAACAAGAGACCAAAAAAATGCAGATGAGCTGAAGGCCACTGTCAAAGAAACCTGGCTTCCATACCACCTCAGCAGTGCCACAAACTGATCACCTCCATGCCACACCGAATTGAGGCAGTAATTAAAACAAAAGTAGCCTCTACCAAGTATTGAGTACATATACAGTAAATGAACATACTTTCCAGAAGGCCAACAATTCACTAAAAATGTTTTTTTTTATTGGTCTTACGAAGCATTCTAATTTGTTGAGATAGTGAATTGGTGGGTTTTTGTTAAATGTGAGCCTAAATCATCACAATTAAAAGAACCAAAGACTTAAACTACTTCAGTCTGTGTGCATTGAATTTATTTAATACACAAGTTTCACAATTTTGAGTTGAAGTACTGAAATAAATGAACTTTTCCACGACATTCTAGTTTATTGAGATGCACCTGTATTTAAGATCAGTCAGTGAAAGTTTATTTCAGTTGAAACAGCTAAGACTTACATTTTAGTCTAGGACTAGCCTTAAGTCTTGTCTGTGAAACCGGGGGTAGAAGTAATATATGAAGATTTTGTTGCTCAGATAAGGTCCAGTGTGGTTTACTTATTTGTTCTTGGCTGACATGTGTCATTGCTATGGCCTGCTTTTGGCCCAGATCTGGCAAACAGGAGCGGTCCGTCCAAGTGCCATCATTCCACGCTACATGTGGGCCAGATCATCATTCCACATGTGCCCAGATGAGGGCCGGATCTGGGCCGACAATATGTTGCTATCTGGGAAGAGCAAGTTATTTGTAACTCTGATGAGAGCAATCTCAGTATTATGATACAATCTAAATCCTGACCGAAAAACCTCAGAGATACCATTTTTCTCTAAGAAGGAACATTGTTGTGAAGATACTGCCCTTTCTAGCATTTTTGACAGAAAAGGGAGATTTGAGATTGGCTTCTAATTAACTAATTCTCTAGGATCAAGTTGCATTTTTTTTTTTCTTTAATGAGAAACTTAATCGCAGCCAGTTTGAAGGTTTTTGGGATACTTTTTTTGATTGTTTGAAGGTGTTTTTGATTTTTGAGGTTTTGAGGTTTTATTGACCCATTTCTGAATATTATTAATTCATCAAAGTCATTATGACATTGATGAAAGAATAATATCCAGAAGTGGATCTATGACTTCTCGAAGCACCTCTTTTAGTAGTTCAGATGCAATAGGTTTTGATGATTTGTTGCTCCTATAGCAGAGAATGATTAAATTGTTCCTCAGGGGATATGCGGAGGAATTGAGAAAAGGTGGAAAGATTATTTACAAAGTTGTCTTTTGTTCTACTATATTTGTAACAAGTGGTTGAATTTGCATCTTTAGCTATATGGAGTATACACGAGACTAGATAATGGTCTGAGATATTATCACTCTGCTGCAGAATGTCAACTCCATTAACATCAATTCCATGTGATAGTATTAAATCTAAAGTATGATTACGACAATGAGTAGGTCCTGACACATGTTGTCTAACCTCAATAGAGTTCAGAATGTCTATAAATGCTGATCCCAATGCATCCTTTTTCATTATGAAAGCCTGGATGAAATGCATTTGTCCATGTTTCACTCCGTCTCGAATCACGCTCGTGGAAGGCGCTCGAGAAACAGTATCTCTTCCGCGACTCGGTACTCTTTCAACTCTTTTTTTTTTTTGTCTCGAGCCTTTGTCAAGAGACTGATTTTTACCTAGAGAGGGTGACAGCGCATCGCATTAAAAGATATGATCATTCATGTTTTCATAACCGCTTGCCGAACTCAAAGAAGAAACTAAAATTAAAACATCGTTGAGAGCAAGGGGGCCCCCTGGTGTTTCGGGGGCCCTACGCAGCTTGCGTATTCTGCGTATAGGGAGGATCAGCTCTGTTCGTTCATCACGTGACAGCCCCATAAACTTAACCAATGCATTCTGAGCCGGAAAGAGAATTGATTAGTTCATCTCTTGAGTCTTCAGGTTTGAGTCGTTCGTTCATCACGTGACAGCCTCATAAGCTAAAGCTATGCAGTCAGAGCCAGAAAGAGAATTGATTAGTTCATCTCTTGAGTCTTTCGAGTCGTTCGTTCTTTTGTCACGTGACGTGACAGCATTGGATAGAGAAATTAGTTAATTTACAACCTTCCTTACAAACGGGTTCATAGTTGTTATTTTTATTATTATTATTATTATTTTCTCTTTCAGTTATGTGATGCATTTCTGGTCTCAAATAAATAAAAAAAAATCTTACAGTTTATAAATGTGTGAATTTCTGTCATGATGGTTCTTTTCCACAACACTGAATGAGGTAACAAAGGTAATAAACTAAAGAGTTGGTTATTATTATTATTAAGTCTTTTTCCCTCAGGCTGCATAGGTTTAGCTTATGGTGCTGTCACGTGATAAATGAATGACTCGAAAAAAACGAAGACTCAAGAGATGAACAAATAAATTCTCTTTCTGGCTCTGACTGCATAGGTTTAGCTTATGAGGCTGTCACGTGATGAACGAATGACTCGAAAAACCCGAAGACTCGAAACAGGTGAACTAATTCAGTGCAGAGCCTATAGGATGTTGCGCATGCGTGACTGAACGAATCACTCCCCGAAACGACTTGTTCTTCCCGAGTCACATTAAAGTTTTGTTCAAAATGAACGAATCGTTCAAGAACGACTCATCACTAGGATAGACTCATTTAAAGTAATGTAATCATCTGCATTTAGCCAGGTTTCTGTCAAACAGAGCACATCTAGGTTTTGATCTGTGATCATATCATTTACAAAAAGCACTTTCATAGAAAGAGATCTAAGGTCCCGTTTACACTGTCAGTTAAATGTGACCCAATTCTGATTTTTTGCTCATATGTGACACAGATCGCATCTGTTCTATGACAGTGTAAACACGAAAAAAACGCATTCGGATATTTATATTTTTTGTTATCAACAAATATTATTATTTATTTTTTTTCACACATAACAACATAGTATCCAAAATATAACAAAACAAAACAACAGACACCTACTCAACATCTCAAGGTCCAATCAAAAGGGAGGGAGAGAGGGAAGGACAACAAGAACACAAAAGTCACTCCTTTATATAATCACGTATATTCAACAAAAAACACTGCCAAGCATCAATGGTCGAAGGCCTGGCCCCACCAACTCGCGCTGTTGTACATTCACATGACACTATTTGCAGGAGGCTACGGATCCAATATGTTTTTCTACACATGTGTGGTGTAAACCAGTTCTGGATTATTGTCTTCTTCACAGCTGTAAAACCAACAAACAACATTCTCCTTTGCATTGAACTAATACAGAGACCAGAATCATCATTAAGAAGACACAAACTTGGGTTAACAGACCAATCAATTCACAGTAATGATGACAAAACCAGGTTTACATGTGTCCATAGACTGATGACGACAGGACATTCCAAAACATATGCAGAAAAGTGCCTGATGATGTAGTGGTACATATATGGCAGTTCAAATTTGACTGTAGTTTCATTTTAAATATTTTGTAAGGAGTTATGTATGCTCTATGAATGACTTTAAAGTGAATAAAATGATGAGCCAGATTTTTAGATGTTAAACTGAGATTAGACCACACCCTCTCCCAGTCGACAGATAAATTAAGGTCAGATAATTCCCTATTCCAAATAGTTTTAATAGAAAGAGGTTTTGTAATACAATCAATAATTTTATTATATATTAAGGAAACAGATGGCCGACCAGCAGATAGTGCAATCACCGTCGCATAGGATGAGAGGAAATGGAAGAAGACCAAGGAACGCCATACGCTTTGAGAGCAGAACGTAATTGAAGAAAGACAAAATATGCGGATGCTGGTAGACAAAATTTGGTTCTTAATGTCTGAAATGAACAGAGGCCCTGGTTATCATACATATCACCGCACGTGTTTACACCCAAAGAAGACCAAGAGGGTTGGACAAATGGACGATTTCTGCATATAAAATTAAAATTGTGCCATAAAGGTACTGTTACAGAATTTGAAGGGTCCACCTATCCGACGTTCAACCGTTTTCCAGATTTTAATGGAGTTAGCCACAACCGGACCAGAATTTATAATTATCCCCTTTTTTTCCTGTGAGTAAATACAATATCTTGAAGTTTATTGCCCTGGTTTAACCTTGTCAGTTTCAATCAACTCTCCATGAAACTGTAGATTGAGGATCAAACCAATTATGAAGGGCCTTAAGCTGGAACGACCAATAATATAATTCAAAATTTGGTACAGCCAGTCCTCCTGCGCTATTAGGATGTTGTAATGTGGTAAGTTTAATTCTGGGACATTTATCATTCCAGATAAACTTAGAAATTATGGAGTTGATCTCCTTAAAGTAACCTGGAGGGGAGAAAGTGGTAGTATAGAAAAAAAAAATTAAATCGAGGTAACAAATTCATCTTAACAGTGGAGATTCTTCCTTGGAGAGAGACTTTAAGATTCTTCCATCTTTGAATGTCATTCTTGACCTTAACTAAAATTTATTAAAATTGTCTCTGGCAATCTTATGAATGTTTTTATATATGGTAATGCCCAAATAGATGAAAGATTCCTTAATAGGGATAAATGAGTGAATAGAAAAATTAACTTTAACATTGTTAACTGCATTAATTTGCTCCAATTTATTTTATATCCTGATAGGCTACTAAAATTATCAAATTCCTTAATTACACTAGAGACTGAAACATCAAAGTGGTCTAAATATAGAATGATATCATCAGCGTATAATGAAATACTATGATAATGATCATGAATCTTAATCGATACTTCAGATTTCCTGATGGCTTGTGCTAAGGGTTCAAGAGATAGACAAAACAATAAGGGGAAAGCGGACACCCCTGCCCCGTTCCCCGCTGTAAAGGGAATGAGGGGGAAATAATATTACCAGTTATGACTGATGCTGCAGGTGAGTGGTATAATGTCTTAATCATAGAAACAAAGTGTTCACCGAAGCCGAAACATTGCAGAACTGCCCACATATAATTCCACTCTAGCCTGTCAAAGGCTTTTTCTGCATCAAGTGAAAAGACCGCACAAGGGGTCTGCAAAGGGGGAGTCTGCAAAGTCAAGAATATGAAGGAGTCGACGCATATTGTCAGATGCATTGCGCCCCTTGATGAAACCAGTTTGGTCCTCCTTGATCAGACTGTGAATTACCTTCTCCATACGAGAAGCAAAAACTTTAGCATAGATTTTTAGATCACATGGGATAAGCGAAATCGGTCTGTAGCTGGAACAATCTAATGGATCTTTCCCTTTTAAAGAAGTAATGAAATCAGTGATGTTTTTTGATCTCTATGAAATACCCCATGTTCAATTGCAAAATTAAATGAGTTAAGCATAAGTATCCCTACCAAATCCCGAATTTCTAAATATAATTCAGGGGGGAGACCATCTAGACCTGGCGATTTGCCCTTTTGAAGCTTTTTAGAGAGACGTGAAGTTCCTCCAAACTTAATGGGGCCTCCAAAGATTCTTTATCCATCTGTGAGATCCGAGGCAGTTCCAATTTATCTAAATACTGCTTACAAATTGGTTCATCAAAATCTGTTTCGGCTTTATACAGATTTGTGTAAAAACCTTTAAAAATGTCATTAATTGCCACAGGGTTCGTGGTGACCTGATCATTCAATGATTTTATTGCGCTAATATATGCCTTAAACTCGCATTCTTTCAACCTAAGGGCCAATAAATGACTAGGTCTCTCTGATTCAAAATAATATTTTTGTCTAGTCCTATGTAAAATAAATTCCGCCTTTGAGTGTGAAAGTAAATCATATTCTTCTTTTAAAGAGGACAGCTGTGTAGCCTGTTACTCAGTAAAATGTTGTTTTTGTAGATTTTGTAATGATTTGATTTTATTTTCTAATTGTGTAAACTGGTGAGTTTTCGCTTTGGCAAGAGTAGAAGAGAAAGATATACAGAAACCTCATATAGCACACTTAGTCGTTCCCCACAGTATTTGAGGATCCACATCAGAGGGCATATTAATTTCAAGAAATTCCTTAATATATTCTTTTAGAGAAGTAATGAAAGTCTGATTACTTAATAATGATATGTTAAAGTGCCATCTAGGGGACTTGGCTTTAACATCGGAAAGAGGATAAAATTGGTAATATAGAGATGGAGGAATTAGACGAAATTAAAGATGGGCTGAGAAATATGTAGTCTATCCCAGAGAAAGTCACTTTTTTATCCCAGAGAAAGTCACTTTTCTGTGTCTATTAGAAAAAAAAGTGAAGTCCTTAGCTTTAGTATTCTGAATTCTCCATAGATCGATTAAGTTGAGCTCAGTGATACGTTTATTCAATAATTTAGAGGATGGATTGGCTGTTGTATCAGATTGAGATTTATCTAAAGCAGGATTTATGACAGCATTAAAATCACCACCCACCACTAGAGGGCAATCAATCTCCTCAAGTAAAGTTTTGGAAATCTGTGTAAGGAATGTCTGTGTCTGTCTCATTCGGACCATAAACAGAGACCAATGCTAACCTATTATAATTTATTTTGCATCGGATAAAAACAAATCTACCCTTCTCATCACTACCAAGGTGTTCAATTGTTAAATTTAACTTCCTGTTAACAAGGATAAGCACCCCCTTAGTTTTATTTTGAGCGCAGGAAAAAGCTGCTAATTTGTAATATTTATTCTGGAAACGTGCCACGTCAGATTGTTTTAAATGTGTCTCTTGAATTAGGGCACAGGAAATAGATTTATAAATATAAATATTTAAACACACGGGTTCGTTTAACAGCAGAATTTAAACCATTCACATTCAGTGATAAAATATTTAGAGTATGCATTGAATATTCATAATCCCAAGATTGTATTCAATAAATGAAAAAAAGCAGAAGCACTTCCATTCTGTAAATAACATGTAAACACTGATGTGCATTTTAAATACCAAACCTCCTAGATGAAAAATCCCTTTAGAAATAAGGTAAAATAAATAATAGTATAAATGTCTGTTGTAAAAAATAAAAACAACACAAAAAAAAACATGAACAACCGACAACCATAAATAAGGAACAACTCAGACCGCACATTACCGAGAACATGTGTGTTCCTGTGGCTCAGTGGTAGAGCATTGCATTAACAGCGCAAAAGGTTGTGGGTTCAATTCCCAGGGAACACACATACGGATAAAAAAAAATATATATAGTCTGAATGTACTGTAAGTTGCTTTGGATAAAAGTGTCTGCTAAATGCATAAATGTAAATGTAACATAGGTCTGACTGAGCAACAAAAAAATAGTGATGGTCTGTGACCGATCCACTCCAACGCAAGTCATGTCTCCCGAAAGGCTCACACAGCCCAACATTTTTTTTTTTTTTATTAAACCTACTCTCCATTAGTCCCATCCAAAAAGAAAAAAAAGGGGGTGTTAGTCTTACCAGCAAAGAGATTGTTGTACCGGATAGATAGGGACAATATCCCAGTAGGAGAGAGGAGAGAAGAAAAAGCAAAAGACAGGTTCAGGCTTTCATGTCCATCCTGTCATCATCCCTTCCTGGGCATCTAGAACAGCCTCCATCCCGGCCATCAAGCCTCTCCCGTCGGGCCGGAGAGATAGTGGCTGCTGTTTTCCCATTGCCTTCCTGTAGAGCCGCGGCATATGTTTTCTGCTGAGACAGGGAGCTGATAAAATCCTCAGCTTTCTGTGGAGAGTCGAAACTCATATGTCCCCCTTTGTGTCGTAGTTTGATTACCGCCGGATAGGTGAGGAAGGGCTGGAGACCAAGCGCTGTCATCTTCTTCAAAACTGGATTAAATGCCTTTCTCCTGATTGCTGTAGCTGGACTAAAGTCGGGAAAAAATAGCAGTGTGACGTTGCTCTGTGCGCATTTCACCGGATAAGTCTGCCGAGCACCTTTCAGGATCTCTGATCTGTCATGCCATCTCAGTACACGGAAGATGAGAGTGCGCGGCCGATCGGAGCCCCTTCCTCCGTCATAGACGCGGTGCGCCCGATCAATCTCAATGTCACGGCCCCTCAAGGAAGGAATCCACTTGGAAATATTAGCTCTGAGGAAACCAGCCGCGTCGGATCCAATGCTGGAATCAGCACAGAGTATATCGCATCTCTTACTGCCGAATTCACAACCGAATTCAAAGTGCTTTGCTGCTCTTTAAATGCTAGTTCAATGCGGTTAGCAATAGCATCGTCGAGGTCTTCACTGGAGATGGCTGAATCTCTGAATTTTTTCTTCATTGAAGATTGCTCAATCTCTTTTTTCCGATCCCCTTTGTCTGCCTTAGCACTCATGATGGGTCCAATGCAGAGTGGTTTAAGTTTTACTGACAGGATCGTAAAATATGTGGCAAAGTGAGCAGAGCAAAAGACTAAGTCTGCATCGCTGTCAAAGGGTCACGTGATCTTCTGCATTCAGATATTTTGAGATTGGTTTCAGGCCTTATTCTTATGTGGAAATAAATCATCTGCCAAGATATCTGCCAATGTGACTGTCGTGTAAACAGGCACTGCGCTTTCTGAGGCACTGCGTTCTGTACGTCATTAAAACAGTGACAATTTAATAGTTCTCTGTGGTTTAATGACGTCATATGTGACCCATGCTGGCAAAAGTAGTGTAAATGCGTACAGGCTATTTTGAGCTACAGGCAAAAAAAGGAGAAACATTTAGATTTTAGTTGAATTTGAGGTTTCACAAAAATGAGTTCATTAAGCCCCCGTCTAGAGATCCCAATGCTCCAAATAGTAATTAACCATCTAAAATGATCTTTATTTGTACATTTTCTGAGAAGATTACCTTTTCTCCACTCGCTTCTCGCACTGACTGTCATCAGAAGAGCATGAATAATGGTGCTTCCCAGCTAACAATTTTAAGTTCTAAGAACGTTTTAAGAACATTTTTTTTTTCGTTATGGGAACGTTCTATATGTCCAGTTTTCTTAATGTTAGTGGAACATTTTTTTTAAGGTTAGTATGATGTTCCTGAAACATTCTTTCAACTTAATTTTCATTAATTATTCAGCATTCTAGAAACATTGATTTGTAATATTCCAAGAACATAAAATTGCCCAGTTTTCTTAATGTTAATAGAACATAATTTAAAGGTTAGTATGATGTTCTGAAATGTTCTTTCAACTGATTTTTATTAACATCTCAGCATCTACACATCAAAATCCTCAGTGTTAAATTAACTGTATGTCTGTATGCAGGGGGGGGGGGGGGGGGCGCCACTACTTACAATGACAAAACAGACACGGACGCACCCGTGTGCACACATAGGCTACAAAAGTTCACTAGTTTTTTAAAGTAATTTTTAAAAGATATTTTAAAACGTTTCCTGCATGGATTAAAAATACCTTTTATAAAATTGCGTTGTGTAAGCTGTGTAAAGGCCAAGTCGCATTTTATTACATTCATGAATAGCCTAATGTAAATTGCTGGTAAATAAAGCTGGTCTAAATGTTTACTTATATTATAAATACAGATCAACATTACTAAAAGCTATTTTAGTTCTGCTCACTCCATAGGCTAACAAATCCTTTACATTTAACGGTATTCAGAAAACTAATGAAAAATAGTAGTACAACATCAACCCAAAACGAATTCATTGCTGCTGAAACTGGAGACGGTCGTTGGGCTCACATAGCCCGAATCCACTCAAAAATGTTTCCATGTTCATGATGTATTTGAATACTAAACTATTATTTATTATGATTTGAACTTCACTGCATAAATCATCATTCACATGTGCAATGTTTGGTGAGTGAATGCAAAGGCTTGTACTTCGGACTATTTAAATTGAGTAGTGTAGCCTAACTTTTTATAGGCTATGTTTGGTTTTGATAATTAACAGGCTGCGATGTTTAATATGTTGTGTGTGTGCGGTTGTGCGAGGTGTGTGCCTGCGCGATCACTTGAATTTGTTCCTTATGACAGCACAAACAAAGATAAGAGTAAGACATAATATGAAACTATAAAGGATCTACTTTTATTTGTGCACAGTCACAATAACAATGTCACGGAACCACCTGCCTCACCAGCTGAATCAACCTCCTACACCCGCTCACAATCACCAGAGTACTAATCACGAACACCTGCAATCACTTACCACTACCATTCAAAAGCTCACTCACCTCAGTCACTCATCGGCTGGTCTCAAGGTTGCAAGCTTCTCGATGCTGGTCGATGCCTACCTATCTGCCCGTCCATCCTGGAACTCGTCCCTGCCTGTGGAAACTGTGTGTGACAGAAGACCAGCCCCTAGAAGTACATAGTAGTATCGCTATCGAAGATTCACATGGATCCTCGGGGTGCATCCCCACCCGAGTTCTTCGCCGATCTCGTTCACACTCTCCGGGAATCACTCCTTCCACCTCCCGTCACCGCCATACCAGCAACCAGTCCCATGGCCCGTCCCACAAGCTTTTCCGATGAGGCGGTCTCCTGCAATGGGTTTTTGTTGCAATGTTCCCTTTACTTTGAATTACAATCCCATCAATTTACGACGGAATGGGCGAAAGTGGCATTCATCATTTCTTTGCTGATGGGAAGAGCCTTACAGTGGGCGGAGGCCCTGTGGAGTTCGCAGAGCCCAAGGATTAACTCACTGGAAGACTTTGTTGAACATTTCCGTGAAGTTTTCAGCCAGCCGACTACTGAGGTCTCGGTGCATGATGAGCTGTTCCAGTTACGGCAAGCTGATTCATCAATTCACGAGTACACGCTTCGTTTTCGCACCCTCGCCGCTAGCAGCGGCTGGAACGAGGTTGCCCTGCTTTCTGCCTATCGCCGAGGCTTGAACCCCGCTTTACGTCAGCAGATGTCCATCTACGATGACTCTGTGGGTTTGAGAGCTTCCTCCAGAAGGCTGCTCATATCTCTCAACACCTAACCGCCTGCCATATGGAATCCATGCCCATTGCTACCGCCTCACCCAGCCTCTCACTTCCCATACCAGAGCCCATGATCACGGATAGTTACCATCTATCCACCCCAGAGCGATCCCGTCGACTCACCCAAGGACTCTGTCTCTACTGTGGATCCACTGAGCACCAGCTCCGCGCCTGTCCTGTTCGTCCACCACGCCCAGCGGTGAGTACTATCCAAATTGCTCCTGATGTATCTAACATGTCTCTGGTAAATGCTCTTCTCAGGTATCAAAACCAATCGTTCCCAGTCAAAATCCTCATAGACTCAGGAGCTGCGGGAAATTTCATCTCCTCTCGCACCCTCGCTGGATTCAAAATTCCCCGTTGCAGGAACGACATCACCTACCAAATCACCACAGTCCAAGGAAAACCGCTGGGCAAGGGGCTGGTGCGTCACCGCACGCCTGAGGTCAGTCTCCGCATTGGATGCTTCCATACAGAAAGGATCTCACTACTGGTACTGGAGGAGGTGGTCGTGGATGTCGTCCTGGGACGCCCCTGGCTCTCCAAACATCAACCTACCATCGACTGGAGATCAGGGGAGATTCTCAAGTGGAATAGGGGGTGCAAGCAGGGTTGCCTAAAGGACCTACCTGTCCCGATCTCTAACCATACCAGTCTCTCAATCTGTTCCACCACCATAGAAAGCCCAGTGACACACCAGTTACGCCCCTTCCTCCTGAATATCAGTCATTTAAGGACGTGTTCAGCAAGGAGGCTGCCACACATTTACCTCCACACCGGCCATGGGACTGCTCCATAGACCTGCTACCTGGGGCCAAACTACCCAAGGGACACATCTACCCACTGTCGATCCCGGAGAGAACCGCCATGGAGGAGTACGTAAAGGAGGCCTTAAATCAGGGGTTCATCCGCCCGTCCACCTCACCCGCAGCGTCGAGCTTCTTCTTTGTGGCCAAAAAGGATGGAGGTCTGAGGCCCTGCATAGACTACCGTGTTCTCAACGACCAGACGGTAAAGTTCGCCTATCCCCTTCCTCTGGTTCCAGCTGCCCTGGAGGAGCTCCGCGGGGCTGTGTCTTCAGCAAGCTTGATTTAAGGAGTGCCTATAATCTTATCCGCATCCGTAGGGGTGACGAATGGAAGACGGCCTTCGTGACTCCCACCGGGCACTACGAGTACCGGGTTATGCCGTATGGGCTATCCAACTCACCTTCCATCTTCCAGAATTTCATGAATGAAATCTTCAGAGACATGATCAACCGGTTCGTCCTCATCTATATAGATGACATACTCATATACTCACCCAACATAGAAGAACACCATCGCCACGTCACCCGAGTACTCCAACGCCTCCGTCAACACTACCTTTATCTAAAAACCGAGAAATGTGAGTTCCATAAATCCACAATCCACTTCCTGGGCTACGTCGTCACCCCTGCCGGTGTGCAAATGGACCAGAGGAAGGTGGAAGCGGTTAAGAACTGGCCACAACCCACGACGATAAAAGAAATGCAGAGATTCCTGGGTTTCGCCAATTTCTATCGTCGGTTTATTGGCCATTATAGCCAGCTAGCAGCGCCTCTTACTTCTCTTCTCCGGCAGAAGGTCAAGTCTCTCACTTGGACCCCAGAGGCTCATCGGGCCTTCACTCAGCTCAAATCTGCCTTCTGCACTGCCCCGGCTCTTTCACATCCTGACCCAATCTCCGCTTTGTGGTCGAGGTGGATGCGGCGACCCTGGGAGTGGGTGCCGTCCTGTCCCAATGGAAGGGTGAAACCCCCGTGCTCCATCCATGTGCATACTTCTCAAGGAAACTGTCCCCGGCGGAGCAGAACTACGACGTGGGTAATCGGGAGTTGCTGGCCATCAAGCTCGCTCTGGAGGAGTGGCGGCATTGGTTGGAGGGTGCTCAACACCCCTTTGTAGTGATCACCGACCACAAGAATTTGCAGTATCTCCAAGAAGCCAAACGTCTCAACCCTAGGCAGGCCAGATGGGCCCTGTTCTTCACCCGTTTCCGTTTCAAGATCTCTTACCGTCCGGGAAGTAAGAACATTAAAGCTGATGCTCTCTCCCGCCTGCACCAACCTGACCCAACTCCAGATGAACCAGAGCACATCCTACCACATTCCGTCTTCACGTCACCTGTTCTGTGGAAACTCGACAACCAAATCCAAGCCGCCACTCTTGCCGAACCTGCTCCGCCAGGAGGTCCAGAAGGGAAGAACTATGTCCCATCCAACTTGCGCCTAACCCTTCTGGACTCTGTCCACACCTCTCCGGGATCTGGACACCCAGGCAGTCACCGAACCCTCTCGCTTCTCCAGAACCGTTACTGGTGGCCAAACATGGCCCGGGATGTCGCCCGCTATGTCAAAGGATGTTCGATCTGTGCCATCTCCTCCACACCACGCCGTCTGCCTGAGGGAAAACTGGTCCCTTTGCCCATTCCTCACCGACCCTGGTCCCACCTGGGTGTAGACTTTGCCACCGATCTCCCTCCTTCAAACGGGTTTACCACCATCCTAGTGGTCGTTGACCGATTCTCCAAATCCTGCAAATTAATTCCACTACGGGGATTGCCGTCAGCCCTAGAAACAGCTGAATCCCTCTTTCAGCACATATTCAGGAACTTCGGTCTCCCAGAAGACATAGTCTCCGACAGGGGGCCCCAGTTCATCTCTAGGGTCTGGCGAGGGTTCCTCCGCCTCCTGGGAGTATCAGTGAGTTTATCCTCCGGGTACCATCCACAAACCAATGGCCAGACCGAACGAAAGATCCAAGAAATCGGGCGGTATCTCCGGGCCTACTGTCATGAACATCAGGACAGCTGGAGCCAGTATCTACCCTGGGCAGAGTATGCCCAGAATTCGCTGCGCCAGGAAACCACCGGACTCACTCCATTCCAATGTGTCCTGGGATACCAGCCGCCATTGTTTCCCTGGACCGAGGAGCGATCGGAGGTCCCAGCGGTAGATCACTGGTTCCGTGAGAGCGAGAGGGTATGGGACTCAGCTCATATCCATCTCCAGCGGGCAGTTCGGAGACACAAGGCCAATGCAGACACTCACCGTTCCGCAAATCCCATCTATCAACCCGGGGACCGTGTCTGGTTATCCACCCGGGACATTCGTCTCCGACTGCCCTGCAAGAAGCTGAGTCCCCGGTACATAGGTCCTTTTCTGGTAGCGAGGCGCATCAACGATGTCACTTACCAGCTCCACTTGCCTGATCAGTACCGGATCTCACCCACCTTTCACGTCTCCTTGCTCAAAGCTTTCACTAATCCTCTTCTCCCTCCATCCACAGAGCACGAGATACCCCCTCCTCCACCCGAGGTCGCTTCCAACGAAACCACCTACACAGTCAAGGAAATCCTCGACTCCAGGCGGCGGGGCGGCCGGCTTCAATACCTCATAGACTGGGAGGGGTATGGTCCCGAGGAGAGGTCGTGGGCAGACAAAGATGACATTCTGGACCCATCCCTCATCAACGACTTCCACCAAGCCCACCCTGATCGCCCCGCTCCCAGGGGACGCGGCCGTCCTCGCCGCCGATCTCGGGCATCAGGAGACGCCCGTGGGGGACGGGGTAATGTCACGGAACCACCTGCCTCACCAGCTGAATCAACCTCCTACACCCGCTCACAATCACCAGAGTACTAATCACGAACACCTGCAATCACTTACCACTACCATTCAAAAGCTCACTCACCTCAGTCACTCATCGGCTGGTCTCAAGGTTGAAAGCTTCTCGATGCTGGTCGATGCCTACCTATCTGCCCGTCCATCCTGGAACTCGTCCCTGCCTGTGGAAACTGTGTGTGACAAACAACGAAACACTTTGCTTTACAAAATAAAAATAAAATAAAACAGATGTCGCTTTCTGATAGGCTATAGATTTCCTTTCCGTGAACTTGTTGCATTAGAAAAAATGACAGAAACTCGGGGTATAGAACTTGTCGCAGTTTTTCTTTCGTTTCTGTGAATTATTTAAGTCAAATATATTTCGCGAATAGGACTATTTATTTATTTTATTCCGTATTTTTTTTTCCTTTCATATACTTGCTTAGGATATATTTATGTTATTTTAATTCAGATTTATAACAGATATGTTTTTAATAGTTTCAATTAACTTTAAACCCTACCCAAATGACAAAACATCCATAGAGCCGCAGTACACTTAAAATTTTTCAGCTGTTTCATGCCACAAATATTTACAAATATTAATTTAATGCCGGTCTGGGACACAATTTCAGCCCGGGAGTCTCATCCAGGAATAGCCTAATGAAAGAAATTAAAATTAAAAGAATGTGTGTTAATCTTTTGTGTGTAAATTCACTTTTTTATCGTTTATTTACAGTGGTGGAGGTAACGAATTACAACTACTCACGTTACTGTAATTAAGTAGTTTTTTTCGTGTACTTGTACTTTCTTTAGTATATTTTTAAAGTAGGGGTGTCAACGTTAACGCGTTAACGCATGTGATTAATCTAAAAATTCAAATTCAATTCAAGGTTTGACCCCAACTTCTTCCTGTCATCGCAGCGCAGAAGGTTATCTATTAGTGTGTGATGAGGATACAGTGAACAGTGTTGCCAGGGTAGCGGCTGTGGAACAAGTGGCTGTGAGCTATTTTGAAAATACAGTCGCGGGAAAAATTACAGAGCCGAGGGTTGCGTTTTTTTGGGCTACTTTTATAATCTACCGCTGCCGCCCAAAGTGTATATAGACAAATACAAATTAAAATAGATCATTTTACTAATGTGTGTCATACTTGGAATGTACACCTGGCAACTTCAGAACGGAGAGGCGCTTGTAACATCACAAATAACGTGAGTTTCAGCCAGAGGCTTTTACACAGCAGAAATAAACATGACAACAGCCACTATAGATTATATAAGATAATAAACACACGATTATGATAGGATATGGTTTCTATGTAATTTTCTTGAGATGAATGTGTAACTTACATCTGAAATGCTCATTTTGGCAGTGATATAAAAGGCTATAAAAAGCATATTTTAACAACAGTAAACAACCAAATTCCACATGTGATCGCAAAAGGACATTATTACAAACACTCGATGGTGGTTTGAAGTGAGTTCTGAGTAAAAGTGTACTATTAATCTCATCAATTGTCTTATGATGCTAATGTTAGCTCTAATGCACCAGAGCAGGTCCAGTTCTTCTTCATAATGCATTTTGTCATAATACTTCACGTAAGGTCGCAAGAAAATGTTTTGTTGTATTTATTTAGAAATACTTTTGATAATAGTTGGGTAAATGTATCCTGGGATTGAAGCGATGTGGCTTGGTAAACGTTTTATTGCCAGTATAAAGGCTGATAATGGCTGAATAAAAACAAATGATAAAAGAATAATAAGGATTATGTCTCATACCTGGTGGAAGTGTGAAAGGTTATGTTTCCTTAAACTAGTTTGTCATGCATTTGTTTATTTCAACACATTTGCAGGTAAATCCTAGTATTTGAAATTTGTGATTAATCATGATTAATCACAGTCCAAGACTGTGATTAACGTGATTATTTTTTTAATGGATTGACAGCACTATTTTAAAGCTGTATTTTTACTTGTACTTAAGTACAAATTTATCAAAATAATCTACTTCCTTACTTTTAAATCATAGTTCGTTACTGAGTACGCCCACAATTTGAACTGATATTCAAACCAGGGCTCGCAAAATTTCAAAATCCCTGGTAGCCCTTCGGCAGGTCTCTTCAGATTTTGGTAGCCCGAAAATTAGTTTAACTAAAATAAAAAATAACCAAATAAAAAAAAAAAATCATAAATGTCAATCAAAAACATTTTCAATACACAAATATCAACAAATATCAAGGAAAGAGTTTTATTTTACTATTTACAGGCAATGTTCCCTCTAATGTTTTTTCTTGCTGAGCAAAACTTTTCTGTATTGGGCGGACATTTCGGGCACCTGAGCAAAAACTTTCTTTATACCAGACCTGTACAGCACACATACAAAAAAGTGTAAACTTTTAACTTTAATGTGCTATTTATATTTGATTTGATCCTTGATGTAACTAAATGATGTACATTTTAGGTTACCTGAGAATATTTTTTTTTTTACAGTATAATACACTGCAGTTCAAAAGTTTGGGATCAGTAAAGTTTTTTTAAAGAAGTGTCTTATGCTCATCAAGGCTGTAGCCTATCTATTTGCTAAAAAAACCTGAATATTATTTCACAAAATAATATTGTGAAATATTATTGCAATTTAAAATAAATGTTTTCTATTTTAATATACTTTAAAATATAATTAATTCCTGTGAAGCAAAGCATTCAGCATCATTACTCCAGTCTTCAGTGTCACATGATTCTTCAGAAATCATTCTAATATACTGATTTATAATCAATGTTGAAACAGTTGTACTGCTTAATATTTTTTGGGACCGGTGATATATTTTTTAAATAAAGAGTTAAAAATAACAGTGTTTATTCAAAATAGAGATTTTGTGTTACAATATACACTATTCAAAAGTTTGGGGTCAGAATTTTTTTTCTTTCTTTTTAAAGATACTTTTTAAAAAAGTTTAAAGAAAGTTAAAGAAACTTTATTCAGCAAGGATGTGTTACATGGATACAATACTTATATTGATAGTATCTTGATAGTAAAGACTTATATTGTTAGAAAAGATTTCTATTCTGAATAAATGCTGTTCTTTTAAACTTTTTATTAATCAAAGAATCAAAGAAAAAAGTAACACAGGTTCCAAAAAATATTAAGCAGCACAACAGTTTCACTGTAAATCAGCATATTAGATCAGCAACACTGATAATAATTCAGCATTTCAGAATGATTTCTGAAGGATCATGTGACACTGAAGATTGGAGTAATGATGCTGAAAATACAGCTTTGATCACAGGAATTAATTATATTTTAAAGTATAGGTATTAAAATAGGAAACCAATATTAGAAATTGCAATAATATTTCACAATATCACTGTTTTTTCTGTGTTTTTTAAATAAATACAGCTTTGATGAGCAAGAGACTACATTAAAAAACAAGGTCAGTTATTTATTAGGTTTATAATATAGGCCCATAACATAATATAATATAATATCAAAACAAACTATTTAAACTGATAGAATGGAATAGAATAGAAAACAAACTGAAGTAAAACTTAAGCTGAGATCTGTAAGTTAAATATATATATATATATATATATATATATATATATATAAACGTGAACGTGAATTCTTCTATAGCTGTCTAAACATCGCTATGAAGTAGTTTGCACAATACAACTGTGTGTGACTGTAGCTATATGTCTCTGAGTTTTGTTACCGTTCTGTGCCCATCCTCCGCTGTTTCCAGCACTTAATCAAGCCGCTCTTCTTTAATACATGAGGACGTTTATTTCACATGTCATTTGCGTTGGTTCTCGTGTTGAGCGCACCGCAACCATTGAAGTATTCGGTTTCTACAGCGACTCGTTTGGCGCACATCATTCTCTTTCTATGAAACCTGAAAACTGCATTCAGCGGTTCTAACTCTATAGCGACATCAACTCTATAGCGGTTTGCCTGAGCATTGCGATTCTTTCGCTTTTACTGGCATTCAATCAAATGGCTTTCCCAACTCATTTTTGCGTGCGAGAGTCACATTATTTCTTCTGCGCGGCCGCGGTTGTAGAAGTGTGCGGCCGCGCGCACGCAGCTTAGAGGGAACGTTGCGTGGGAGCTCTGTATTTAAGGTAGCCCGTCGGGCAGGGCGCTGATACATTTTGGTAGCCCGACTGGAAAAAACAATAGCCCCGGGACGTCGGGCTAGTGATTTTGCGAGCCCTGCAAACCTTTGACTGCATTTCAGTAGCCAATAAAGATATCCGAATGTAAACGGACCAATAAAAGCCCAGAGCTACGTTCAGCCCCGAAGAAACGGTGCAAAACATTTATTAAACGGAAACGGTGATGCGTTGAACACCCTGTTCTGATGACGCAAGTGTTGCAACTATGGCAGCTGAGAAGGCCATTCTTTACAAAGCTAAATTTTACAAAGAAATAATTTTCGGAGCCTGATGAAATCGGTATAAATACGTGTTTAATACTGCATGATATGATATGTGTTCGATATGATTTCGGTACAACATGAAAAAAAAATAATCTACTATGCTCGGTTTCTTTTGAACAGACAGTAGTGCAAATTAAAAAAAAATCCATCTAGATGTGAAAATACTACATATTATTACGTTATACAGGTGCATCTCAATAAATTAGAATGTCGTGAAAAAGTTAATTTTTTCTTGTAAGTTATTTCAAAAAGTTAAACTTTCATATATTTTAGATCCATTGCATGTAAAGTAAAACATTTCAAAAGTTTTTTAGTTTTAATTTTGATGATTAGAGCTTACAGTTCATGAAAGTCAAAAATCAGCATCAACAAATATTAGAATATTTACATTTGAGTTTCAATTAATGACCATCCCTACAGTATAAATTCCGGGTATCTCTTGTTCTTTGAAACCACAATAATGGAGAACACTACTGACTTGGCAATGATCCAGAAGACGAACATTGACACCCTCCACAAAGAGGGTATGTCACAGAGGGTCATTACTGAAAGGTGTGGCTGTGTACAGAGTGCTGTATCAAAGCATATTAAATGCAAAGTTGACTGGAAGGAAGAATTTGGGTAGGAAAAGGTGCACAAGCAACATGGATGACCGCAAGCTTGAGTATACTGTCAAGCAAAGCTGATTCAAACACTTGTGAGAGCTTCACAAGGAGTGAACTGAAGTCAGTGCATCAAGAGTCACCACGCTCAGACGTCTTCAGGAAAAGGGCTACCAAGCCACTTCTGAACCAGAGACAATGTCAGAAGCGTCTTACCTGGGCTGTGGAGAAAAATAACTCAGTGGCCCAAAGTCCTCTTTTCAGATGAACGTAAATTTTGCATTTTATTTGGAAACAATGTCCCAGAGTCTGGAGAAAGAGTGGAGAGACACAGAATCCATGTTGCTTGAAGTCCAGTGTGAGGTTTCCACAGTCAGTGATGATTTGGTCTGCCATGTCATCTGCTGGTGTTGGTCCACAGTGAAAAACCACCAGAGAAAAGCTTAAGTTAAAAAGGCAAGGGTCAGGAACCCAACTAAAGCAAGCGCTTACCTCCATAACGGTGATTATTATTTTCAATAAAACATTGCTAAGGCTTCCAGGAAGCTAAGTGAGGGCTGCCCGTGCAGGGCCAGTGCTAAGGGGCCAACGTTTTGCCAATGAGCAAATTCTCAGGGGCCCTGCGCTGGCAGCCCGTAAAGGGTCAGTGCAGGCTTGTTTTCAGTCATCTGAATAAACAATTTTACATTGAACAACATTGCACAAGTTCCCAGCATGCATTGCAGCTTGAAAACATTTTATGTTAATTATTATTAAAATATTATCATTGTTTTACATTTTGCTGGCTTAATTTATGTTGCTGCTGCTGTTGTTACTGTCAGATAGCTGTCATGTGGATCAGAGTTCATATTTTTACTGATTTAAAATTTGTTGATCACCATGTTTGAGAATCATGTGCTGAGGTACTGTATATTTGCATCTCAGTGCATCTAGTTTAATACATTTGTTCATCAGCATGAATGATTGCCTGTAGTTTTAAGAAACAAATGCTACCCATGTTATGTAGAAAACTTAGAAATGAATGTGAATCTAAAAGAAAGAGGATTGTTAAAAAAAGATTATTATTGCTTAAACAAATTTGGTTGTTCTGACAGATCTTTTAACACTCAGTAGACTGACTTTTGTTCATTAGATGAACTAAAGTTTTTAAGTTGTTGGTTGTCAGTTGCTAGTTGAGTTAACTTAAAAAAGTTGGTTGTGATAGGTTGCCTTATTTGAGTTAGGTCAACTTTTTTTTTACAGTGCAGTCGACTGACTTTTATTCATTAGATGAACTAAAGTTTTTAAGTTGTCGTTGCTAGTTCAGTTAACTTAAAAATTTGAATGTGATAGGTTGCCTTATTTTTTTGAGTTAGGTCAACTTTTTTTTTTTTTTTAAATAATGATTGCCTTGAAAAAAAAATGGATGGACAAAAAAATGTCTAGATATTAAAATATCTATATGGCAGTATACAGTATGTGGTAGTTTTGCCAATGGTATAAAAAATGATTAAAGTCGTCATGAAATAAAAAATGACCCTACTTACTTTTTTAGTGCACATTACCATGTGGTGAACAATTAAACTGTGCAAGTCAATACACCAGAAAAAAAATTGTCTGCCGTCGTAATCTTTAATCAAAAACTGAAAATTTGCTTCCGCTCTGGAATGGCGTTCTCCCTCTGATGATGTCAGTTTGACAGCTTGGGGAGAATCCTCTTGTTAAGTATGACGTAAGGACTGCTGTTTCCGGGTCAATGCCTCTATTTATTTCACTTGAGAATACTATCTCAACAGCCATTTATGAGCACCATTTAATACTACATATTTAAGCTAAGCATATAACAATTTGCTGTGCACACACATGTCTCCCTGCTCACAGTGTCTCAGACACTAATATTTTAGCCAAATCACTGTCAGGCCATCTGGGATTTCAATAAGGAGATAAAGGTTAGCATTATAATTTTCAGTATGACATCCCAGTCAGCAAACAAATTTGGCCCAGATTTGGCATGCATCTGGCACAGCTGGCATTCATCTGGCACTGGCATACAGCATGTGGGTACCTCTGCCAAACCTGGGCCATGTTTGGCCCACATGCTGTATCAAACCACGTGGTACCGGGTTTAAGACGGCACACAAGACATGGGCCAGATGTCAAATGTAGTATTTGGCCCAGATGTCAAATGTAGATATGTGGGCCACATAAGTATTGCCGATCTTGAACCACATTTAAAATCCATTTCAAATATTTTTGACTAAAATCCCAATGTTTTCCCATACAGAAAAATAATATATTTACATATATGTGAAACACTGTTAAATATATTGAAATATATTTTTAAAATGCATAACATAAAGCTCATATTGTGTGTTTAGATGTGAAATTATATTCATGCCTCATATGATATTATATGATATAAGATATTATATCTTATTTTATAGAATAGTATATCCTGCTGTTTTTTATATATTTATATACAACTGACCTCAAACAATGTTTTGCATTCACATTCTCATTCAATTTACAGTTTGATGTAGGCCTACTATCCACTTAAACAATACATGATAAAGTTTCAGGACATTTTATTTGACTTTTATGTACTATTTATGTAAACGCGTAACTTTGATGTGTTTTAGACCATGTTGGCCAATCAGAAGCCTGAAAAAGTTTCCAGTAGGCGGAGATAACAGCGCAGGCTCCGACGTCACAAGCCAAAAACTCCGGTTTCGCTGTCTACACGATAACCGGAGTTTTAGAAAATCTTCACCCTGGCAGGAGTTTTCAAAAATGTTGGGTTTCAGTGACTTGGTGCAGAGTTTGCGTGAGGACGAACCGCCAAACCACATATAAAAAGTTGCGGTTTTGAAAATAACCGTTGGTGTGGACAGGGCCAATGGGCGCGCGCGTTGAGAATTCAAATCACATTTAAACTGGAGCGGAGGAGGTTACCATAGTAACGGCGTCAACTCACTCCGCTGACAAGGAGCGAGAGTCTGTCTCTCTGCTGTTTTCACTGCTTTCAGGTAAGTTTAGTCCCTAAAGTTACACAAATGATACATACAACCGTTCCTGACACTTTCTTACATGTAATTGACACGTTTGTGTTGAATCTTTACAGGAATGGTTTAGTGTCTTCAAAAAGACCGTTAGCATCACAACCGTTATCTACAGAGGCTAACTATTAGAGGTAAGCTAACAGATTTGAGCTCTTATTAATGAACGTTTGAGCACATTTTATGTGTAGATGAGCGGTTTTGATAGTTTTTGTAAATGTTTTGCTGGCACTTTGTCAATAGATAAATGGTAGTCACTAAACTAATTAATTTAACCTAAAAGTCTGCACTGTGGGGTCAACCGGTGACATCACTTACATGGGCTAAAATTAAAGTATTTCAAACACGTTTTTAACTTTCTTTGCAAACAATTGTACTGTGATTTCGGGAGCGTCAGAAAAAAAACCTAAAACAGGGGAAGTTTGTAATGGGAGCTGCCAACAGAGATACAGGAAACACAGGTGATCTGAGAAATCTTATTAAATAACATTTTTCACAATATATTAACTATATCATCATGCATCTGTAAAACCTAAAAATATGATTTGTGGTATCTTAAGACTTTTTGTATGTTTTGTATATTATTATTATTATTTCTCTTTTCTGCATTTCACCTCTGCTGTAGTTTGTTTATTTCTAATAATACTGACATTGTATACTACATTTTGTTGGCTATGTGACATATTGTTCCTATATTCTTCCATGCTGATGGCCGTGCTGCAGAGCTGGAACGGATCTCCTGTTGAAGAACATCTCCAAAGCGCCATGAACCATCTGACTAGTAAGTAAAACCTCAAACATTCAAAAGTTTATCAAATATAAAAATAAAAAAAAATCAAATAAATATAAATTATTTCCTGTATGTCCTACAAGGCCATCTTGTTTAACTCTGCACTGAGAACACTTCATACACAACAACCTACAGAGGGGTCCATCATAATTCGAAAAAAGACAGATGATAATAAAAAAAGTTATTTGAAATTAAAATTAATTTAATAACGGTAAGACAGAACCAGAGTACGGTGAACGCACCTCACTTCAAACTGTAACGGTCTTTATGTACAGTATATTATTTTCTAAACTTTAAATGTAGTGAAGTTTTTGTTCAAGTAGGCTTTGTTGTTTGTGGAAACCTCACGCGAGCCTGAAAAGTACTTAAAACTTAAAATCTTATTTGCACTCTTGAAGACTGTTCACCAAAGACTAGATTTCAGTCTGGCAGAATTTTCTGCACACTTCACCACCAAGATCAAAATGAGCATTGTGAATGTAAGAGCCTCACACTACATTGTTTGTTTGAATTGTATTTCAGGGCAGTTCGTGAAGACAAATATAACCTGGACAGAAGACAGATCCAGATCCAGCTTCCACACCAGACTTCTCACTCACAAGGATTGCTGTCTACTAGATTTTATGTGTACTCTTCAGACTTAGGTGCATGCAGATATTATTCAGGGACATGAACACTTGAATATTGCAAAAATAGAGAAAGTACCTTATTTAAGAATTTTATGTTATTTGCGTAAACATTAAAAAAATATATACTGTATGTATATATATATATGTGTTTTTTTTTTTTTTTTTTTTTTTGTTTGTTTTCCAAAGCACCTAAAAGCCAATTCACACTACCATACCCCAACAGGGTGAACACACTGACCAAGAAAAACAAATAAGCATGTTTTTTTTGTTGTTTTTTTTATAGTTTTTGTGGAAGTGTGAACTGACCATAATGTTGTATGTTAGGTGTGAGATTCATTCAACTTTGTTTGCTGATTAAACATTAAATATTTGTTCAGAATATTGTTGTTGTTGTGAATATTCATCTGGGAGGGGTGTGTATCAAGTGGCTTGGTTATGGTTTTGTTGAGGATGACATGTGGAACCCATCTGGCCCAGCGTATAGGACCAGAATAGGGCCAGCTATGGTCATACAGGTGGCTGAGATATGGATCTGTCTTGGCCCATATTTTGGCTGCCAGGTTTAGTTCACCTGATCAGATAAGGTGTGGCTCAATTCTGGGCTTTCTGGTTAAAGACTGCTGTTGATACGGTTTGCTTAAGGTTGTGTTTTGGTTCCATCCCACATAGCAATTGTTCTCTGGCCCAGCTCCGGCCCATAACTGGCCCAAGTCTCAGCCAAGTTGATTACCCATAACTGGCCCTGAATTGGGCCAGTTATGGCCCATGTGTGGCCCTTGTCTGGAATCCAGACCTGGTCCACACTAGGACCGTAAGTCATTGCGGTATGTGGGCCAAGCGAAAGCTGATTTTGTGGCTGGGCCAGAGAAAAATTGCTATGTGGGATGACATCGTGGGTGTATTTTAGCCATTGTTGTATCCGAGTCCAGTGTCGAGGACTTTCAGTGAGTTAAAGTTAATGAGATAATTAAGTGACTAATTAAATTATGATTGTGCATTAGTGATGAACATCTGCTGTTATTGAGAATTACAGAGGATCAGATGTTGATGTTTTATTGGTTAAAATGATGCCACCATCATGGAGATCAGTGTTTGCTTTAGTTGGGCTCTTCCCTTGTCTTCTTGTGTTAGATCTCTCTCTGTATCACCGCATGTGGTGTTGTAAAGCAGAGAGATCCGTGCTCTACAGTGAGCAGCTGTTAGCTGTTTTTGTATAATGAGATAGTGATAATGAGCTGGCCTGATTACAATCAAAATAACTTTGTATATGTATAATATAAGTGTATATATGTATGTTTAGGTTTTGCACAATCAACCCTGGAAAATTACAGCATGCAAACAAAGAGTTGCTTTAATCGCTGTAGTGAATGAAATACAAATCTATGTAATGCATATGAACTTCTGCACTGTTTAGACACACACAGAAATCAAGAACCAGCATATGAATCTCAACAATGGTGACAATCAACAAAATGCTTCATGCTGCAATGCATACACCATTGTAAAAACTCCCATCATGCACTGCAGTATGAAAAAATATTGTCACCACTGTTGAGGATCGTATGATAAGTGTTCATGTCTAAAAGCCTGAGCCAATACAGCTCTTAAATATTTTTTCCTTTTTTCAATATTGAAGCATTAAGGAGGCATTTGTTTAATAGCGCTTTTTTTGCAGTTCAGTAATAGCTGAAAGTCAGTCAATAAACCACAGAGAGACCACTTCATGATGTTCAGTCATTATGAGTTATAGGCAGAAAGTACAAGCTCATCTGCTACTTAAAGGTTTGGTTCAGCAATACACAAATGTTTGCTGTAAAACAATATTGTAATTGTCTAGAAACAAATTACTTTGAGTTGTTAAAAGGGTCAAGAGCCCAACTAAAGCAAACACTGATCTCCATGATGGTGGCATAATTTTAACCAATAAAACATCAACATCTGATCCTCTGTAATTCTCAATAACAGCAGGTGTTCATCACTAATGCACTATCATCATTTAATCAGTCACTTAATTATCTCATTAACTTTAACTCTTTGAAAGTCCTCGACACTGGAATCGGACGCTGGACTCGGATACAACGCTGATATTAGCACAGTTTGTTGTTTTCTTGGAGCGTCTGGCAGAGCTTTACGCCCCATTCACACGGGGCGTCAGCATCAGCGCCTCTCGTTTGCTTAGAATGGAGTGACGTCAAGCTTTGCCGACCTAAATTGTGGGTCCGTCGCGTCGCTTCACTGGCGTTGCTCGCGGCAGAAGTTGAAAACTTTTCAACTGACAACGCAGGTGTCAGCCAATCAGATTGCCTTATGCAAATACCCTAGCACAGATGCTTCACCCAGAAGCAGTGAAGCGTGATGTCAGACGTAACAAGCAGATATTCTTAACCACTTAAGCGTGAATCTGCTAAGAGCAAGAGGTGGAGAGGAGGTGCGCACCAATAAAATTCTGCCCTTTAAAGTAGAAATAATGAATAAGAAATAATGCATCCTAGATGCATTCTTCACTGCCTTTGCTATCCCACAATCCTGTGCATGCCTGTGCTTGCCTTTCCGTGTTGGTTGAGCAAAACAAATAAAGATGGCATCTAAAAGTTGCGTTTGGAGGTCAGTTTGTGTGTAGATGTATATTTCTGACCAACTTTTTGCACTTTTGTGCACTAGTGACAATTCAGTATTACAGTAATTAAATATTCGCTTAATTATCACCAAAGCTTGTTCTATTTTGTTAGGTCATTAAACTGTTACACTGCCTCAGAAGCATGTCCAAAATCACTTTCGTGAGGTGCCTTGATGCGCAAACTCTACCTGTGAAGTCACTGCCTGAAGCACAGAGGCAACAAGTCAGCTGTCTAGGTTTCCGGATGCAGCCATTGTTTCCTGTATTCAGCTGAGAAGCCAAGTCTGTTTTAATTTAGTGTTTTTGACCTTTGTGTTTGTTTTGTTTTTCCTTGTTTTTGAACACACACAGATGAGGGAAGCAGAACAAACAAAACATCAACGTCAGGCTGAATTCTGTGAATAGTTAGTTTGAGTAACTATCCCATTTGACATGACATTTAATTTGACATGACCCTCTTCTGTATTTGTTTTAGATGTCATTTACATTGGCAAGCATTTCTATAACTAAACAGTTTGCTTATTTTCCCCTGCAGTGTATATAATAAAGGTCTGGACAAGTGAGGATGACTTTTTCTTGGTCCCTGTACAGCATGAAAGAGCTGGTGATATTATCAGCTTTGATCTCGGCTCTACACGCGGCCAGCCTCCCGACAGGAACCGATGTGCAATATAAGTGCCAAGAAGATCAGGACAACATTGCTACATTAGAAGCTGAGAGGTTCATTAATGACCATCAACATTATGGATACAAATTCAAATTTGTCTCACTGGACAGTCACAGTGCAGAGAAGAAGGTGAGGCTTTGTGATAGTGTCTTCCTGTGGATGTTTTCATAACATTTAAAAGAGAGATTTCAACAATAGAAAACAACATAACTTTAAAAAAAACAAAAAACAAACAAAAAAACCTTTTATGATGTGCAAATGCTACAAATTCTCTTGTTTCTGTGCAGACGGATCCTTGTGAGGTCATCTTGGGAATAACTCTTGAGGAAACTGAATGCCACATTGTGAATCCCAAACCATTAGATCAGTGTAATGCTAGAACAGAAACAGAAGTGGTGAGATGAACATAACAGATTTTCCAAGCTCTAATTTTACATACCTTTTTCACTCTTTCTTTTGTGAGTTGTGCATCCATTTAACAGCCTTTTAATGTCTCCCTTAAAGAAAGTGATAGCAAAATGTAATGTGACCATGTTCAGTATTGAGGGACAAGCAGCTGTGAAGTGCTTCATCTGTGACACTGAACCAGGTATGTATAGTATGTATATGTAAATGTACATGTACATCTATATATATATAATATATTAGGGATGTGCATCTCAATAACTGTGGCTGATGCGATACGCATCTCGATGCACAGCCAATGATACGATACACTGAAGATACATATGAAGCAGCTAGCGATGCGATGCGATTCACCCCTATTACGATGCAGTGCGATCTGATTTCGATTCGATTAGATTCAATACAATGCGATTCGATGCAATGGAAAATATATGATCGCTTTAATTTCTTTGGTTCGGACAGACAGCAAACTTATGTGTCTTCTGACTTCTGACGCCTCAAGGCCTGTTTCATAAAACAAGTTTACCAAATAGGCCAGGCTTATTTCAGTTAGTCTGACTCACTTTCAAATTATTTGGTTCCATAAAGCAAATTTAACAAAGATCAACCTCAGTCACTGTGGCAACTTATGCTGAAAAGCTAACCTGGTCCAGGGCAGGCAAACAGTCAGGCTAAGCTGAGTTCCTCTAACACTGACCAATAGGAATGCAATGATATTACCACTGACTCTCTAACATAATATTATAGCCATGCAGCCTTTCTCTCTGGTTTTATGACAGCTGTACTTTTTATAGTTAGCAGAACAGATAGCAGAGCATTAGAACATTATAATCTAAAATTGCTCTTTAAAGCATTCAAATCACTAAATTAAAAGTTAAAATCACTAAAATAAAAGCACATTTTAACTGCTATAAGAAACACACATTAAGTCATCTGAGCTTAGTAATTATGACTTACAGTATTGTATTAGCTTATTTTATACTACGGGGCCGTTAAATGCTTGAATCTGATTGGCTGACCAACGTTCTAAGGTGTGCAATTATTTTCAGGGAAACGCACGGCTAATGTAGTTCCAGGCACCACATTACATGTAAATATCACTTTGCCAAATGATTTCAGTTATTTTAAAGGTCCTACAGCTTACAACAGCAAAATAAACAAAACCCACAAAGACACTGGCCAAACAAATAAATATAGTAAGCAATAGGATAAATATGAGAGATTATTTCCATGTTTTGCCACAAAATTATGTTTTATTATGTACGGAAAACACATACTCTTCACTCTCTCCCTTGACGCACACACATAGTTTACACACACGGATACATACGTGCTTATGTTGTTAGCCGTGCTATCAGTTTTATCAGTAAAATAGTTTAGCAACATAAAAGCTACATGACATTTCTGACAAGCGAGGTAACGACGGCACTGTTCATGAAGAAAATTAACTCAAAGGAGGCGTTGAATGAGATGCGGAAGAAACTAATAGCATAGGATTTTAAGTACAAAAACTGTACGAATGCCTAGAAATGTCATCTGATCGATGTCTTGAGGTGTGGCAACCGTACACAGTAAAATCCTGTGTGTTAAATTAACACTGCTCGGATCATATATGGTCCCACTCTAAAAGAGTGTTAAAGTAACACTGAAGCAGTGTTAAAGTTAATGGGATAATTATGTGATTAATTAAGTGCTGATTGAGCATTAGTGATGAACACCTGCTGTTAACAAGCAGAATCACTGAAGAAAAGAGAAACACAAGAACTACAACTGACTTCAACCACAGCCTTAGATGAAATCAACTGAAATAAAAGACATTACATCTCTCAAGATCTCAGCAGAAGATAATTAAACAACTCCACAAACAGCATCACCAACTTCACTCACTACTAACCAGTTTGACTTTTTTTGTCATGCATCTAAAAATTTCTTATTAAGAATTAACAGAGGTTTAGAGGTTAATGTTTATTGAAAATAATAAAATTTGAATTCACCGTTGTAGAGATAAGCGTTTGCTTTAGTTGGGCTTTTGACCCTCAACTTTTTAACATTATTTTTTCTTTCTTTGCTGTGATTTTGTTTATGAAACACATTTGTTATGGCAAGAAAAGCCAAGAAAAAATGTGATCAGATTATGTGTATTATTTGATAATGATGTAGTTGTCATTCACTGATGTCATCAGTGGTGTTGTATAATTTAGTTTATGTTATTGATAACTGCATTTTAATGAAATATGAATAACTTTAAAATAGGGCTGTCAATCGATTATTATTTTTTTAATCGTGATTAATCACATGATTGTCATGAGTTAACTCACGATTAATCACAATTAATCACACATTTTTATTTGTTCTAAATGTACCTTAAATCAATACTTTTCAATTTTTTTATATTCTACTCAACATGGGCATGGACAAATTTGGATGCTTTATGCAAATGTACACTATATTGCCAAAGGTATTGGGTCGCCCCCTTCTAATGAACAGGTTTCAATACTTTAGTCATTTCTATGAGTACAAATCTTAATGTTAAAGCATATAATGATATTCTAGGAAATTGTGTGCTTCTAATATTATAGCAACAGTTTGGACTCTTTTCTATTCTAACATGACAATGTCTCTGTGTATAAGACAAGGTTCAAAAAGAAAATGATTGATTCAGTCAGTGTGGAAGAACTTGACTGGTCTGCATAAAACCAAGTCCTAATCCCAGTTTAACACCTCTGGTGTGACTGTAAATGCAGACCTTGAGCCAAAAACTCATCACCAAACACCAATGACTTGTACATATGGGTTCAGTCATTTTAGACACTTACAAAACTGTTGCAACAGAGATGGAAATACAATTTTTAAATACATGAATTATGTTTCCATCATTGTTGCCACAGATTTGGAAGTGCATTTTTCTGTTCTAAAGAAGGGGGTGTCCCAATACTTTTGTCTATATAGTGTAAGTACAAGTCATTGGTGTTTGGTGATGAGTTTTTGGCTCAAGGTCTGCATTTACAGTCACACCAGAGGTGTTAAACTGGGATTAGGACTTGGTTTTATGCAGACCAGTCAAGTTCTTCCACACTGACTGAATCAATCATTTTCTTCTTGAACCTTGTCTTATACACAGAGACATTGTCATGTTAGAATAGAAAAGAGTCCAAACTGTTGCTATAATATTAGAAGCACACAATTTCCTAGAATATCATTATATGCTTTAACATTAAGATTTGTACTCATGGAAATTACTACAGTAGTCAAACCTGTTCATTAGAAGGGGGCGACCCAATACTTTTGGCAATATAGTGTATGTTTATTATTACTGAAACCATAGTCAACATAAAGCATGAAGAGTAGACATGTTTCAAAGGTCATAGATGTTTTTCAACGAACTTGTTCATGTCTATTAGACACATGAAAAAATAAATACCAGGTTCATATTACTTCTCTTTCTTTGCACTGAGCAATTTACACAAACCTGTTTACATTTTTGCACACAGGGCAGCTCTTCTTCTGAACATGCAAAATGTACATTTATTATTTATTATTACATTTGTTTCCCTATCTTTGCCCACATAGCTGTATTTTGATGAAGCTAAATTCTCAATAAAACTGTTTTCATTGGTATATTTTACTGTTTCTGTTGTCAGACAACAGAATTAATATGAAATAGTGACTGAAACGCGACCCATTAAGACATAACCAGCTCTCCTTTCCAAGATGTTAATCTACACAAAAAAAATCATGATAATCACACCGTCGTCTGATGAAATCAAATACACATAAGATAAAGACAATAGCTGTGCTGTGATTTCGGCTATACTTGCATGTTAAATTAGAGAAGCAACATAATATCTGTGTTTAACTGAATTCTGTACACGCGCTGTACAGAAACTGAGCAGATGCAGAGAGAGAGAGAGAGAGAGGTGTGCGCGCGCTGGGAGAGAAACTAAGCAGACACAGAGAGAGAGAGAGAGAGAGAGAGAGAGAGAGAGAGAGAGAGGTGTGCGCGCGCTGGGAGAGAAACTAAGCAGACACAGAGAGAGAGAGAGAGAGGTGTGTGCGCGTGCTGGGAGCGCAGGACCTCGCGCTCGCGCAGTACTGGCGAGTCTCAGAAACTAGGTTTGGGCGCTTTTTTGAAGGGAAAAAGATCGCTAAAGGGGTCTGCAATGTTGCTAAGTTGGCAACACTGTGCATCTCCATTTCTCCAACTACGGGTTGGGCCACGGGTCAAACAGAAATTACGCGCTGCGTTAAAAAAATTAGTGCCGTTAAAATGAATTTGCATTAACGTGTTATTAACGCGATAATTTTGACAGTACTACTTTAAAAACACTTTGCACACCAGTTTAGAACATCTGTACTGTTTAGACACGCAGACATCCAGAATCAGCATATGAATCTCAACAATGGTGACGGTCATCAGACAAATTCATGTTGCTTTGCATTCTGGGTGCACCAATCATAACTCATCCTTGGCTCCCAGCATGCATTGCAACATGAATAAATTATGCAGCTGCATTGTCTTAGTATTTTTTATTCTTACTTTCACCATTGCTGAGATTCACATGCTGATTCTTCATGTCTGTGAGTGCCAGAATTGAAACTTATTTAAAAGCCATACTTATAAAAGTGGTTTATAAAGTTTTCTCACTTTGTCATCTCATATAATAGAACTGCAATAACATCATAAAAGCACTACAGTTTTAGGTAAAATGCAATCAGAGACTCAGACACACAAAATAATTTCATCATAAGTTTTTTGCCATTACATATGTGCTTATAAACACAATTGTAACAGCCAAAGTGAAACTTATATTTCAAAAGTCAAGGGTCAAGAGGCAACTAAAGCAAACACTATTCACCAAAACGGTAAGTTGAAAAAAGAAAAACAAACAACTACAAAAAACACATCTAAACCTTAATTCTCAGTAAATAACTTCTGTTTTAGATAATCCAGAAATAAAGGCTAACTTGTTAGTAATGCATGAAGCTGTTGATGTTTGTGGAGTTGTTTAATTATCTTCTGCTGAGATCTTGAGAAATTAAATGTCTTTTATTTCAGTTGATTTCATCTAAGGCTGTGGTTGAAGTCAGTTGTAGTTCTTGTGTTTCTCTTTTCTTCAGTGATTCTGCTTGTTAACAGCAGGTGTTCATCACTTGTGCTCAATCAGCACTTAATTAATCACATAATTATCCCATTAACTTTAACACTGCTTCAGTGTTACTTTAACACTCTTTTAGAGTGGGACCATATATGATCCGAGCAGTGTTAATTTAACACTCAGGATTTTACTGTGTAGTATAAGCAGAATAATTGACTCCGGGCTGTTCACACAGAAAAATAAGGGTTTAAAATTGTACCTTTTTGGGTACAACAGCTTGTCCCTGGAGCAGTATCCTTAAAAGGACACTGCTTTTATGGGTAGCTGTTGTACCCAAAATGGTACAATTTTAAACCCTTATTTTTCTGTGTTGAATTATTAGAAAAATAATGCACACCCAAGCTTCGCATCGTGGCAGCATCACCACCTCGGACGTGCATTACTTTTCTAATAATTCAACGGCCCGTCGTCAATTATTCCTTACTTATTTACCCTTTAGCTAGTCCCTTTACAGTTACTGCTATCAAAAAATACACGTATTTGTAGGTTTAAAATTCTACAAAAGGCTCATTTAATATCCAACAACAAATATTTTGAAGGACCTATCATATGCCAAAATGCCTATTCGACTTGAGAGAATTATTGCGCTCCGTCTGTTTAGTGCGCATGCGCACAGCAGCGCTCATTCACTCGCGTAAGCCTCGCCCACTCCTGAAAGCAAAATGGATATATTTGAATGACTTTCTAACATTTACGGATGAAGAATATACTCGTGACATGTCAGTTATGGACTGAGGAAAACACAATGTCTCAAATGCATTAAACAGCACAAATATATTCGCTGTTTGCCATGGTGGATCAATTTGATCCGTGATCGACAGTAAGGATGTTAAATGCTTCTAAGTATGTTAGAAACGATGCATTGCGATACAAATGCCACGTGTATCTGATGCACAGTTCTTTAAATCGATGCATCGTTAACTTTTTTTGCTGATGCACCGAGGGAATCTGTGAATCTTCCCATCCCTATATAATATATATATATATATATATATATATATTTATTTATTTATTTATTTATTTTTTTCTTTGGACACTTCATTTACCTTACCTTTAAATTCAAAGAAAACATAGTAATATTTAAGGTCACTTTGTGAAAGAGGAGAGAAAAGGTAATGCAACTCCTGTAAGTTATGACTCACATTGTGAATGTATTTTGCTCCTGTTTTCCCCCAGCTTCACATGAAATGACAAAATGCCCTGACTGCCGAAGTCTACTGCCTTTGCATGACCGGAAGGGTCTGGAGAGTGTGAAAACTGCCCTGCAGAAATTCAACAAAAGATCTTCTCACAAATCTTACTTTAAACTGTTGGAAGTTGGAAGAATCAGCACAAAGGTGATGTCTCTCAAACTGAGATTAAGCTTAAATATTTTCTGAAAGTACATGAGATGAAATGCTTATAGTTACATAAGCTCAGTTACGTACACCATTTCATTCCAAAGGTGAGTCAAAATACAAGGCCTTGATTTACTCTCTATCGCATACCTTGTCAGTGTCGTGCACTTGCTTAGCCCTTTGTTGTGAGAAACAGTAAAGTGTGTTTAAGCGCTAGCAAAATACAGTGTAAAGAAATATTCTTTGAGAGAAGCAGTCAATCAGCGGAAGTTAAAAGCAGATCGTAAGTGTATTTATTTCTTGTCTCATTAGTGTTTAGTTGTCGTTGCTAGGAAATGCTTGTTTTGTTTATTGTGTTGATAACCTTAAAGGGGTTATCGGATGCAAAATTCACTTTTCAAGTTGTTTGAACATGAATGTGTGTTGGAAGTGTGTGTACACATCCATCCTATAATGATAAAAATCCACCAAGTGTTTTTTTTTTTAAATCCCTATTTTAAAAGCCCCTTTCTCAAATCAGGCTGTTCTGAGAGTCCTGTCAGAATAGCCGCTTTTCCACCAAAATTACCTGGAACAATTTGTCCCAGAAACTTTTTTTTCCTGCAGACCTGTTGCTGTCTGCGTTTCCATCGCGGTCAAAAGTACCAAGAAGATTAGGGAAATAGTCTGGTGACATAGGTCTGCGTGCGTTTCTCAATACCAAACTACTGTAGTTCGGACTTTACAAGTTCGACTTGGGAGTGTGAACTCCCGCAGACGGGACGACGCAAGTCCGGTAATTCTGCAAAAAGCATCTTACTTGATAACATCAGTCAGTTCGCCTTGGCTACTGCAATTTTCCTCATTGTATTTACAATAAGACGAAATATGATATCAAACACCACAGCCGCTTTTCGTTTTCATTTAAACATATTTAATAGCTGCAGAAATGTAGTTCAGGGAACATACATTCATTAGAATGAAACGAAATATTATATCAAACAGCATTGCCTCTTTTTAGTTTCATTTAACATATAATCGAATAATATAATAAAGACAAAAGATTACCTGTTAGATTTACCCAAAACAAATTATGTCTCATGTTTAACCACTACAGAGACATCAGAGCCTGCGGCAAATGTCAGAAGGACTAGCAGAGTTGAGGCTCCTCTCGTCGGGATACATGAACACTGAGCGCCCGCTGATCGCGTGGAGCTCACGTCTCCGAAATCAGTGAAGCACATTTTCAAATAGGCGCTATCTTTATAAATAAACTGTACTGTAAAAAATTGCTGTTAAAAAAATGGCCATATTCTGACAGTAACATCCTGTTTTTTCATTACAACAATTCTGGGTAATATTTGTTGTTTTCTAGAAAAAAGCCTTCTGCAGTCCTGTGAAGTAACAGCGCTCAGAATCGACACTCAGAGGCTGTGTTTCAAATCACACCCTACACCCTCATTCACTATTCCCTACATGAGTTTACTAATATAGTCCACATGACAGAGAGAATGACAACTAATGAGTGAATTCAGCCAATGATGAAGAGCTGGTGTTAACAAGCAGAATCACTGGAGAAAAGAGAAAAATGAAACTACAACTGACAAACAGCCACAGCCTTAGATGATATCAACTGAAATAAAACAGCAGAGGATGATTAAACAACTCCACAAACAGCATCAACAGCTACACACATCACAGTTTGACTTTATTTCTGTCATATATCTACACACATTATTTGAGAATTAATAGACATTTAGATGCTTTATTAAAAATGTTCCGTTTGACCTCACCATTATTGCGATCAGCGTTTGCTTTAGTTGGGCTCTTGACCCTTGAGTTTTTAACGCTATATTTGTTTCTGGTTGCTGTAACTGTGTTTGTAAAACGCATTTGTTGTAGCAATAAAAGTGAAAAAAAAAATATTAATTAAATGTATTTGGATTATAATCATCATGAAGCGGCCTGCTTCTCTGATCTCATTCAGTGACTCATTCATCTTTAATGTTGTGATGTATTTTTTTTTATTAGTTTCACGTTATTTACAATATATGCTATATGATACTGCTAAATAACAATCTATTATGAAGAATTGTAAAACATCTTATGCACAAAACCTTCAGTACTACGGCATCATTTAGACACATACAGACATCAAGAATCAACATATGAATCTCAACAATGGTGAGTCAAAAGCTTCATACTGCAAAGCATGCTGGGTACCAGCACAGTACAAAACTCACCCATGACTCCCAGCATGCATTGCGGCATGGATAAATTATGCCACTGAATTGTCCACTTATTTTTTCTAATTCTTTCTATTTTCTTTTATAATTGCTTTTGTTTTTGTGTTGAGTTTTAGTAGCATGTTGTGTGATGTTCAGAGTTGATCTGTTTATTTATTTTGGTTGATAGTCACTATTGTTAAGATGCATACGCTGATTCTTGAGGTGTGTGTTTCATAGCACTTCAGAGCATTTTTTTTATTGTCAGTTATATTTTTAACAATCTTACAAAAACTAGAACAAGAAGATGAGCAGGATGTTATTACTTCATCACTTTGGTAACAGAAAAGACACTGGAAAAAAAAATCAGTGAATATTGTGTTTAATGATGGTTATGTCATTAGCAAAACACAACTAACAATATTACAGATTTTGCTTTGGTTCTTTTTGCCATAACAAATGTGTTTTAAAACACATGTTTACAACAGCCAAAGAAAAGTTAATTTAAACAAAAAAATCAAGGTTCAAGAGCCCAACTAAAGCTAACACTGATCTCCATCATGGTAGTAAAAAAAAAAAAAAAAACTTCTGTGAACGCATGACAGAATAGCATCAGTCTGGTTAGTAATGTGTGATGTAATGCTGATTTAGGAGTTGTTTAATCAGATCTTGAGAGATTTAATGGCTTCTTTATTTCAGTTGATTTCATCTAAGGCTATGGCTGAAGTCAGTTGTAGTTCTTGTGTTTCTCTTTCTTTCTGTGATTCTGCTTGTTAACAGCATCTGTTCATCACTAATGCACAATCATCACTTAATTAATCACAGAATTATCTCATTAACTTCAGCACTGATTCAGTGTTACTCTAACACTCTGTAGTGTGCACACATTATAAGTGTTCATTCAAAACTGAGGATTTTGTTGTGGGGTTTAAAGGGTTAAAGACGTAAGATGAAAAAAAACAGCATGAAATGTAATTTAACAGCAATAAACTGTAATTCATTTACGGCAACAAACTGTAGAAAAACAGTTACTTACTGGCGACCGTGCTGCCAGTAGATTACCGTTAATTCAAGGAAAAAACAGCAATTTACTGTAAAACGTAACAGTCAGATTAACCAAACTAAAAAAAGTAATTTTTACTGAAATATTAGTGAATGTCCACAGAAAACAGTTATGCAAAGTCATGAACTGATAAGGAGAGTAAATATTAAGCTGAACTATATTAATGTGTTTTTGTACAAGAGAGATCTGTTAGTTTAATGTAGTTTTGTGGGCCACCATTGTGCTGGAGAGTAGAGCCTGTGCTTCAGTCAATGATGAGCCACAAACACTGATGTTCTGCTGCTTTATTTAAAGACAGTATCTGTGCAGTTGCTTAAGCAGCGATGATCTTTTTGTTAAGTACTCCAGCAAATGCATGTGTGCTATAGATGATGATGAACTGCAACGATTTGAGTTAAATATATGTTTTTAGTTTTTTAACGTGTTTGCAGTTTTATACTAAGAAATATTTCTTCTCAGTGAACTCAAATGATATAAGTTCACATTACTAACACCGTATGAATACTAATATTTTAAACTTGGACTGTTTGAAGCAATTGGAGCAGAGTTCATTTCCATGGTAGTATAACAGTAATATGCTGTAAAAATGAAGAGCTGTAAATTAATGGTAGAGGGCTGTAAATTAACAGTATATTACTGGCAACTCTGCGAGTAGCCCCAGAGTGCACCCTGGACGATGGGGCGGGGTGACACATTAAGGTGGGGCGACACGTGTCGCTCTGCCCACCCCCAATTTCATTGGTTTATAATACAGCAGAGCTTATTGGTGTAGACGTTTGTGCATGAGCATTCTATACGTTTTTATGAATGATCTACGCTGTTTGGCTGTACTACAGAAATATTAAGTGCTAACAACAGCGATTTTAGTTAGAATCAATAAGCAAATGTGTTTTTTTTAAACTTATGACGAATTAGTTACAACCCCAAATCAGAAAAAGTTGGGACAGTATGGAAAATGCAAATAAAAAAAGAAAGTAGTGATTTCTAAATTTACTTTGACTTGTATTTCATTGCAGACAATATGAACACAAAAATATTTCATGTTTTGTCTGGTCAACTTCATGTCATTTGTAAACATACATCCTTTCCTGTCATTCAGACCTGCAACAGGTGGATTGCACGTTCCAAAAAAAGTTGGGACAGTAAAGCATTTACCACTTTGTAATGTTGCCATTCCTTTTCACAACACTTAAAAGACGTTAAGGGACTGAAGACACCAAGTGATGAAGTGTTTCAGGTGTAATTTTGTCCCATTCTTCCTGCAAACAAGTCTTAAGGTGGGCAACAGTACGGGGTCTTCGTTGTCGCATTTTGCACTTCAAAATGCGCCACACATTCTCTATTGGAGACAGGTCGGGACTGCAGGCAGGCCAGTCAAGTACCCGTACCCTCTTCCTCCGCAGCCAGGACTTTGTAATGTGTGCAGAATGTGGTTTTGCATTGTCTTGTTGAAATATGCATGGACGTCCCTGGAAAAGCTGTCTTCTTGAAGGCAGCATATTGTGCTCCAAAATCTCTATGTACTTTTCAGCATTAATGGTGCCATCACAGAAGTGCAAGTTACCTTTGCCAAGGGCACTGACACAACCCCATACCATGACAGACCCTGCCGCTTTTGGACTTGTTGCTGGTAACAGCGGCTCTGGACAGTGATCCTTTTCTTCTTTTCCAGCAGCAGCAGAGAGCCGTCAGCGCAAATAATACCTGAAATACTGAGTTCATCTGACTTCACAGTACACGTTTCCAATAAAGCTGTGTGATGGTCCATCCCAGATGCCTCCGAGCCCAGAGAAGTCGACGGCGCTTCTGGACACTGTTAACATGAATGTGTCAGCTTCCTTTTGGCACAGTACAGTTTTAACTGGCATTTGTGGATGTAACTACGTATTGTGGTACTAATGACAACTAGTGTTTGCCAAAGTAGTCCTGAGTCCATGTGGTGATATCGCTTATAGATGAATGACGATTCTTGATGCAGTGCCGCCTGACTGGGATCGGAGATCACGGTTGTTCAGCTTAGGCTTGCACACCTTGTCCTTTACGCACTGAGAATTCCTCCAGATTCCTTGCAATCTTTTACGGATTATGATTATGCACTGTTGAAGGTGAAATATCCAAATCTCTTCCTATCTTTCGATTTGAGGAATTTCATTAAGTAGTAATTTAAAGCTTTCTATAGATATATTTATCATGTCTGTGAGTCATGTATTCGCTGACTTTCGGTTCATTTTTGTGAAGTGCTCCTGTTCAAAGACGAGACGGCATATCATTGTTTTACCAAATCATTTACAATCACCTTGACATCACCTGTTTCAAATTCATTATTTTTTATATTCAGGGCTCTAGACTGCGACCAAAATGCGACCAACTTTTTTGAGAATGTGTTGCGAGTAAACAAAAGGATTTGACGTGGTCGCACTGAAATATTTTGTGCTAGTGCATGATCTGCGCAATGCTCAGACAAAAAGCGCCCGCACTACTTTCTTTTTTTATTTGCTACTGAGCCGCAGCACATTGTAGCAGGAGAAAGATTAAGTCACCTGATCAAAACGGTGCGAGCGCTTCCGAGTAGAGCCTGGTTTCACACCGCACGCAGAGCAGAGGCAGCGCAGATAGCGGCGCGTATGCACGAGCGGGAGCAGCGCGCGCCCATTGTGCTTTCACTCGCCACAAAGGTGCGCGGAGAGCAACGTAGGATTTGGTTTTCAAACTAAAGTAAAAGGCCGCTTCTTAAACCAGAGAAGGTGAACATGTTGGTATTCACTTGTAGAGAAAACATGCAAGTCCAGTCAGCTACAGACAGTTTAGTTTTACTTTTTGTTTTCGTTTTGAAAAGCTTGTTATCTTTTGAACCTCAAGCGTTACGGTATGGAGGCTTTACCTTATTTTTTCGATAATATTATTATTATTTGATTCCTCAGTGTTTGCTAAACATTCTGTTATGTATTAGTCGGTATAAAACATATAGCATGTGATGTGTCCTATGCCAATACCCGGTCGTCTTGAGAGATTCGTTTTAGTGTTAATAAATCGTTATGCTAATTTGTCATTGTAACCTACTGTTTTATTGTTGTTGTGCTTTTTAACAAATTAAGAATAACAGCATGAATCCATCTTTTGTTTTAGTCAATTAAAAAGTGAAAGGTGTATAGATATAAGTCAAAACAGGACAATTGTTTATCTTGAATTCTTGCGACGGTAAAGCGTGACGCACCAAGATCGTGAATTTGAAAGTGAAAGCACACGTTTTCATATAGAGGAATTCCTGTCATCTGTATTTAAATCACAAATAATAATTACTGATGAAAAAGAACCGGGTTGAATGTTGAACACTTTCGTCTACCATATAACTATAAACTATGATAAAACTTCACCAGCATGCATTGATTAATCAAATGTTGTATAAAATCGTGACCTGTCTGCCGCTGGCCGCTTGTTATTATTATTGTTGTTACTTTAAGAAAGAAAAAAACTTATTTAACTAACAAAAAAATGCTCCAAACGTTTTTCTAGTGCTCAAATAAATCACTTATAAAAAACCAAAACGATGTCTAAGATTCTGTCACTGTTTTATTACATTGACAAAACTGAACAGTGGCATTTTAATAGACTGAAACAGCAATCTGATTTGGGAGAAGGGGAAATTTACCAAATTATTGACGGGTTCTAGTATATTTTTCGACTAGAACGCAATGGCGCGATTTCTTCCAAGGGGTGATATCCCTCGGTATATCCCTTCAGTTTTGTATAATGTATATTTATATGTAGCCTATATTCAACCCATTATTTTAGGACCGGTGGATAAGCAAAAACTTAGGATATGATGATAATTCACTGTAGTTCAGTAAGACATAGGACCAACCCGCAAATGGTTTATTTTAAAGAACAACTGCGGTGACAAATAAGACAATAATACCAAATAGTCCATCAGCGTGAACTGGGGTCATTTATGTGTGGATCAATGGGAATGAAAACACTTCAGTTCAGTTCATAACTTTATTCATTTCCCGAAGGCAATTTTTGCAGCACACAAGCATTTCACATCAACAAAAACACTGGATGGTGGATAGTAAAAGAATCCATTTCCTTCCTAAAAAGGGTTTCTTACCTTAAATTTAAAAACTTTACAGCTGAGGGGATAAATGAATGTCTAAATCGATTTGTTTTACTAATCGGGGTTCTATAACGAATGCACACTGAAGTCAGGAGAAGGTTAAACTCCTGATACATTTGGAAGTTAGTCTAACAAAATGCTCTGGGCTTTACAGAACCTGTCTATGATATAACTGGACCATAGTCATCTGCTTACTCCCCGTTATTTTACTTCCCTGGTTTACAATCCTCTCAAGACAATTCTTGTTTTTCACATTTAGAAATTAAACCAGTCACAACAGTGAAGCAATCTAGATAACAGTGACTCAATATAGGATCTGTTGAACATGTCACATCAATGTTTTGCCCAGATTAAATGACCATAGTTTCCGCAAACAATACAATCTTTGCTGCCCCCTCTTACACAAAACCTCAGTATTGGGAGAAAAGGACAATTTATTATCCATGAAACAGTACCCAAATACTTGTACTGTTCAACACTCTGCAATACATACTCCATTAATGCTTGTTTGCTTATCATGAGTATATTTCCTCCTAGGGTTAAAATCAATAATCCTCAGTTTTAAGAAAAATATTCTGACACCACATAATAAAATCATCAACCACAGGACCATGCATAGAGTCTTCTCACTACATTAAGCTAACGATTACAGAATAATCAGCAAATTTTATAATATGCCTATATCTATAACTACTCTTACAGTCATTTGTGTACAAGATAAATAATAAAGGAGAAAGGACGCATCCTTGAGGTGACCCAGTAGATGACACCAGCTATTCAGAAAAACAGTCATTTACTTTAACTCTCTGTGTTCTCTGCACGAGAAAATCTAAAATCCATCCTACAAGACTAAAATCCAACCCAAATTCATTAATGAGCTTCTCAACTAAAATATGTGGCTGAATGGTATTGAAAGCAGATGAAAAATCAATAAAAAGTAATTTAACAAATGTTTTCGGCTTATCCAAATGCTGAAGTACTAAATGTAAAAGAGTGCTGCATCCTCTACCCCTCGTTTAGACCTATAAGCAAATTGTAGGGAGTCTAGAGAACTCTGTGTCCTTTGCATAATTACTTTCTTAACTAATTTTTCAAAACATTTCAGAACTAGGGATGTAAGCGCCACAGGTCTAAAATCATCCAGTATCTGTACATTATGCGTTTTTGGTACTGGAATCACAGTAGACTTCTTCCACGGTGCAGGTACTTTTTGTTGTTGAAGAGACAAAGCAAAAAAAATCATAAAATATTGGACCTAACTGCTCGGCACATTCCTTAAGTAACCTACCCCCTATTTTATCAGGCCCAGGTGCCTTCCTGATTTTACACTGTTTAAAAACTGTTATCACATCACTCACATTAAAAAAGACACAATCATCCTCCCCATTTATTTTACATTCATTTTTCAACCCATCGATTCCCTCTTTAAAATCATAAGCATCAAATCTTAGATAAAAATTGTTAAAATCCTGTGACAAATCTGCATCTGAACTGAATCATTTAAACTAATTCTATTTTTACTTTTCCAACTATCCTGACCTGTTATTAAATACATCCCCTCCCAAGCAGAACCTAAATTTCCCTTTTTCAATTTTACCTCAAGATCTTTCTTGTAAGCTGATTTAGCCCTCTTAATTTCACACTTAATTTATTTTTTTAGCCTAAAATACTCAACTGTATCTCCCTCTTTAAAGACCCTATGTCTTTTTGACAGAAGAATCTTGAGTGATTTTGTGACCATGGTTTACTGTTTGGAAATGTCTTAAACAATTTCACAGGTATTAACATATCCTCACAAAATGTCACATAACTACAAATTACATCTGTTAATTCATCAATGTCCAGACCAGAGTCCATAAAAACAGTCCAATCTGTACATTCCATACACCCTTTTAAATGTAGCGTCGCATCTTCAGACCAGTCCTTCCTCTTAATTACCTGTGCCTTTTCACATTTCAAAACAGTTTTATATGTAGGAACAAGTAATACTGTATTGTGATCTGAAATTCCCAAAGGTGGTTTACCAAGTGATTTGTAAGCTCCTTTAATCGATCCATAACACAAGTCCAAAATTGTTATCCTTACGTGTTGGGCAAGTTACACACTGGTTGAAGTGTCCCAGTGATTTCTCCAATGTACAATTATTAAAATCTCCCAGAATAAGACTGGGTGCATCAGGAGATACAGATTGCAGTTCATGCACCATGCGTTCAATCTCCTTTGCCGCATTGTCCTCGTTTGCTCGGGGATGAATGTAAACAACCGTGACAAACAGCTGACGAAACTTGCGAGGCAAATACTGAGGTCTTAGTGCCACAGTCAGCAACTCAATATCTTTCGTGCACACTCTCTCCTTAACAGACACTGATTTGCACCAGTTCTCTCTAATATACAGACATACCCCACCTTCTTGCACTTTACCAGTTTCCCTCGCATCCCTGTCCATGCGAACAGGTACTCCAAAGTCATCCAGTCGTAGGCCCGAATCTGAATCCCCCTCGGAAAGCCACGTCTCTGTGAGCGCCATCAAGCAAACATTCCTGTAGTCATGCTGGAACTTCACCATAGCTTGAAGCTCATCCGTTTTTTTCCGGAGAGATTGCACATTCGCCAAAATAATTGTAGGAAGAGGTGTTTTTGAGAGACTTACATTTTTCAGTCTCTGACGAACACCTCCTTTATGTCCTCTTTTCTGAATTTTAACTGTTGTATAATTTTGTCCAGTGCGATTTTGTTTCTGCTTAAAAGGTGAAAAACTTCCCAGATCGGGAAACACATGTTCCACAGTTTGCTTCACTCTGTTAGGCTTGTGTAACATTGTAAAAGAAACTCCCGGGAATACTGAATTCTTGCCGAGTCCAGAGGTGATTCGAACAAACACATACTCAATTTAATTAAAGTCAATAAAATGATTGCTCCCATTTTCTCCATTTCCTCCTCTTTAAATTTCTTCAAAGAAGATATAAGAAAAATCTGAACATCAAACAATATTACAAATCTTTAAAAGAAGGAAACAAACAAACAACGAGCAGACAAAGCACACTGACACCTGTAGCTGCGAGTCGCCGCGTGCGCAGCACCAATTGACCTTAAATCTGACCTACAGCAACTATTATTATTAATGTGCTTTAGTGCGTGTTTAAGCAAAAAAAAAAAAAATTCTCTGCAACATTTTTATTTATACTTTTATATATAGGCTATATGCACAAATTAAATGACTGGTTTTGAGGCTCAATCCTTTAAAAAGAACCAGGAATCACTGTAGGCTACTATATTAGGCGTACTGATTTCAGATTTTTAGTAGTTATTATAGTCTTTAGTAAATAAAAAAAATATTAATCACAGAGAAGGTCTCTTTTACTCATTAAAAGTGCTCACGTACCTATTGCACAGATTTATAGCTCTGAGTGATTTAATATTCGATAGCCTATTTATGCAGGTCTAATATGGCTGCAATGATCGAGTGTTGATAACTGAATTTAATTCATCCCGTATTAGAACAGGCACACACAATGAGGGTGTGGATACATAAATAATTGGATTTTTAATATCTGATGTCACGGACACTTATTTACAATAAGATAGGAACCTTTAAAAACTGTAAGAGAATCAATATAGGCTCAAATATTTTATTAAGATAATAAGCAAGGAAATATTGAGCTTGCCATGAAAACATTTATTAGCACTTTATAACCTACAAGTTTGTGACGCATTGAGCAACACAGGCTATAACTCATCTCTTTAAATAACAACAAAAACGGTTGTGCTTTAAAACGTAAAATCAGCCGCTTATGTTCGTGTTTGTCCATCTGTAAAATACAGTAAATTATCATCATTTGCGTATAAAATCCCAATTTAGTGCTGATCTGCGGCCTGCTGATCCTCAAGGAAATATGAATGAAGCGCTATTCAGCCTGAAGAACCCGGAGGTGCTGTCATCAAGAGTTGTAAACAATGACTTCATCTGACTAAAAGTACCATGGTTACTAAACAGATAATAATAAAGATAGGCCTATGACTCTAGAGTTAGCACATAATATTTCTGTAATATGGACAAATCAATTACAAAATCGTGCACAAAGCATGCTCGGGTCTACACCAATAAGATTTGCTGTGTTATAAACCAATGGAATTGGGGGTGGGCGGAGCGACACGTGTCGCCACGCCCCATTGTGTCACCCCGCCTCAATCGTCCAGATTGCACTCTGGAGTACTTGAACTCTGCTGCCAGTACATTACTGTTATTTAACGGCACAATTTTTTACAGTGTGCAGATTTGAGTTTTAAACAACTACATTCTCGCCTGAAATACTTTTAAAACTACATTCCATGACACAATAACAGTAATATAATAAAAAAAAGCAAATAAATGGTGGTTGAAATACAATGTTGCGTGAACTCAACCCATCAGCATGTTCAGCGCCCAAGTCCCTCCCCCGAAAGTTCCGGACCTTTGAAAAAGTACTACCTCGCGAGCAGGGACTTTCTGAGGGGCAAATTTTTACCCAGAACTTTATTTAGATCCTGGTTCCTGTAGTGCAAACACGCTGCGTACCGCCCCAAAGTCCCTAGTTCCTGGGTAAAGTTCCTGTGGTGGAAAAGGGGCTTATGTCCATGAATCCTCACGGATTCCTGTATATGTCCGTGTACACTGGAGTACATGGGTATTTCTGGAAATTTACTGGTCTGTGTAACATGGCTCAGGTAATTTCCACATACATCCGGCAAACCTGAAATTACACAGCAATTTACCGTGACCAGATATTACCAGATTTTACCCTTTTCACGCAGTGCATGTCAAAAGCAGCGGACAGATCCAGCAAGATAAGTATAGAATATTTGGAATCCGCTCTTGCCAGTCTTAGGGCTTCAACAACTGAGAGCAAGGCAGTCTCGGTTGAATGTCCACTTCTGAAACCAGACTGGTTGCTGTCGAGGAGGTTGTTCTGTGTGAGAAAGGCAGAGACTTATTTGTGTCTACTTTTATTTCTTATAAGGAATTTTAGGAGAAACACCGGAAATGCTGTTTACACTAAAATGAGACATATATGAGAATCATGACCAAGTTTCCTGATCTTAGAAAAGGCAAACAATAAATTCTCCTGAGCAATAAATGTTTCTTCTAGTAGGCCTTACACAGCAATTATGTTGTATCATACATAATCAGACAGTTTTTTATTATATATATATATATATATATATATATATATATATATGGTCATTACGTTGTTTGCTTGCAAGTGGTTGGCATGTTAACAAAATATTTGTCTGTTTTCTTAGTTGATAATTTCAGGTCAATACTTCTTTGCTCAGTTTGCCATTATGAAGACAAACTGTCCAAGAACAGTGGCATCCAAGAAACAAAAAGCATGCAAGGCTTCATGTGGGAATCAGGCTGTAAGTGCACAAGTTAATTACTTTCTAAATAATTACTTTAATTATAATAAAGACAAGTCAGTACAGGCAAAATCAACATTCTCTGAATCAACATAACTGTCAAATTTTCCTTCATTGTTTTTTCAGGCACTGTCAATTATCAGACTAGTGGAAAGAAAACTTCTAAAATAACACTACACATTGTTTTGTTTTGTTGTCGTTTTAATACACAAGTATTTATTACACTATTCGCATCTGTATATTTCAATAATACAATGCATATCTTTAAAACAGTTTTTGTTTTGTTTTGTTTTGTTTTTTCATGCACCGAACCAGAAATCGTCTTAGGATTATGCATATAACCCGGTTCCCTAAGGAGGGAACGAGATGCTGTGCCATGATGTTGATGCTATGAGAACACCTTCAGTGTGACCGGTGTTTGCGGCATGTGTGGAAACATGTAAATCTTTATTTCAGCAGTCATATGATGTCAGTGGTGTGCCTGCACATTATAAAAGGGCACCCACATTAAGCTGTGGTCGCACTAGACTGTGAGGGAATGGAGGGGGCAAATGAGAGAGTGGGCCACAAATAGCATCCTACTACCTCTCTGCTAGTAGCCTGTATTGGCTGATGGTTGCTACTCATATTTTTAACATATTTTTATTTTTACATATTTATACATTCCAGCAAAGAGGTTTGTTGATGCCTCACAACCACCTCTAGCCAGTGTGCTGGAGAGGGTGACAGAAATTTGGATACTCAACATCACTTTTATTTTCTGTCATTTGACATGTTCCTTGAGAACCTTCAACCAATTCATGTAAAGATAAATTAATCTACATCCACGCTTTCACCTCCAGGTCACAGTGCTGGAGGGGCCAGCAGAAGAGCAAGTAAGATGATAATAGTCTCAACCTCAGACGGCACGCCCACAGACCACTGGTTAAAGCCTGATACATACGGCATACAAAACTGACCTATCAGTAAGCCCCTCCACTCGAATGCAAATGAGCCAATGGCAGTTGAGTATCAGTTGAACGGGGACCGGAACTCAGACATCTTTGTTTCAGTGCCATAGAGAAGCATTGGAATATTCAAAGCTCTCATCAGTTGGATGGTGTTAATGCTACAAAAATGGTAAAAAGATGTGCCTGGGGTATTTGAAACATTGATTCCAGGTATCCTGAGTGGACCGACAATGGAATGTGAAATTTATTTTATTATTCAACGTTAATTTTCTGGTTGTCATACTCTCATTAAGTTACAGTTTTCATCTGCTCAAGCAGAATGTTAATGTCATCTTGTGCTTCAGCAAGGAATCTCTGGCTAAAACTAGCAAACGTTAAAGTTAGTGAGTCCATGCTAACATACAAACCTAAATAGCGAACTGTTCTCACACCATGTACAGAGTAGGTCAAAATAGTCGCGTAGCTACGGGTGTCACGGTGCACACACGAGGGAGGAACAGGAACACGGAGACGAGGACGTAAACTCAAATAATAGTATTTAATAAGGACAAGGCAAGGCTTACAGACAAGATACACCGGGAAGTAACAAATAGACCAGACGAAATCAAACTCAAAAGACAGGACTAATATACACAGGGTAATTAACACATAACGAGACAAACACAGCTGGAACATACTTAACTCATAATGACATGAAACAAGGACAGGAAACAAACCAAATATGGACACATGAGGCAGGAACACATGACACACACAACAGAACCCTGACAACGGGTGGGCCTGGGTGGTTCCGGGCCCACCCACTTTCATCTGTGGCCCACCCATGAGAAGTTGTTAATTTTCCAAATGGATGTAATTTATTAAAGGATACTAATAAACGTCTTATTTCACTGCAACTTTATATATATAGTATATTAAAAAAGATTAATATCTTAATTAAGATTAATATCAGACCACCTGCGGTTGCTGGATTTATCGATCGGAAACTTCTGAACAAAGCATGTTTGAAGCATCATATTAGCATAGGTGCAGTGTTTATCCGTTAAAAAGATACATCCTTTGTGGAAAGAAACACATAAACTTTGTGCTAGATCCTAGTCGCCACAACAAACTGCATAATTTGCAGCTGTGCACATTTCTGCTGTCCTCGAAATGCGTGAACTGACAGAGACGTTTGATTATGAAATCATCAGCGAAGCCCCGTTGTTTCACACTGAGGTAATGCTTTTTAATAAACTTCCTTTAGTTAAAGTTAATTAATGCATTAACTAACATTAGAAATACATTTGTTAACATGTTTATTCATCTTTGTTAACCAGCTCAGGCAAATGTTAACAGATACAACTTTTAATTTTAATAATGTCCTACATTTTGAAATGAACAATAACATAACAAATTACTAATGTTAATGCATGCTTTAGAAGTACTGTGTAATGAACCTTGGTGCTGTATTTTTTGTTGGCAATTTGACATGCGGTTTTCATATGCTGCACACTTGGCACACCCAGTTTTATGTAGGCCCACCCACTTAAAAATTTCTGGCTACACTAGTGGGTCAAAAACATTGGCGTGCGGTGGTGTTTTAAAATGAGGAGGCATATATATATATATATATATATATGTCCCTGCTACACTTCATGTGTACACTAAGTGCAAATAGCTATAGATTCTATTTACACCTAGCAGGATTTTCTGCTATTTATACTACTTATTGCAAATAGTGGCAATTATCTGCACCTCGGTATTGTAGTACATTATAAAACAATATGCAATAATAACATATTGAGTGTAAATTATTATTTAATTCAAATTATTAAATGGATGTCACCTTATAAATCTCTCCCTACACCTACCCTAACACTACATTTATATTTATCAGACGCTTTTATCCAAAGCAACTTACATTGCATTCAAGTTACAGTTTATCAGCTCTTGCTTTCCCTGGGAATCGAACCCATGATCTTGGCGTTGCTAGCGCCATGCTCTACTATTTGAGCTACAGGAAAGCCCTGTAACACTACCCGTAGTACCCGATAATTTAAGTTAAACTTTTAGATTATCTCCTTCATTATTATTGAAAATATATGCATTTCCGATGTGATATCTGATTTGAAAAGGTAAGAAAAAAAGTTTGGCAAAACGCAGATTTGAACACCAGTCAATAGCGTCAAAAACGACCTCAACACGTTGTTCAGCTGTTCTTTTTAATAGTCAACTTATTTTTGGGTCATCGTCATAAAAGCCCTGTCACAAACATTGTCACAGGCACAGATACATCTTTCATTTCATCAAGCTGAATGCTCACTAAAAACTGACAGTCATCACGTTTTCAGGCCATTTCATGTTTCATTTTGACGTGACACAAAGCAGTAATATCGAAGCGGGAGAGTTGCTTACTTTATAATTTGTCAATAATGCCATCATTCTCTTCATTCAGACCGAGAGCTCGCATGAAAACAAGAGGCGGGATTTATCGCAAGAACAATCACATCCAATCATAACGATCATATCCAATTATAACGCGATGGAGGCATTGCCTCCTGTCACGTGAATTTCAATGAGCCTCCAGAAAAGTCACGGCACGCTAAGGTGTCTCTTTAGAAAGTCAATGGACTGAAGGGAGGTAAGCCTCCGCTGTAACTTTACCTGCGGGTGTCTCTGTTGGACTGTGTTACTTTATAAAAATGAGTGACTTTTAGACTTTTAATATCATATTTAGTAATATTTGCGCTGTTTTATTTTTGTTATATCGATTATTTTCTCATCCAATTTTGAGAAGATGAGACACTGCCTCCCTTGCCTCCTCAGAGGAAATGCCCCTTGTCAAAAACACATACACGAAGGTAAACATTTCAGTGCCTCTCCATAATAAACTGGTTAAATTTAAATTAATTTCTTCATACCCTGCAGTACATGAACAGTGTTTGTCCTGGATATTGTCATCTGTAATCGTGATGACCGTAATATAAGGCTTCTTCCGCTTGCATTGTGATCTGTAAACCCTCACTTCCAAATTAATCTTATTACCCACCACATGGCATATTTAAATCCCACTTGAATGCTCCTTGAGAAAATGTATCAAAAACATTTTGAGACAAGGTTTTTACACTGACAGCTGTTGTTTTAAGACTGTAGCTACTCTGTTCTCCGAGTGAGCAAGGGGGCAGGGCTTACCGATAGGTCAATTGAAAACACTTCAGGAGTTTTGAAGTCATCATCGGATTGGGTGAATTATACAGGATTTATACATGATACATTATTGGTTGCTTTACTTGTCAATCATATGGCTTCTTGGGCAGGCCTTGGCCATTCAACGCGGCCAAGGTTCCCAGACCTTCTGTTGTCAGTCTGAAGGTCTGGCTACATGAGACTAGGATGCTAATGGCAACAAAGTCCACTTTTTTGCCCTATCAATTCATCCATTCCTCATAACCTATAGGAAGTGTGCTAACATAAATATATCTACATCTACTCTATCTCCTCCAACTTGCAGCACTAGAAGGGGTAAAAGATGAGAAAGTAGGATGCAAATAGCAACAGCATCCACTTTTCCTCCCAATCATTCCGGAAGCATCTTAACACAAAGCCATCCATGACTACGTCATTCCTTGATAGCAGATGAGAGAGTGGAAAGTTACTGGCGACTCAGTCCACTCTTCTGCTCTGTCAGAATCCTAAAATGCTTCCCTACACCAGAGAGCAATTATATCACCTCCACCTTTACCATGAACGTTTGGGTGCATTGTGTGAGAGAGTATTGCGCTCAATCTCTGCCTAATCAGAATCAGAAAGAGCTTTATTGCCAAGTGTGTTTGCACACACAAGGAATTTGTCTTGGTGTTAGGAGCTTCCAGTACAGAAAGTACAAACAGACAACAGTGTAAACAGAGACAACATATAATTAAGGTAATAAAGAACACTAATAATGAAGAGAATAGGCAATAATTCAGAATAACAATAGTAATAAGAAAAAAAATATACAGAAAGAAAAATGTCCATAGACAGAACTGTGAATGTGCATGTGTCCTATGTACAGATGAAGGTTTGATGAGTTATTTACAGATGTACAGTACCGGGGTGTGTTATGTGTTGTTCAGGTGGGATACGGCCTGGGGAAAAAAAAAAGATTCTTGTGTCTGACTGTTTCTGTGCTCAGTGATCTGTAGCGCTGGCCAGAGGGCAACAGTACAAAGAGAGAGTGAGCTGGGTGTGAGGGGTCCAGAGTGACTTTCTTAGCCCTTTTCCTCACTCTGGAGGTGTAAAGTTCTTGGAGGCTGGGCAGAGGGGCACCGATAATCCTCTCAGCAGTCCTGACTGTCCGTTGTAGTCTTCTGATGTCTGTTTTGGTAGCTGAACCAAACCAAACAGTTATAGAAGAACATAGGACAGACTCGATGATGGCAGAGTAGAACTGTATCAGCAGCTCCTGAGGCAGGTTGAACTTCCTTAGCTGGTGGAGGAAATACAGCCTCTGCTGGGCCTTTTTCACAATAGAGTCAATGTAATGCACCTTCATCCCCTCATGGAACCCTCAGGGGGTCACTTGCACCTCAAGGCTTAATGTGCTGGAAGGAGGCAACAAATGCAAAGGTTGCTAATGGCTATTCATTGCTAGGGTGCTATTCGTTACTAGGGTGTTCCTGTGGCTCAGTGGTAGAGCATTGCATTAGCAGCACAAAAGGACGTGGGTTCAATTCCCAGAGAACACACATACTGATAAAAAAAATGTATAGCCTGAATGCAGTTTAAGTTGCTTTGCATAAAAGCGTCTGCTAAATGCATAAATGTATTCAGTCTACTCTTCGCTCTGCAGTGTGCCCCATCACTGGATCTAACTGAATAATGCAGATCCCCTAAATCCCTCCCAAAGGAAAAAAAGCTAAGTGTTACTACCTGCCAGAAAGGGCGAATGCACACAACATGTAATTCTTCATTTCTTGAAAGCCTGAGTTACATTGAGCACCTCATCCAAATGGAGATTGCTGCTCAATCCCCTTTCCTTAAACAATAAATCCAAGGCTTCATTCCATTCAGAGCAAACATCTCATCTCCAACTTTTATGCCCCAACATCCTCCATTTTGTGAAGGTTCAAGGTTCTTGTTTATTTGTCACATACACAATCATACAGGGTATAATCAGTAGTGAAATGTAGGTCAGGACGGGTCCGCTCAATGGACAGTGCAAAAAAATAAAATAAAAGATGAAACATATCACAGGAGAGTATATATAAATATAGGTAGGAATAAGATAAAAAATAAGTAAAAAATAAAATAAAATAAAATAAGGAGTAAAATGTGCAATGAACTAAAATGTGCAATACAGTCTACTGTGGATTTAATAAATCCACAGGATTTATTAAATCTGTGGATTTAATAAATCCACAGGATCCACAGTGAAGGATGAGGGGATGGAAGTGGGTGTAATCTAAGCATCTCAAGGCTTAGGCTGCTCAGACCTGGGAATGGAAATAACCTTCTTGGATTTACTGTGGGCACAATGCTTCACTCATTGACTCATAGGATGGGGAGCACGGGCAATCACGCTCACTTTCTGACCCTCTCTCCAAGAACTAGGACCTGTTACTGGGTCTAAAGTGTTTACAGGGCCTAAAGGACCCTGACTGAATAGCTCACAAGTGACTATTCAACCTGGGGCATCTTCTCGTATATTTGCTCACACAGTCCCCTCATATTTGAATAATTTAAATTCACTGAGGTGATTATGATAGCCAAATATGTTTTAGAAACAGTAGGCTTACAAGTGAAGAGTTGACAACCCATCAGGAATCGCTGACCAAGTTTACTTGGTGTGGCTTCCTGATTTTCCACCAGCCAGCCTGAGTCTAGCTTGGTACTGGGCCATTATCTCAACCAACTCCTCATACGCGGGGCTGAAGGAAGAGGCAGGGTCACTGGAGTCCTCAACTGCCATCACATCTAACTTTTCTGAGCTAGATAGGGCCAATCAAATGTTCAATGCAGGATCAGAAGAGGCCACAGAACAGGCTTCTGGATCCTGTTTGAAAGCTTCAGAGCTAGAGGGTGAAGCTTGAGAAAGAGATATACCCATCTCAAATTCATCTACCAGCTTTACCTGCACCATCATGATCGAAATCACCATGCATCTTCACCAGCTTTCTCAACATGAAACGATCACAGTGAGGACAGCCCGCTCCCTTGGGAGCTGGCCAAGCATATTCTCCTCCTAAACAGATGACACACAAAGCATACGTATCATCTCTGCAATAAAAGGAGGATGGTGATGCACATCTCTTAAAATAGTAGAAATTTACATTTCTTTGTTTTTCACTAACCACAGATTTCCCCCCCCCACACAGAGAGACAAAGAAAGTAGCTTCTATGAATCTGATGATATTTTACATGATCATTTTATAGTATGCAGACACACTGAAGGTCATAGCATCAACACCATGGCCCTGTTTAGATCTGGTATTAAGTTCTGTTTTGATTGATCCGATCACAAGTGGACAATGCTAAATACAGGGTTTTGAGCTTGTCCACTTTTGACCACATCCAGAGGTAGTCGAAAACACATTCAACCGGATTGTGCTCGTGGTGTGTACGCTTTCGAACAGCCACTAAAATCCACCTACTTCGCTGACTGAGCTAATTTCAGTTCATTTGTCATTCGCTAATTTACAAAATTAGAATGTTACAGCTGCAGTCCGTAACTTTTTTGGGTTAAAAATTATCCGAAATCAATATTTGAGCAAGTACATAACCAGCCAGTGTTCAAAACTATCACCTTACTTTAGCCCGATTCACAACGGTTAGCTTATAATAAAGTTTTCTAATTTGAGTGGTACGGGTAGGTTTTTGCGGGAAATTCGAGCATGGCACTGCATCATTACGTTACATCTGTAAACATAAAGAAGTTGTCCCAGCTAGTAGGCTATAGCATGTGAGGATCCTGAAGGGGCAGATCGTTTATAGCCTTTTCTCACAGCAGCTAGAATAATTAAATGTATAATTTTGACGGCGGATTGTAATCCAGAAAGGATTATGTGCTTATGAAACACATGCAAATTAAATTAAATTATATTCCAGTTTTAAATGTGCTTCTGATTACAGATAGCCTGTGATTACACAAGATTTGCATTTTAAAGACAACCAGTTCGAAGGGAGCATAGTTTTCTTTTAGGGTTAAAATAATTTCTTAATATGAAATTCGAATGGCATGACAATTAGATTAGACTGTACAGAAATTGAAATCTACACTCTAATACACACTATACTCATTGTCACGCATTGCTGATGTTGTTAACATTAATAATTTGAGAATAAAGTATAACAATAATAATAATTTGCACAATTAGATGTGATATGAGCTAACCGATTGTTAGATTTAATTACCATTGATAGCGCAATTTATTGTAATGCTTTTTTCCTCAGTTGGTCAGAACAAATGTGGCAGATTTGTTACTTACTTGTTCAGATGGCAATATACGGTGAAAATTCTTATGTGGGTCATATATTCCAAGACATAGGCTAGAATCTGTGATTCCTAAGTACAGTATCCACACCGGTGCGGTGACTGACAGCCTGACACACATACTCCTCAAAACATTAGATTCATCACAGCCCCACGCACGGAAGATAATTCCACACAGAGCTGCAATTCCAGGTTTTCAAACAGAGATGGCGACAAAGAGGCAAAATTTACGGATTGCAGCTTTAAATTAGATTTGAATCAAATTACCATTGATAAGTGTATGCAACCCATTAAAAATAAATGTTTTCTTTTCAGTGGTTTAGTTTTGCATGCGCATAAACAGGAGAACATTTTTTAAAAATACAATGGCATAGGAATAAAAATGAATAAAGTCTATTTCATTTCATTTTTATGGCTGCACCACAAGTTTAAAGAAACAGAAATGGCTGAAAGCACATTCTGTTTATTTTCTTAACTTTACAAAAGCATAGTTTTTATATAAAAATAAAAGTAAAATAAAGTTAAACAGCTTCAAATGATGTCTTACTCCTATCTTCATGACAGAATATTTAGTTGTTTTTTTCCTGCTGTGATAAGGACAGTATTCCTGATTGTACTGGTGCCTCTCGCTACCTTCGTAGCCCTATTATTTATAGCATTGCTAGATGTTTATAGGCATATGTTATTTATAACGAATGTCATTATAATTGATCTTATTTTATAATTGTATATATCATTTTTTACTATAGTTTTATAGCTACTTATTTTCTTCTTATTCTGTTCTGAATATGGGTAAAATTGAAAGGATTTGCTGAGAACTTATAGGTGACTAATGCTTTTATTTTCTCTTTCTCTCTCTCTTAGTGCAATTTTGACTGATGTGTAGTATTTTATTTTTAAATACATGCAGCAAACGTTTTAAAAATAACTTTGGAAAAAAACAAACAAACAGACAGACAAAAAAATCAAAAACAAAAAGGCCCATAGACCCTCCCCTCAAAAGAAATCAGGACAGAAGTAGTTGAAAGTGGATAGAAGAGCTGGACTAAAACACCAGGTGTGAACAGGAATGTGTCTTCCTTGTGTACTTGTGATCCGATCGACCAAAACACATCTTAATAACAGGTATAAGCAGGGCCCATGACACAGTATTGATTTTCCTCCACATCAGTAGCACTTACCAAAAGTAACAGTTTTATTTCTATCTTAATGAGGTTTGTAAATATATTTAATTTTCAACTTGGCCTAATCCAATGTTCAGATTCCTTTTCTAGAAATATATGCAAATTAGCGCATATTCAATTACACAATGCATCATTTGTATATTTGTATATAACAAGTTATTTAAGAAAACATGTAATACAAAGCAATTGTCTCAATGTATTGTGACTGATCCATTGGGTAAAGTATCATGACTTTTTATAGAGATTTTTACCCTATTTGCCTGTAGGATCTTGCCTTAACAGTAGGCAACAACATTAAATCCTTCATTTTTTTTACAAGCCCTGTAGTTTTGAATACCTCTCTCCCTTTCTCTAGCGGTATGGCTTCTGTAAGTCCTCTAAGATCGGAAAAGAAGTGCCAGAAGTGGAATGTGAAATTTATGAAGTTAAGGTATACATTTCAATAACATACTCTTAATAAACTGTACTTGTATGATCCTGATATTTTTTTCTGCTGTCTAGCTATGAAATGCCTTTGCTCTAATTGCTTACAGAACTTAAATCCATTACAACACCCTGCTCAGTCAAGAAAAGACTGTGAATTCCATGGACTCCCACCCACCTTCTATTCAGAACAAACATATTACGATGACAAGAACAGTAAAGAAACTCACGACAAGAACAGTAAAGAAACTCACGGCAAGAACAGTAAAGAAACTCATGACAAGAACAGTAAAGAAATTCTCATCACAAACAGTAAAGGAACTCACGGCAAGAACAGTAAAGAAACTCATGGCAAGAACAGTAAAGAAACTCACGACAAGAACAGTAAAGAATCTCATGGCAAGAACAGTAAAGAATCCCACGGCAAGAACAGTAAAGAAACTCACGACAAGAACAGTAAAGAAATTCTCATCACAAACAGTAAAGGAACTCACGGCAAGAACAGTAAAGAAATTCTCATCACAAACAGTAAAGGAACTCACGGCAAGAACAGTAAAGAAACTCACGGCAAGAACAGTAAAGAATCTCAAGGAAAGAACAGTAAAGAAACCCACGGCAAGAACAGTAAAGAATCTCATGGCAAGAACAGTAAAGAATCCCACGGCAAGAAAAGTAAAGAAACTCACGACAAGAACAGTAAAGAAATTCTCATCACAAACAGTAAAGGAACTCACGGCAAGAACAGTAAAGAAACTCACGGCAAGAACAGTAAAGAATCTCAAGGAAAGAACAGTAAAGAAACCCACGGCAAGAACAGTAAAGAATCTCAGGACAAGAACAGTAAAGAATCTCACGGCAAGAACAGTAAAGAATCTCAAGACAAGAACAGTAAAGAAACTCATGACAAGAACAGTAAAGAAACTCATGGCAAGAACAGTAAAGAAACTCACGACAAGAACAGTAAAGAAACTCACGGCAAGAACAGTAAAGAATCTCATGGCAAGAACAGTAAAGAATCCCACAGCAAGAACAGTAAAGAAACTCAGGACAAGAACAGTAAAGAATCTCACGGCAAGAACAGTAAAGAATCTGAAGACAAGAACAGTAAAGAAACTCATGACAAGAACAGTAAAGAAACTCACGGCAAGAACAGTAAAGAATCTCACGGCAAGAACAGTAAAGAAACTCATGGCAAGAACAGTAAAGAAATTCTCATCACAAACAGTAAAGGAACTCATGGCAAGAACAGTAAAGAAACTCACGGCAAGAACAGTAAAGAATCTCAAGGCAAGAACAGTAAAGAATCTCAGGACAAGAACAGTAAAGAATCTCACGGCAAGAACAGTAAAGAATCTGAAGACAAGAACAGTAAAGAAACTCATGACAAGAACAGTAAAGAAACTCACGGCAAGAACAGTAAAGAATCTCACGGCAAGAACAGTAAAGAATCTCACGACAAGAACAGTAAAGAATCTCACGGCAAGAACAGTAAAGAATCTCACGACAAGAACAGTAAAGAATCTCACGACAAGAACAGTAAAGAAACTCACGGCAAGAACAGTAAAGAAACTCACGGCAAGAACAGTAAAGAAACTCACGGCAAGAACAGTAAAGAATCTCATGGCAAGAACAGTAAAGAATCCCACAGCAAGAACAGTAAAGAAACTCACGACAAGAACAGTAAAGAAATTCTCATCACAAACAGTAAAGGAACTCATGGCAAGAACAGTAAAGAAACTCAGGGCAAGAACAGTAAAGAAACTCAGGGCAAGAACAGTAAAGAAACTCAGGGCAATAACAGTAAAGAATCTCACGGCAAGAACAGTAAAGAAATTCACGGCAAGAACAGTAAAGAAACTCACGGCAAGAACAGTAAAGAAATTATCATCACAAACAGTAAAGGAACTCACGGCAAGAACAGTAAAGAAACTCATGGCAAGAACAGTAAAGAAACTCACGACAAGAACAGTAAAGAAACTCACGGCAAGAACAGTAAAGAATCTCACGGCAAGAACAGTAAAGAATCCCACGGTAAGAACAGTAAAGAAACTCACGGCAAGAACAGTAAAGAAACTCATGGCAAGAACAGTAAAGAAACTCACGACAAGAACAGTAAAGAAACTCACGGCAAGAACAGTAAAGAATCTCACGGCAAGAACAGTAAAGAAACTCACGACAAGAACAGTAAAGAAACTCACGGCAAGAACAGTAAAGAAACTCACGGCAAGAACAAGAACAGGCAAGAACAGTAAAGAAACTCACGGCAAGAACAGTAAAGAAACTCACGGCAAGAACAGTAAAGAAACTCACGGCAAGAACAGTAAAGAATCTCACGGCAAGAACAGTAAAGAAACTCACGGCAAGAACAGTAAAGAAATTCTCATCACAAACAGTAAAGAATCCCACGGCAAGAACAGTAAAGAAACTCACGGCAAGAACAGTAAAGAATCCCACGGCAAGAACAGTAAAGAAACTCACGGCAAGAACAGTAAAGAAACTCATGGCAAGAACAGTAAAGAATCTCATGGCAAGAACAGTAAAGAAACTCACGGCAAGAACAGTGACGAAGTTGCAGAATCCAAGTCTGAAGAGTTTCCATACCATGGCCTTGTACCCCCTTCAATTTATCCAATCTGTCCCTTCCTTCCACCATGTCTCTGCCAGGGCCCCCCAGACCTTGTACCCCCTGGTCCTCAATAACTAACACTAAAATCTGCTGAGGAACAGTCAAAATTTTAAACTGAACAACATAAGAGTGTTAATGTCTACAGAATGTTCAGTCCCATAAATATTCTTTACTGACCTGTGTGGTTGAGTGATAATGGTCTCAAAACACAGCCGAAATAATTTTGTAAGGGGTATTACAACATAAAAAAACCTGCTGTAACAAGAAAATCAAATCATGTATAAACACACACTGTGAATTTGCAGTAATTAACTGGCAGCGGCTTCACCTATAAAGTACTATATATTTTTAGACTGTCTACATTAATCCGGATACATTTGAAAATGGAGTTTTTGTTTTAAAACGCTCTCCATCCACGTTAGCATTTTCAAGCTTTTACCAAATGTTTCTCATCCACACTGAAACATCAGAAAATGTTAAATTTGTTTTACTGCACATGTGTAAAACCTCAAAAAAGCTCACCGAGATGATACAGATGGAAGAAAAATTAATCAGAATCAGAATCAGAATGAGCTTTATTGGCCAGGTATGTTTACACATACGAGGAATTTGCTATAGTGACAAAGCTCCACAGTGCAACAGAATGACAGCAACAGGACAGGACACAGACAAACAAAATAACAATATACAAATATACAAATAGGCAATGTACAAAATAGCAAAAACACTATGCAATACAGACAATCATGTGTGTACAGGTCTGACATGTGCAAATTTAAAAAAAAAAAAAAAAAAAAAAAAATTATATATGTATGTGTGGTGATTAAAGATTTGTATCATATTGTTGTGTGTTCCACCTTTAATGTCAAGTGTTCATGAGATGGATTGCTAGGGGAAAGAAACTATTCCTGTGTCTGGTCGTTCTGGTGCTCAGAGCTCTGTAGCGTCGACCAGACGGCAGCAGTTCAAAGAGGGAGTGTGCTGGATGTGAGGGGTCCAGAGTGATTTGGACCCCTCACATGATACGTTTTCATGCAATTCTTCTGGCAGGATCATTTTATTTAGGAAAATAACTCATCATTCACTGACACGTTCAGGTCGCACTCGCTCACGATTGTATGTCTGATCCAAAATGAAACTGCCTTCATGATTTGCTGCAAACAGCAATCTCGAGTAAATTTTATGTCATCTTTGCAGGACTTTGATATGAAGAGTGTACAAAGTAAAAAATCTGTAGCAACATTGTGAAAGTGAGTGGCACATAGCATAACAATATTGGTATAAACATAGTTATACTACGGGGCCACTGAATGCTTGAGTCTGATTGGCTGACAAACGTTCTAAGGTGTGCAATTATTTTCAGGGAAACGCACGGCGAATGTAGTTCCAGGCAGGTCTTGACCACATTATATGTCCATATTACTTCGCTAAATGATTTGAGTTATTTCAAAGGTCCTTACTGCCTAAAACCAGCAAAAGAACCAAAACACTGACCAAACAAATACATATAGTAAACAATAGGATAAAAACGACAGATCTTTTCCAAGTTTTTGCCACAAAATTACATTTTAATATGTTTGGAAAGCACATACTCCATCTCTCCCGCTCTCTCTCCCTCACAGACGCACAGTTTGCACACATGCTAAGACATTGCACACATGCTAAAAACTACATGACTTCTCACAAGCGAGGTAACAACAACAGCACTGTTCAAGAAGAAAATTAACTTAAAGTTGCACTATTACTAGAGACATTGCTGCCGAACACTTTTAGAGATGCACAGACTCACAGAGGTAATCTCTCTCTCTCTCTCTCTCTCTCTCTCTCTCTCTCTCTCTCTCTCTCTCTCACACTCTCTCTGATAACTTAGTTATTAACTGCATTAGTCTGCTATCAACGGCTCAAGCCTCCATTATTAGGTCTAAAATGACGTTTTGGAATTAGCAACAGAGGCGTTGGATGAGCTGCGAAAGAACGCTACTAGGTTACATATGTAACCCTAGCTCCCAGCGGGAACGAGACACGGCGTTGCAAAATGCTTTGGGAACGCCCCTGTGTTCCCACGCTCTGAAACACGTATGTAATCCGTCCGAGGGAATCCCAGGTGATGTCACTGACGGGGATGACGTAGGGACCAGGAAGTATAAAAGCAAATAATTGACTTTGATCTGTTGAATTCTTAGAAAACAATGCACACCACCTTGGGTGTGCATTATTTTCTAGAAATTCAACGCCCCATTGCCAATTATTCCTTACATATCTACAATATGTGCCACATGACTAAACATGTGTCATTGTTTTCATAAGCCTCCGTTTTCACAGTTCACACTACATTTAATTAGTAAGCTATCAGTATGCCTATAAGTTCACTTTTAGCATAGTTGCAGTACAAACTAAAAACATAGAGGTGAACTAGTTGTGTGCTCAAAATTTACTACTTTTATACTTAAAGTATATTTAAAAGTATATTTTAAATACTAGAAAGTGGGCCAATTTAGTCCCAAGGAGTACTGAAATGGTACACTTACAAGTATACTACTAGTACACTGATATTTGTACACTTACTACATAAAGTATACTTAAAAATATTCTTGAACTTTACTTAAGTATACTTAATAAAATAAACTTGAAGTATACTTCTTTTTGGTAGTGGATGCACATCCTTAGTAAACACAGGTCACAAGTTAACACGGGCACATTTTCTTGATTCAGCCAGCTGCATAATGTCATGCCAAGAGTAAAATCCTGACTTCAATCCAAATATCTGCAGCTGAACCAATGCAGTTAGCTAGCTCAGTGTGATCCAACTGTTGTCTCCCGGGTTACGGTGTGAGTTTTTTTTTTTTTGAAACCCGTGCCAAGGAGACTTTTCTGTTTATTTTCCATACTTCAGCCATTATGGGCGATCATACCAATAATTTGTAATCTTTCTAAGAATTGGTTGCGGGAAAGTACTCAGACAAAACCCTCCAGTTTAAAAGAACACACTCAAAAATGTCTCCTCTTCACTTCAATTCGTTTTCTTCTCTTTTCCACACATATTTCTGTCATGAGCACCGCAAACTCGGATAGACTATTTCCAGTTCCCGCTCACCACATTCACTGGTCCAGTTTTAAATGAACACACTTCAGACAGTTTCAGAGTTGTCACTTTTCTGCTCTTCGATTCTGTCCCTGAGAGTACATGGCACATGGCATGATTTCTGCTAATATTTCAAAATATATTCAAATCAGTTGCCAGGGCACCGGATTTTTTTTCTGGTGCGCCCAATCCAGGCCATTTGCATGCGCAATATAGGCTGTGCTCTCAAAATATTGTTTTAAAATCTCATAATTGCTATAATTTAATTCTCGTTATTTTGACTTTATTCTCAAAATATTTTGACTTTAGTCTCAAAATATTATGATTTAATTTCTCGCAATGCTGTCTTTATTCTCAAAATATTTCAACTTTATTCCCATAATTTGACTTTATTCTCAAAATATTTCAACTTTATTCTCATAATTTTGATTTTATTTTCAAAATATTTAGACTTTATTCTCGTATTGCAATGACTTCACTCTCATAATTTGGACTTTTTTCTCAAAATATTAAAACTAATCTCGTAATCTTAGATTTTTGTTTTAACGTGGCACTTAAACGCCATCGTATATTCATCAAATCTCAAACACACTGCAGGTCGCGATTACTACCCTGTGATGAAACAATCACATATGTTTACCAGCCACTGCTTTCTCAGATCGGTTTATGTGGGATTAAAACTTCAAATTCCGTTGAGTTTGGAAAATTCTGCACACAGTAATCATCAGAATATCTCTTCTCCGGTCTCTGAAAATATCTAGATTTTTAAATCATCCTGCAGACTCTCATTTTAATTGGCGTTTAAGTCAACTAGATGATCATAGCACATTGAAAATATATAACCAAAAATACATATACATAAACCCAAATAGGAAATAAAACAGTTATCGAGTAAGCATGTGTCCTATTCGGTGTCCTAAACTCCTGAAACACAGGTGTCTCATATTTTAGAGCAGTCAATGTAATTTATGAAAGAAATTAATCAAATCTGTATGTGTGTGTGAAAATATTCAGACGTAACCCCCTTTGTAATTGTTAACATTTTCATAAGTAACTGTAATTTTTTTTTTTTTTAAATCTCAGTAACTGTAACTGATTACAATTACATTTATTTTGTAATTAAATAGCGTAATTTCGTTACATGTAACTAGTTACTCCCCAACACTGATTACCCCCCACCAAACTTTTAAAATGAGCCTGAACAAGCACTAGTAACTCAACTAGACATTGTGTGATTAACATGTGAGTTGCCCAGACACTTTTAGAAAGATTAGCAAGATGAAGAAAGTAATCCCAACAAACACAATAGGATTTGAGTGTTTTGACCTCTAATTAGTAAAAGAAAGAAAATTGTAAGACCTCATTCTAGGTTTTGCTTGGTATTCTGTAGTTTTCTCTCTCACCAACAGATGTCTCTGTTGATCACTGATTGTGAGACGCAGCACATGTTAGCTCTCTTTACAGAGATGCTGTCCATAGGAGACGCTGGTTGGCTCTTCAACAGTAGGGGGGGCTCGAGCAGCCTGTGCTTATATCCTGAATTGGGCTTTTTACTCAGGCCATAATCATGTAGGCTGCGTTCAGGCAGGAGCCAGCCTCATCCTCACACTGATCTCAGACCGTATGAGGAGTAGGGATGGCCGGGGGACGCAGAGGACTGGTGGCCCCTCAGAACACTTTTCTGGAGAATATAGTCCGCCGCTCTAATGGTGAGAAAAGCCTTTCACAATTTCTGACTTGTGAAATAATTTATTCTGCAACATTACAATCAACTCACTCCATGTGCTTTAGCTGTGCCTTTGGGGTTTATTATAACCTCACATATAACCCTTCAGTTCTCTGGGTTTCATATATCTGTTGTATTCCGATGATTTCTTTCATATGTTTTATATAGCATTTCAGGCATTAAATGATCTATTTATTGAGACTGTTATGCTTTCTGTATGTATAAATACATACATATTCTGTATATTGTATGCAATATTAAGTTTTAGGGTTGATTAATTTGGGAATAAAGAAAAAAAGTCTGAATCCTTTTGATAAGTTTTTTAAAAGGTGCTTGTTTTTTGCTGTAACTCACTTTTTCCTTTCAACTTTTCAGTTTGGACATTTTCTCATAGACAGACAGGTATATAGCTGATGTTTTAATGTGATTCAGTCCCATCCATCACTATGTGGTTCTGTTTCTGTCATTGTTTGCTTTGACATCTGTAGTTTGTAGATCTAGATCAGTAGAAGTGATTTCTATCATCGCTTCATTGCTTCTCTGCATATTGTATTGTTTATGTGCTCAGGATATTATAGTTACATAATAAAGGAAATTTGTGGGAGGCTTCAATACTCTAACAATAAGGTCAAAATTTGTGTTAAAAGAGATATATGTTCTGCATTGAAGATTAATAACGCTGAAAACCGATAAGCTATTCTATAATTGTGCCTGCTATCGGTCCTTGGTAGATTTTACACTGTAAACATGTAAACCCTGGATTTATTATTCTAATTAGCAACATAATTGATTATTGAAAACTGTTTCAATCGCATCTTCCCAATGCCAGTTAACTAACTGGCTGTCGCTATTTTCATTTTTCTCATATGATAAAATTAACACTAAATGAAACACTGTGGCTGTAGAAAGCCCTTGGATATTTAATTATATAATTTATGATTGGCTGTCTGTTGGTAAACATCAACATCCTAGCTCTGGATTGTTTCGTTTTACACTGAAAACTTTAAAATTTAGCATTATGAAATGTTGTTAAAATCAGGGTTTAAGGTGCTCTAAACAATTATTCAAAATACAAAAAAAAAGAAAAAAAAAATCAGATATCTTACTGTTTGACATATAGACAAATTAATACAAACCATATATTTTTAAAGAAAGTGTCCAATGTCGGTGACTTTATACACATTTAATAGGGGCTGTTTACACTGGACATGTAGTATTTAAAAAAAAAAAAAAAAAAAAAGTACAACAAAATTGAAAGAACACATTTTCAAAATCAAATCACATTACATGAAGGGTTTGAAAACCCTCTGGAAAGCACCTTCTCAGAAGCTCTCTCAGAAATACTCACTGTTTGGCTGGTTTCACTTCAGCAGCTGGTAAATGCTGTAACTACAAGATAACGGAAATACAGTATGTCATTAATACAGTGGATGTTAAAAGGATTTATACTTTATCACTTTCCGCTATCTGTCATCAGAGCTCAGAATAATAGGTAGCTGAAGGTTTTGGGGCTGCGCACTTCTTGTGGTGCCATCAGACAATCGGCATTGTCATGACTGTTATGATGGCATCTACAAGAGGGCTAAGCTAACCAAAGGTAATAGCCAAATTAAAATAGTTTACATCTCCTTTAACCTGAGATTAATAAAGACAATCACCAACACAATGGCTTACTATGTGTTAAAGTAATGAGCCCAAAAAGTATCGCAAATTGTTTACAGTTGTTTCCACAATTCACCCATGGAATTGTTTTTTTCTTCAAGAGTAAAGGTGCGGTCACATTTACTCCTGTTCAGTGAATTTTTGTGGGCGAAATCCAGTCATTTCAATAGGAATCAACATGGTCGCATGTTGCATGAGAGCGAAAGGTTTCCCCAAAGATGTCAAATTGATTACGTGAATTCACTGTCTTGACCAACAGAAAGCTAGGCCTATACTTAATTTCATAGTGACTTCTGTTTGAGCCGTGATTCATACACTGCTACTCGTAATGGACGACAAATCTTTTTTTGCCCTCAGAAATTTCACTATTGTGATTGCACCTTAAGGCTAATGTGGGAGTTTGTTTTTCTTGCATCGGAATGAAAAATGATGTTTCATTACTTCCTGGCAGACACCAATTTTGTTTTGGGGAATGCCCAGATACTGGATTGGCCTATTGTCTACAGCAATGATGGATTCTGCAAGCTGTCTGGATACCATCGTGCTGAAGTCATGCAGAAGAGCAGCACATGCAGGTTCTTCCCTTTTTTCTCCTTTATATATATGTTATATTAGTGTCAATGAACAAATCAGGACCCCTAAACCACGTGAAGCAGACTCATTGCAACCTCAAACCGTTAAATCATGGATTTGCTGGAGTCTCCCATATGAAAAGGCAACATGGCTCACAGCATGAATTTATTGTTATAGAGATTCTTGGTTATGTATGCCTCTCTGTCCTTATCTCAGCTTCATGTACGGGGAACTCACTGACAAAGAAACCTGCGAGAAAGTCTGCCAGACCTTTGAAAACTACGAGATGAACTCCTTTGAGATACTCATGTACAAGAAGAACAGTAAGTTTACAATTTGCAATAATTTGAAAGAGTTCATGCTTATCATATAAACTAATTTAAAAAATATTGCTGATATTGCAGGGATGCCAGTGTGGTTCTTCATCAAAATTGCTCCCATCCGAAACGAACAGGACAAAGTTGTCCTTTTCCTCTGTACCTTCAGTGATATCACTGCATTCAAGCAGCCTATTGAAGATGACTCATCTAAAGGTTTGATTTGACACACTTCCCATCACCCCAGATGTTTCATTACATGTAAATTGCATCAGGAAAGTGAAAGTTTCAAAAGATAAACGTTAAGGGTCCATACTGGTACCTTAAAGGTATATATTAGTATAAAGTGTATTTATTAGTACCTGAATGTTACAAAAGATACCACCCCAGTGACAGCTTTTGTACCTTTTTTTTCTGAGAGTGCATTGACTAATTTATCATAGTAGACAGAAACCATTTTATAATATTGATTTAATAAACACTGACCTTATATTTCACCTCTATGTTTCTCTATTAATTAAGGCTGGGGTAAGTTTGCTCGTCTGACACGGGCGTTGACGAGCAGCCGTGGTGTTTTACAGCAGCTGGCTCCGACTGTCCACAAAGGCGAGAACGTCCACAAGCACTCCCGTCTGGCTGAGGTAAATATACGTGTTTGTGGCTACATGTGTGTCTGTGCGTTCAAGCACTTTCACCAAAGGACCGCTCTATCCATTTATACCTGAGCACTCTCAGCCAAGAGTGTCTGCTGCAATCCCAGAAGCCCAGCTGCTGTCCTGAGATAAATCTCCAACATGTGCGGCTGCTGTTCACGTAACACACTCCACATGAACTTCTCCCTTTGGTTTCTACATCGGTTCCAAAGCCCTTCCTGAGCACATTCTGATTCTGAGGAAGCAGTGGATAACATTATAATGGTTTGATAAGACGATACAGCCTCCTGTGTTTGAAGCAGGTCAAGTGCTCGGTTATGTGGCAATAAATAAAAAAGATTCTTGTTCCAAAAGCTCGACTGATAGATCAAAGCACATAGGTTTTATTCCTAAGGAACCTAGGAGTCCTTCAGTTGCTGCTGCATGGATTTTGACTTGCAACAAATGATTATGAAGCAGAGGTGTGCTTTACATTTTTAGTAGACTACAATATTTTTTTACATGTATGCTTAAAGTTGTATTGGCTAGCATACTGCTATTATTACCTACTGCATGCTCCGAGACAAATGATAGTGGCTCTTCACCTCAGAATCTGTGGCGAATTCACTAAACCATTGTACGACTTCTGCATGCAGTAATTCAACACAAAACTAAAAATAATAAATATACTTTAGTTTTGATGCAAATGCTTAGCGTGTGCATAAAGCTATCGAAAAGTCAGTATACTTCATTTCATGGCATGCACGAATGCAGGCATTTAAAATTTGCACATTTAAGTTTCTTCTTTGTCTGTTTCTGCGCTGTTTATCTTCACTAAGGTTATCCCTGTAAAGTACACCAGATCATGTTAGTCTGCTGTATCCTCCATGACCTACCAAGATAGAACTTATTTTTTTTCACATCAGGATATTAGCAATCATGTTATATAGTGATGTTGATACCAGTTATAAAGAGTTGCCAAATACTTGTGTTGAGTCATCCGTGTCCTAGAGTTCATGATTACTGATTAGCAACATAGGGAACTAAGGAGAGGAATGAGACAGCATAAGTGAATTCAGTCTCTTGTTTCAGTTTTTTTTTAGTGTGTTGAAATCATAGGTTAGGTGTGGCAATTACATTTAATTTTCTCACGCATACTCACACATACAGTTTCTTCAGATTCTTCAGTTTCATGTTTTTATTAGATTTTAAGAAAGTCTTTGTTCGAGACAAAGATTGAACACAATAATTGCACAAACAATGTTTGAAACGTAGCAAAAATTACGAAGTCATAGTAAAAAGCTGTAAAATGTCCTTTGTATCTGTTAGTTGTAATAAAAATAAACCCCTGGGACATATAAATGCTCATAGATGTAAAAACACCTAGCAACCTGTGAAATGATTGTGTCAATAAACGCCATGATAGAAAAACAGGCAAATATATTGCTGAGACAGTAGTTGAGGAGATGCAGAAATTCTTACTCCTGGCTTTTCATTGCATTTTGTTCACTGTGGTTCTGTTGCTTGGTGGAGAAGTATGCACACTTGCACTTGTCTGGCTGGATGGATTTCAGAAGAGTTTTAAATGTATTCTAGTGTCTGAGACTATTAGGTGCACTGTGACTTGGCTACGATCTGGGGCTTTTTGTGGCAGAATTGAAAGGCTGTCTTCTTGTTTGTACTTGGCTTAAGTTTTTTTGGATAGAAGCAAGTGTGTGCATATCTCCATTCCCAGATCCATGCTGTCATTGTCACAAAGATGTGGAAACTGTCACATCCTGACAGTCTCTCTGTTTAGACGTTCATGTTCAAATACATCAGGATGCAGTTTGTTGAAAGAGAAATTTTCTCCTGCTGTCTCCCATAATGTTCATAACTTCTGTTCAGACAGTTATGTCTTCTTCTTATTACCCATCAGGTATTGCAACTAGGCTCTGACATCCTCCCGCAGTACAAACAAGAGGCTCCAAAAACACCTCCTCATATCATCCTGCACTACTGCACCTTCAAAACTACCTGGGACTGGGTGATTCTCATCCTCACCTTCTACACAGCCATTATGGTCCCTTACAACGTGTCCTTCAAGACCAAGCAAAACAACGTCACCTGGCTGGTGGTAGACAGCATTGTGGATGTGATTTTCCTGGTGGACATTGTGCTCAACTTCCACACCACCTTTGTTGGACCTGCTGGGGAAGTGATTTCAGACCCAAAGCTCATCCGGATGAACTATGTGAAGACTTGGTTCGTCATTGACCTCCTCTCCTGTCTTCCTTACGACGTCATTAACGCCTTTGAGAACGTTGACGAGGTGAGTTGAATTCTCTACACTGCTAAAAGCTTGTCAATGGGTCAATACCATTAAATCTACCCCTAAAAGATACGTTTTGCACTTCTTGTTAATGTTTAAGTCGACATCATTCAAAATTGTTTACCTAGAGAAGAACTGGCTATAGGTTCTCGGTGTAGCCTCGCGTCTCCCAAGGTTTATTTTTTGTCATCAAGTTACCACCAAAATTGAGTTGTTTGGTTCTTGCCACTGTTGCCTCTGGCTTGCTCACTTGGGGATTAAAGCATTGTCAAGTCAAGACACCTTTATTTCTATCACGGTCATACAGTACAGACGTTTCAAAGCAGCTTCACAGTATTAAAACAGGAAAACTTCAGAATCAATTAAGAAAGCTCAGCTGTAAAGCAGCTCTTTATTTAGCTTGAGTGTTTATTTATTATTTATTTATTTAGTTCAGGTCAAAAACAGTGTGAGGTTCACCAATTTGAAATGAGAAATGTTCAGTTCAGTACCAGTATTGATGTTGCAAGATGCGAATCAGCTGTAAAGCAGCTCTACACAAAATGATAGCGCCATCATCTAGCTTAATTCAGTTTTTTATTTTGTTGTTGATAAAAATAGTTAATAATTGATGTTAAAAATTGAAATGAAAGACATATCCTGTATTTCTTAACATTAGCTATGTTTCCATCACCCTGTTTTAATGCACATTTTGAAGTATCACATCAGAAACGAGTGATGGAAATGCCAAATTTGGAATAAAAATCCCTTAATTCGCAAAAGTTTTTACGCTCGCTTGAGGTGGTTTTTGACTTGTGAAAAAGGGTTATTGCGTATAATGGGAGATGAAAACACTTTTGCCGCATAAATTTCTCCATGCACATCAAAAAAGTCATGTGACTTTGCGCGATGGGACAGCAAAACCTAACTAACCAGTGGACTGATCTCATTCCACAGCATCTGAAATGTTGTTTTGGTCGTTCTGAAATGCCCGAGCAAAGTCTGTCGTCAAATTATTACTGCATAATCGTCTTACACAACTGCGTTCCCAAACAGTAGCATCTGCCTACGAAAGCAATGACTGCATTTATTGTGTTTTGTCTGCTCGCTCTGAGGCGCAGGTCATATTATTAGATATGAAAATTAGTATATTCAGTGGCTTCTCCTACTTTTCTTAGTGATATTTAGTGCCAGGAAGCAGAGATGGAAACTCGAGTCTGCGACTTGGACTCGAGTCACACTTAAGTCGCATAAATAAAGACTTGGGACTTGACTTGGACTCGTGAACAGCTGACTCGAGACTTGACTTGGACTCGTGACTCGTGAGACTCGTATAAAACGCAAGTCATTTGGTATAGGAGTTTATATGAATGTATCTCTGAGGGAAACTGGCTGTCTTAAAAAAAGTTTAAATGGTATTTTCTTTTCATCTTGCCTCCGTATAATGCATATTAGTGTTCACAACCGCAGCTCTGCTTTGTTTACAGCGGCAACCAAGGAAACGATGTTTAATTGATGTTCAAGCGCCACCCGCTGGCAGAGAGTGAATCTGCATTAATTCAGCCCGTCTTCTCTGTCTGCTAAACTTGTTTCGTACAGATGTTTTATGTAGAATAGTTTCACAAAACTAAAGTCAGACCATTTTGTTTTTGCTTCAAATTTCGAAATTATACAATCCAATTTAGATGAAAAACTGCTCATGCTGGATGTATGGATTGAGTTGTGTTTAAAACTCAGTGGTTGCCTCTAATTTTAAATTGAAAAAGAGCACAGACAAAGCCTTAGTTTGTTTATATGAGATTTATTTCATTTGTGTAATTCATTTGATTAATTGGGGTTTGTTTTAAAATTTAGTTTTGTTGTTTGACACATTTCAATTTTACAAAGAAATGTGCAGCATTTTATCTGACAATTAATAAATGGACACCTTTTCATTTCTTTGTCTTAAATTTTGTTAAATTTTTTTTGTTGAGAAAATCATATCGTGAAATCAATATTTCAAAACTGATTTAGCCTCAATAACAAGCTGAAAGAACTGTTGCTAATAAATAGAACAAAGACTTGAGACTTGACTTGGACTCCGCTTTAAAGACTTGAGACGTGACTTAGACTTGACCTCAGAGACTTGAGACTTGACTTGGACTCCGCTTTAAAGACTTGAGACTTGACTTAGACTTGACCTCAGAGACTTGAGACTTGACTTGGACTCCGCTTTAAAGACTTGAGACGTGACTTAGACTTGACCTCAGAGACTTGAGACTTGACTTGGACTCCGCTTTAAAGACTTGAGACTTGACCTCAGAGACTTGAGACTTGACTTAGACTTGGACCTCAGAGACTTGTGAACATGTCTGCCAGGAAGTGATGCTTTTGTTCTCTTTGACTCGTTGGGTGGAAGCGGTGCTTATTCACAATGTTTTATGCAATAATTTTGCGCACAAGTTAAATTCACAACTTTGGATGGAGTCCTGCTATTGTCATTTAAAAAAAAATTGAATGCTAAACTTTTTGATAACTGCCTGTTTTTCATTTAAGACAAATGATTGCTTTTGATGAATTGATGCTTTTAGAGAATTGCTATCTCTCACTTAGAACAAAAATGACCTTCATCTAATCATCAGGCTGTGACTTTTTTTTACACTTTTTTGACAATCAATCATATTTTCATCAACACTTTTTGAGTAATGATTACTCTTGGTTAGAACACAACTGACCAACATTTAAACAATCCTTAGTGTTTGACTGTCTTAATCACTCACTTTAGGTTTTTGCTCACTCTTCTTCTTCTCTAATGAAGTCTTGCCATGCTTTGTGCATGCAGTCATAATCATAAAAGCTGTTCTTAAAACACCATACAAATGCACTGCTAAAGACATGATTTGTCCATTTTGAAAGTCTGACAAGTCACCCATTTCACCCATAGCTTGTACTAAACACTGCTGAATACAACTTATACTACTACACTGATGTACAATGGATACTAGATCTAAATCCAGAGGATCACTCACATCATTGTTATATATCGTAACTATCTTTACTACTACTTTACTATCTGTAAAGCTGCTTTGAAACTGTGTCTATTTATTTATATATATATATATATATATATATATATATATATATATCAGGATATATAAAAAGGGAATACTGAAGTGGTGTCTGCAAGCCGTGTCAGTCTCAATCTTTCTGCTGAAATTGCATTATTGCCTCACAGTCAGTCTTGATGGCTTTGCCGCACTGAAGCGGTGTTTTCAGGATTGATTTCATCCTAGCATGTCAGGTATTTCCCTCGGGGCATCTGTGAATGAAGCTGGCAGTGAATTTCTTTGAGTGATATTGCTACATCATGCATAGATTCTCTAAATCGCTGCGGTTTACCGCAGAAAGAAACCACCACAGGAGACACAGGCTTTACACCCTCCTAACATCCATCTGCCATTGGTTCGTAACTTCATGCCCCTCAGAAGTCATCATCGTTAATGGCTATGGTGTCCCAGCAGCCATCATTACTAGTGCTGTGCTGCGTCCAGATCATTCAAGCATAGCTTCACTTACAGCTTCTGCTGCACTGCAGGCTGCATGAAAACTTTCTTGTCAGTTATTATTGGGTTTGTAATTGACAAGATTTTGCTAGTCGCCACATGTGATTTCAGTCCCCCCATGGAGAAGCCTGTACGTTCACAGTTAATGTGCTTTTTCTTTAACTATAGAAGAAGCCGAGAAGACATATGTGATTGCTAATATGTAAGTCCATTTACATCAGAACATTGTGTCTGTGGGCCAAAATCAGCAGCTACTAGGCTTATTATCCCCACTCAGAAGCAATGTCACGTAGAAGTCATGCTCATTAGTGCCTTGTGTATTGTTATTCAGTATAGAAGCCCACAGCAACAGCATGTGTGTTTCATATGAAGACTGGAAATACGCCAAATGTAGGAGCCACGCAGTAATTAATGTTGGAATTGAACATTGACATTCTCTGAATCCTGGAATAGAAAAGAGACTCTTATAATCCCGGGATCTTTAGAGTGAGGGATTCAGGATTCTTTCAAGGGTGACTGTGGGTGGATTGTGTTCGCTCTGTACAAACAGCACTTTAATGACATTGAGATGTTGGAACAGGACACTCTTGCACTGACAGCTGTATATTGTAAAATGTCTAAGTGCCACGAGCATTTTAACAGCTACAGGTTGTGTCATGTTTTTTAAATAGTAGAATAGTCTAGTAGTCTAAAAATAATTCCAGCTTTGTAGAAGGCACAGTGACAGTTTGGATTTTAGGTTTTAAATATTAAACTTGCAGCTTTAATACAAGTCTTATTTTTATTTAATCAGACATATTTCTGAGTGAAACAAAATATTAATTGAGGAAAAAATGGGTGGACTTGTTTTTATTTATTTATTTATTTTTAAACTGGAACTGTAAAAAAATAGCAAAAAAAATAATAATATTCTACATGACCCATAACTGAATATAAGCTTGCAGTCAGTTATGGAGTGGATGAACATTTTGTTCCAGGAATCATCTTGTAACACAAATGAAGATATTTTTAATATTCTCACATCATTTGTGTCCATCCATTGAAAGTCCACTTAACCAAACTTTTCAAGCTTCAAAAAGTTAATAAAGACATCGTAAAAGTAATATATGAATTGAACAGTTTAATATTTTGAAGAGACATTTCTTTATATGAATAACAGATTTAATAGAAATTGTATTCATATAACAAAGTTGATGCATGCTTTATTTTTTATTTTAATTTTTTGAAGTCATTAAAAAACTAATATTATTATACCACATTTTACAAAAAAGTACTATTTCAGTCATTCTTCTTCAAACTTTCATGTTTTTTTGTAATTATTTCTGAAATTCTCTAGTCATTTCTGAGTCAAATCTGTTTCAAATGCACTGCATATTTTTCAGTGATGTGCAAGAACAGACCTCATTGCCATACACATTTACTGGTATTTGCTATTATTGCTGTAACCTTTATTAAATGAATGTTATCACCATCATTGATACCATCATTGGCTAATCCAGTGGAGTGAGCTTGGGGTGGGACAACTTGTTTGGCAAGTGACATATGAGAAAAGTGTTTGGTGCCTCTAGTAACACATAAAATATTCAAATTAGGTATAACTGCATGAACCATTGGCAAGATTTAAAGAAAAATCTGGTAACACTTTATTTTGGTAGTCCACTTTAGACATTATTTGTTCTACCTCTAACTTTGTAACTAAATGTAAACAAGCAGTCATCAGACTATTAGTAGACTGTCAGCTTAATATCTGATAACACCTTATTTTGATGCTCCCCGAACAGACATTCTAGCAAGTTATTAGATTTTATGAAAATTAACTTTTTCCTTTCGTTAAAATAATGTGCACAGGTGTATCATACACTCTAAGAGCAGGAACTGGTAGTAAGAAAGTAAATTGGGTCACTTTCAATTTCATGTTAACTTTGAGCACAGCACCACGCACAACCTGTCAGGTGCTGTCCTTGGTCTTGGTTTTAGCACAGACTCGTTCATTTAATCCCTCGGTAGGAAGTGCATGCTCAGAGCTGTAGTTTCTGGGGCTTTACGTAGCTGTCAGGCTGATGTAGCAGAGCATGCAGCGGAACAGGAGTGTCAGAGCAGGAGATTACAGCACACACACACACACACAGTCCAATTTCCCACAGCAGTAGCTGAAGGCGCCTGTGCTGAGCACGTCAACATCAGTTATCCATCCTTTCTCTGCTGATGTTGCTGGCAGAGTACAGTTAAAGCCCAGCCACTTTGATGCAGGGTTGAGGTGCTTCTGCAGGGTAGTGAGGCTTTTTTGAACTGGTTGGTTTAGAGTAATAAAAATGTAATTTAGGTTTAGTAGAATAAGTTGACATGTACTTGCAATGTTACTTATAGTCAGTGGAATCTCTGTTGGAGGAGCAGACAGTCTACTGATACTTTAATGACTGCTAGTTGACATGTAGTTACAAAGTTACTTATTGTCAACCAAATGTCTAAAGGATGCCATCAAAATAAAGTGTTACCAAACAATGTATTATTAAAGGGGTCATGAACTGCCTTTGTTTTTATTTTGTACTGTTCTCTGAGGTCCACTTATAATGTTATCAAGATTTTTACATCAGAAAATATCATGATTTAGAAGTAATAGGCTATTTTCTGTCCTGATTTTAACCCCCTCATCAGAACGCTCTGTTTGAATAGGTGTGGAGGATTGTAGACTCGGAAATAAACACCCACTGCTATGATTGGCTAATAGTTGTGTATTTTTGACAGCCTACATCCTTCACAGGTGGATGCTGCTGTGATTTAGATTTAAAACGCATAAATGACTCAATACTGTCTGTAAGAAGACACAAAAAGCAATAGTGATCATGTAATGAAAACATATCTCAACTCACAGTGTTGATGTCAGATCCAATACAGTCGGCACAGCATTGTCTTTTAGTTTCAATCTTTCTGAAAATCCTGTGTCGAATTGTGCCTTGTTTGTAAATGAATCTGCAGTAAAATGAAGTGAACAAAGGACCGAGTTCTTACTGACGCATCTGGAACTTGGGATAAGAAGGAAGGCAATGCAAACACTGTTTTTCCACAACTTGGCTCTGCACGGCGTCTTGTTGTCTTCGGAGCATCTTTATTGTTTGTTTCTGCGTTTGCCTCTCTTTATTTACACTAAATGCGTGAATCGGTGGGTGGGGCTAAAGAGGCAGTGATGTAGAATCAGTGGGCGGGGCTAAACAGGCAGTGCTGTAGAATCGGTGGGAGGAGTTAAACAGGCAGCGATGTAGAATCGGTGGGCGGGGTTAAACAGGCAGCAATGCAGAATCGGTGGGCGGAGTTAAACAAGCAGTGATGTAGAATCGGTGGGCGGGGTTAAACAGGCAGCAATGCAGAATCGGTGGGCGGAGTTAAACAAGCAGTGATGTAGAATCGGTGGGCGGAGCTAAACAGGCAGTGATGTAGAATCGGTAGGCGGGGCTAAACAGGCAGCAATGTAGAATCGGTAGGCGGGGCTAAACAGGCAGCAATGTAGAATCGGTGGGCGGGGCTAAACAGGCAGCGATGTAGAATCGGTGGGAGGAGCTAAACAGGCAGTGATGTAGCAGCAGGCACTGATCTTCTGTGGAGGCAGTGCTTATCCACACTATTACTTCATAGAGTAGAACATTCCACAAGCTGTCGATTGGCTTCAATATAAGCTGTTTTTAGACTAACAAGAAAGTTTTGAGTTCTGAAACTTACAGGATGTTTTTATAGCACAATGACCTCTTATGTCAAAAGATCAAGGGAATTTTGGTTTCTCAGTTCATGATCCCTTTAAATGGGAACACAGTGCATTAGCATACAATGACAGAACAAGATTTTGAGAACCAATAACTGATTGCCATCCGTGATTCACTTTAATGCTGCTATACACTGTACGATAATGATCTGTCCCGGATGAAAGATGACCAATGTGAAACAGTCGTGGCAGTTTTTTAGGTCTTGACTCCTAATCGTTGGTCCTACATCATACTGTGACAGAGGTTAAAATACGGTTGTTGCCACAGTCTTGCAACCAAAGATTGCTTGCGAAAAGTTTCTGACAGTGTCAGAAATTCAGGATGAACATCTCACTGCATATTTGCTGCTATGACCTACCTGTAGCTGACTACTAGCCAGTAAAAATGCAACATGAAATGACGTATTGATCAACATAACATGGCTCTAAAGCTTAAATATCATGGAAGAAGAAGTGTGATTCATCTAGCTCCACTAGTGCATACTGATTATGTTTATTATTCTATACTAACTTTCATTGTAACACATGATTCAATAGGTGTCATCATCATTCAGTCGTACCCACGTTAGCCTATTAGAACCATGCTACACAGTGTGCTTTAAATTATCTTTTGATTGCTGAAATCTCACAGTCTGTAGAAGGTTAACTCTTTATGGACTGTACCTACAATAATTGTACAGTATTGTAACTCACTATGGTTAAAATCATCTTCTGAATCAGCTATTCGTTAACCAATTCTCTCTTTCTTGCAGGGCATCAGCAGCCTCTTCAGCTCTCTGAAGGTGGTGCGTTTGTTGCGTCTCGGCCGTGTGGCCCGTAAGCTGGATCATTACATTGAATACGGTGCGGCGGTGCTGATGTTGCTGGTTTGTGTGTTCGGCCTGGCCGCCCACTGGCTGGCCTGCATCTGGTACAGCATAGGTGATTATGAGGTCATAGATGAAGACAACAACTTGCCCCGTAGGAACAGCTGGCTGTATCTTCTGGGAGAAGCCGGCAGCACACCATATCGCTTCAATGTCAGTGGCACGGAAAAGTGGGAAGGTGGTCCCAGCAAAGATTCGGTCTACATCACGTCATTGTACTTCACCATGACCAGCCTGACCAGTATCGGCTTCGGGAACATTGCTCCCACCACGGATGCAGAGAAGATCTTCGCCGTGGCCATGATGATGATTGGCTGTAAGTAAAATCCACATTTCTTGATTGATTGTTATACATAACCTGTATATTTTAGAACAAGAAAGACTGACTAAAGACTAGAAATCAATTTCCTCAAACAACAACAGTCAGAAAAAGATGACAATCTATCAATTATAGTTCAGAAAAAACCCTGAAAAGATGTTGAGGGTCACTGTGTTTGTTGTAAAGGTTTGGACTGCAGGTGTTTTCTCTCTCTCTCAGTGGAATATCAGTTCTATATAGAGCCAGTGGCGATCTAGATTGCATTCTGTCCAGACAGGGCCTGGAGAACACTGTGATGAATTGCATAATCGCTTAGTTCTGGGAAAGCTCTACTTTCCTGCACTGGCAGAATTCAGAGATGCTCCGTTTGATTTCAAAGCAATTTTCCAGATTAAATACAACTGGGCTGCATCTGTGACATGCTCTTAACTACCACAGTAAATACAAGGTCACTCTTTATTTAAGTGTTCATGTATTCGGATACATAATTACAGAGTAATTCTAATTAACTACATTTTATTTTGATGGTCCCCTTTAGACATTTGGTGTACATGTCAGCCAGCAGTCATTAGAGTATGAATAGACTTTCTGCTGAATATTTGTTAACAATTTGTTGTGATGCTCCCCCAACAGACTTAAGTAACTTTGGTCACATTTTAGTTTGTGGACCAATTCTCACTATTAACTAGCTATTAACTACAACTTTTGCCTCAATAAACTCCTAATTTGCTACTTATTAACAGTTAGTAGGTAGTTGTTCCCCAATTGTAAGTCGCTTTGGATAAAAGTGTCTGCAAAATGACTAAATGTAAATGTAAATGTTAAGTTTAGGTATTGGGTAGGAGTAGCGATGTAGAATATGGTCAGGCAGAATGAGTACTTTATAAGCACTAATAAACAGCCATATAGTTATAACAAGCAACTAGTTAATAGTGAGAATTGGTCCCTAAACTAAAGTGTTACCATAACTTTGCAAGTACATGTCAAATTATTCTAATAACACTAACTCTAACCCTAATCTACTAATACTTTAATAGGAGTTAGTTGCAAAGAGGAAACGTAATGCATGGGGGATGCATTCGTACAATGTGATTCATATGGAAACATATAATTTTTGTATAAAGTAAGCATGAAGGTCCACAGCCCAAATCTATCCGCCAGTGGGGTGTAAAAAAATGTGGGTATGTACGAAAACTGAGAAATGAGATTGTAAAAATTCATCTAACCACCAATTCTCCAAAAGGTAAAATAGTGAAGAATTGCCATGAGAGTGTGTTGATAAATTTTATTTATTTATTATTTACTTATTCATTTTTTAATACAAATCGAGAGACGTTTCACATTATTATGTATTATGATATTACACATTGAGGTATGGTCACACTTCCTTTTGTTCAGTGGAATTCAGCAGCTCTTTTATGCATTGCTACACTATTGACAATGGGTGACCTTTTTTGCTTGCAAAATGTTGCTAATGTGGCTGCATCGTATCACCATTAGCTAAACAGAGAAAAGACTGTCTTGGTATTGCATCTTGTAGTATAGGCTATTCTTGAAGTAGGTGCATATTTGTATCTGGATTCTACCTGCTTAAAACCTAAACATTTGTACGAGTCTCTTAGGTGACTGTGCTTGTTTTTCACAAATTGTTGTCTGGGACAAGCTCACCATGCAAATCTGCTCAGTGTGTGTGAGAGTCTGTGCTAGTGTGTACAGGCGCAGTTAGTGTGGTTGTGTTGGGTCTCTGTGGGTTTGCCCTGTTCGAGGCGTGAGTGATGCTGCTGGCCGCCTGAGGGTGACGGTGATGCGGAGTGTCATAAAAGTGGGGGGAGACTGACAGAAAGACAGAAGATCACAGTGTGATCCTGCTGATGCACAGGAAACACAGCAGGCACACATTCAGTCAGTGTGACAGCGCTTTAGCCACACACACACACACACACACACACACACACACACACACACACACACACACACACACACACACACACACACACACACACACAGGGAGAAGATGATATTAGACTCCAGTTTAAGAAAATAAAGCCTTTTGCATTACAATAATGAGAAGGGGAAATTAATTTAAGCTTTACATTCTTTATGCTAAGCTCCCTCTCTCTCTAAATATAGATTATGGAATGAAATGTAAACAAACAAATAAATAAATAGATTAATAGATTTATAAATAACTTAAATAGCAGTGATCAGTGTTTTTTTCTGGGCTGCTATGTGTGAATGATGGGACAGTCAGTCTGTAGATGGGAGCAGCAAAATTTGGGCCACTGCAAGAGTGTGTCTGAATACAGGACAGGACTAAAACCCCTCTCTCTCTCTCTCTCTCTCTCTCTCTCACACACACACACACACACACACACACACACACACACACACACACACACACACACACACACACACACAGAGACACATTATGTATGTATATATATCACATTCAATAGCCATTTTACATGGTATTTAAAATACTTAAAATCTATGGTAATGGTAAATCAATGACTATCAAGTCCAAAAATAATTAAATTAATTAAAATAGTTAAACAAATTATCATGATGTGTTCATTCAAGATATGTCAATATATCACTATGTTAATTAGCCTACTTTTTCCTTAATGTTTGTGCCATTTGACATTTTTTAACCGTTATTTAAAAACCGTTGGTAAATATGGAAAACTTCTAAAGAAAGAATAGATTTATAAGAACACATGCTGTTTTAGATTTAGATTGATTATTTATTTATTTTTAAAAAAAAATTGTGTGTGTGTGTGTGGTGTGTGGGGTGGGGGGGGGGGGGGGTAAACACTCTATTTTAAGGTGTCCTTGTTACATGTTACATGTATTTACTATTGTAATAACAATAAATTATGCATAATTATATGGCAGTAACCCTAAACCAAACCCTAATCCTGACCCTAACCATACAGTAAATACATGTAGCTAATTAATATTACACAGTACTTACAGTAAATGTATAAATGCACTGTAACAAGGACACCTTAAAATTTGATTTTGATTCTGTTTTGGCAGTTCTGTAGTTTCCGTTGTGAGAGAGAAAGTCAGCCATAAAGAGGGAGAGAGAGAGCTCTCTCATAGGGTCTTGACAGCCTTTCTACTCTGTTTGTTACTTCTTTCTTGGTCTCTTCTCACCCTGGAGGCTCACTAGAAGCTTACTTTAGTGAGAACACAGAAACCATTAAAGTGGTGATTATTTAATTAACAAAGCCCCTCTGAGAGTGGGTGGGGTGTCATTAATGCTGTTTGGTTTGTTTAAATATGCACTCAAAATGCTTCAGAGAATAAAAAAACGATTTATTGATTTTTTGTGACTTTCAGGAACAAATTTGTCTGTTCACAGTGAAAAAAAAAATGCTGTGTACAGCCAAACAATCATAACCAATAGGAAGATATTTGATGTTTCATATATGGCTATATATGGAGCAAGATCAGTTATATTTCAATGTGGACAGGGGTACCCAGAACTACACTACAAAAATACCAAACAAGCTACAAAATTTTCACTGGTCACTTGTTTTACAGTAGCTGCTGGTACTGGTTAGGGTAAAAACACAAGATCACACATGACCTGTAGCTACTATACAGTACAGCACAGGACGTGTAATGATGTAACCAACTGAGGAACAAACTTTTGTGTCGGACTGTGGTAATATCAGTAACTACAGAGTCTGGTACATCTTGTCAACAGCTTGTTTTGCATGAGAGAGCATCTCGTCTCTGTGGAGGCTGCTAACGCATTAATGTGCTGTGATGACAGGGCCGTCGTCATGATGTGACTTTGTTGTGAATTGGGATCTGCCCTGGCAGGATGTTAAAGCAGAAACTAAGCAGTTGTTGATTTATAGACCGTTAAGGAATAACACAAAACGCCAAGTTATGAGGCAAAATTATCCATTTTCCAAAAAGTCTTCTGTTGAGCAAAAATCAACAGACTTAAAGTAAGGACAAAAATGGCTCTTACAATATCTATTTTTTTTTTTTTTTTTTTACCTGCGAACTCACGAATAACTCATAAAAGGCACTTTACCTCCTCATTGCTCCATGTTTGCTCTCTGCTCATTTTGCTTTGGACACACGACTCAAACTGTGTCGTCAAATCATGCCGCATAGCATCACATCTTGTCATTACCTACTGTTTTGGTTTGTTTAGAAGTATTTGGTCCGTGTTGCATTTATATTTCATTGGAACCGCACCAGAGTTTGTTTGGGAGCGGACTGAGACCCATCTTTTTAGCGGTCTTGGCCCGCTTGTTTGGTGCGCACCAGGGTTTGGATGGCAGCGCTCACGCTTACTCAAATGAACCACACTAACAGATCAATCACACCACAGTTCGAACCCAACATGATAAGTGTGAACACACCCTAACTTTAAAAACGTGGACTCCAGACTGTGATTAATAGTGGCATTTTGGGATCTTTTTTTAGGCAGTGCAACTAAACTTTGTTAGCGGTTACAGTGATGCAACTGCAAAGTTGATTGACTTTTTTTTTATTTTTATGCACCGTCATTTCTATTTCAAATAAGCAAAGGCAAACAGCAAAGGCTTCAAAAGCTGAACGAAACAGTGCTACTTGTTTAACCGCACTACACAAGCCATTTATCAGCTTTATCCAATAGACATCACAGCACAAGCTCAGAGCTGATGCATTTACTCACTAACCAATCTCAATCACACAACCATTATTAAACAGAGCTGCAAGATCCTCGAGAAGAGTTTGAATTCACTGCTGAATTCTCTGTTATAAACCTGATTGTCCCTGTGTTTTAAAGTAGTTTTAAGCCTGATGAAATAGTGCTGATATTGCAGAAACATTGTGGCATAATTGATCTAGTTAGAATCCACAAACCACCAACATTTATTGGTTTGCTGTAGTAAAACTAACTGTAACCGTGGTGCTTTGCACTAGTATACAGTTACTAAGTAGCTTTTACAAGTTAATTTTTGTACTTTGTAGTATAGGTTACTTTGTTACTGTATACTGCATCTGTAGTGTATCTAAGTGTTTTTATTTTTGGAAACTGCCAATGCATAATATACTTTTTAATTAACTACATTTCATAAAATCATATTGTTTCTCATTATTTTGAGCTGAATAAATCACAGATTATTTTCATTGAACCTGTTGCATCAGTATCCCAAATCAAACTGAATGATCCTGGACTTGGACTGATCTAAGAGCAGCTTTTCTCAGGTAAACAACTCACTAATTCAATGATATGGTCAGAGCGAGTCTCCAGTTAACAGTTCAATGTAGTGTTCATGCCTGACTCAAAATGTGCCAAAAACCCAGAGATCCTCGAGTGCACATATGCAACTGAAAATATGTTATTAATACCAAATTAGTATTGATTATTGTAAATGAAAATCATATTTAGGTCATAAATCTCAGTTATATGTGAAGTCTGCTTTAAAATAGCGAGCTATTTAAGCCTGCTATTTAACATTCAAGAATTATTTAATGTGTGATTTGCAGTGATTCAACAGGTACACTGAAAAGAATCATCTTAAATCAAATTAAAATAACTCACATTTGTTCATAGATTCAAATTTAACTTGGCAAATAAGTCGTCTAGTCACCTTTATTTATATAGCACTTTTAACAATACAGATTGTGTCAAAGCAGCTTTGCAGTATTAAATAGGAAAATAGTGTGTCAGTAATGCAAAAGGACAATAGTAAACACTCAATTTTCAATTCAATTCAATTCAAGTTTATTTGTATAGCGCTTTTTACGATACAATCGTTGCAAAGCGCTTTACAGGAAATTAAGTTTCTACAATATATTTATATACTGTAGAAACTTAATATATTAACTTATGGCAAAATTTGTTAATTCTGCATGTTGTTGGGGGATCAGAGGTTGGCATCCTCTGAGGTCCTCCGAGGGGTCGGCATCATCTCTTCTCAGGTGTTTGGTCATCTCAGATCATTTAAGGGCTGGATCCAGACTGAAGCTTGTGTAACTCCTAGTTACCACGGGATGTTAATCAGAAACAGAGAAACAAAGAGACATAATTAGCGTAGCTGTTGTTCCATCCAAGCAAAAATTATTTGTTCAACCCAAGCTAAAGAATAATAATGTGCGTTTGATCAGATATAACTGCAGTACAAGATTATGAGATGCATTATATGAATGCATTATGTGAATGCTTGGCTAAAGAGATGTGTCTTTAATCTAGATTTAAACAGAGAGAGTGTGTCTGAACCCCGAACGTTATCAGGAAGGCTATTCCAGAGTTTGGGAGCCAAATATGAAAAAGCTCTCCTTTAGTGGAATAAACAATTTTCAGTTAAATATTTAACAGATAACTTACAAATAGTGCAAATCACTATTTACCAGAGATGACAACTCAAAAAGGCTCATGTGCAAGTCGTAGCAAGTTGTATAATGGCTCTAATGTCATTTAAACACTCCCAGACAAAATATATACTAGCTTCAAAGGGAAAGTTTTCCCCTTAAAGTCTGAAAAATCAAAATGCAAGGGACATTATAGTCCAAAAAGTTTCTCAAAACCGCTTTGTGTTGCTGTGAAAACCCCAGGAGATCAGAAACATTCACAGGGGGATCTGCGCAGGTTCCACTTTTCCATATGAACCACAAGCCTGTGATGTTTCTATCGTATTGGTACATACAAATAGAAAAATTATCCGAAATGTTGTTAAAATCAGAGGCTACATAATTGCATGGAGGTTTTTGGTTTTCGCAACAGATGTATATTATAAAAACGGGAAGTTGGCCGTTAAATTTATCTCTGTTCAACCAGAAAAAAAATTCAGTTCCTTTTTTCCGTCAAACAGATGACAGATTTAACTTTCATTTTCATCTTCTAGACAGCTGTGGTTTTCTCTCATGACTCATTTTCATTTCCACACAGTGAAGAAAAGTAATATAAATAGAAAATTATCATGAGTGATTTCCTGATAAATGGGCCTGAGATTCTTGCCTGTTACTGTATATACTGTAAATAAAGGTGACTTGACTTGACTTAAAAATATAATCTTTAAGAAAGTTCACCAATCTGATCTGATCTAAGCCGATCTAATCTGAATTCCTCATGTTCCTCATGTTGAGATCATACAGTGAGTTGTTGACTCGAGAACAGCTTCAGTCAGATCAGTCCGATTCGCCAATGAATCATTCAGTGCAATCTGTGAACCAGTTCAACAGTTTCATTGGAAAGAATCAGCTTGTTCATCAATCAGATATTGCTGTAGCATCTTAGAAGGGGTGGAGATTTCTTCAGTTCAAAACGACAAGGAATGATAGGCTGTTTTTATGAAATGTATTGGAGTGAAAGTACGATATTATGCTTTGGAATGTACTGAAGTAAAAGTAAAGGTTCTGAAAATAAAATACAGTACAATACTGAAGTACAGTCACAAAGTCATTTCTTCATTTATGCTTTTACTAATCATGATGTTTACATTTACATTTATGCATTTAACTGACGCTTTTATCCAAAGCGACTAACATTGCATTCAAGTTACAGTTTTACATTTTATCAGCTCTTGCTTTCCCTGGGAATCGAACCCATGATCTTGGTGTTGCTAGTGCCATGCTCTGCCATTTGAGCTACAGGAAAGCTGTAAGAATATTACATATATTGTTTATATATATATATTGTATATATTGTTTATATGTTTAGCTCCGAGTCCTGTGTCATGAATGCATGCTGTCATCACAGGTGTATTAGTGTGTTCTCTTTTAGACTCTATTGTAGTTTACAGTCTCTGGCTGTGATGAACACTTGCTTTTGTCCCAGTGACAGGCCTTCCTCTCAGCGGTCTACATGATGAGTGATCAGTGTCCACACACAGAGCCATTCTTTCAGACTGTGACACTCACATACAAAACATTTCTAGAAATAACCACTGAGGTTATATGCTGAGAGGACACCAGGCAGGTGCGACTGCAGAGTAAAGCATTGGTCACACTTAAATCATTGGTCACACGCAAGATTTCTGCGGAAACTAATATAATGTCATGCTCTCTGGTGTCTTTTTATAAAATTAAATTTTACATATAATGCTTCTAAAATGTGAATATATGTAATATTCTTACTGTACTCCAATGCTGCAATCCTGCAGATTTAAGTTTGCATTCTTTTAATTCAGCTAAGAGGCCACTCCAATCTTCTACTGGCAGCACATCTTCACATACAGATTCACCTAAATTGAACTTTGCAATGCAGAGAAATTCAAACAAGCTTGTGTTTTCTGTCTCCTGCATTCACATATGTTTAAATGGAAGTCAATGGAATGAAAAGTGTAGTGCCCATGCATGAAACCTCATTGGTCTAAAATACTGCTCCAGATAAATGTATATCAGACATGAAACGATTGGCTGAGATTGTGTCACTTCATGCTACAACACATTTGTTACAACACACTCAGTTCTGACATTTTTTTTTAAGATTAATTTTTGGTGTTTTGCCTTTTATTATGCTACGACAGTGGAGAGCAGACAGGAAGCAGAGTGGGAGAGATCAGGAAAGGTCTTCGAGCTGGGATTCGAACTCGGGACGTAGCGCACACAGCAAAATCCCGAGTGTTAAATTAACACTGCTGGGTGTCTATATGGGTCCACACTACAGAGTGTTAAAAGTAACACTGAAGCGGTGTTGAAGTGAATGAGATAATTAAGTTGTTAAATTAATTAAGTGCTGAGCATTAGTGATGAACACCTGCTGTTAACGAGCACAATCACTGAAGAGAAACAACAAGAACAGAAAAAAGAGAAACACAACAACAACTGACCTCCAGTCACAGGCTTAGATGAAATCAACTGAAATAAAACACATTAAATCTCTCAAGATCTCAGCAGAGGAGGATTAAACAACACCATAAACAGCATCACCAGCTTCACTCATTACTAACCACTTTTATTTTATTTCTGAAATATGTCTAAAAAAGTTAGTTTGAGAACAGAGGTTTAGATGTTGAATGTTTTGTTTAAAGTGACCATTAATATGATCAGTGTTTGATTTAGTTGTGCTCTTGGCCTTGACTTTATAATGTTAGATTTTTCTCTGGCTGCTGTAACTCTGTGTTTATAAAATACATTTGTTATGGCAAAAAGCCATAAAAAAAAATAATAATAAAAAAAAATATCTGGTGGTGTTGGCAGGTTATTGGTAATGACTTATGTGTAGTGAAATGGCCTGATTCTGTGTTATGTAAAATTAGTTCAATATTTCTGATAAAAGTAATGATTTAATCAGATAATTTGATGAATTTTAGAAACACTTTGCACACTAGACATTTCAAACATCTGTATAATTTAGACGCAGACATTCATCAAGAATCAGCATATGAATCTCAACAATGGTGACAATAAACAAAGAAGTTTCATGCTGCAGTGCATTCAAAACTCATGGCTCCCAAAATGCATTGCAACATGAATAAATTATGCACCTGAATTGTATTAGTATTTTCTTTTATTCTTACTATTTGCTTTAATTGTTGCTATTTTGTGTTGTGACTTTTTAGTAGCTTGTTTTGTGATGTTCAAACATTTTGTTGATTGTCACCATTGTTGAGATTCATGTGCAGACTCTTCATGTCTACGTGTGCCGTAAATAAACGCTTCTTGTGCACAACGTCTTTATAAAATTGTTCAAAAACACAATCTGTAGAAACAAAGGGCTTTTTTTAGTCAACAATGTAAAATGTAACAATCAGTGAATCAAGCCACTACATAATTGTCAGCATCAAGCAGCCAACATCACCTGGTCACATGTTCTCCTGGTTTTCTTTGCTATAATAATGTGTTTTGTAAACACAGAATTACAGCAGCCAGAGAAAAAAAAATATTATAAAGTCAAGGGTGAAGAGCCCAACTAACAAACACTGATCACAATGGTGGTAACCTTTAAATGAAATTCAATAAAATATGAAAATAAACCTCTCTTAATTCTCAATAAGAACTTTTGTATGACAGAAATAAAGTCAGTCTGGTTAGTAATGAGTGAAGCTGGTGATGCTGTTTGTGGACTTGTTTAATCCTCCTCTGCTGAGATCTTGAGAGTTGTGTTAATTTGACACCAGGGATTTTGCTGTGCAAGGGTGTTATATGTCAGCTCACTAGGCTATCAGATTTTGACAAATTCTGACACATTTTTGGATTCATGAAAACAATCAAATTTTCAAAATGTTGATACAAAAAAATATATAAATACAGATAAACCATGCGTAAATTGTTCTAGTAAAACATTTAAGCATATTGTGTTTTTATATAATGTTGATAACATTATTTACTTTAATAATATAAAGTAACAAACAGTGTTGTGGAAAGTTACTTTTAAAAGTAATGCATTACAATATTGCATTACTCCCTAAAAAGTAACTAATTGCGTTACTTATTTACTTTTTATGGAAAGTAATGCGTTACGTTACTTTTGAGTTACGTTTTAAATCTGGGCAGGGCTTGCTTGTTTGTTTTTAATATAAAAAGTTATTTTTTTACAAATGTAAAATCCATTTCACACCAAAAGTGAAATGAATCCGGCTCAGGCTGAAGGAAATGTAAATTCACATCTGTACAGGAGAGGGCGCCGCTCAAACTAGTTGCATGAAGAATATGACGCAGGAGAAGAAAGTTCAACACTATTCAGCAATAACAAAAATGAAACACACGTGTCATTTTTTTCTTAGTATGGTTGAATTTGATCATCGGAGTTCAGTAGCAAAGACATGGGTTACTAAAATGGGATTAAATAAATAAATTATGTTTGTCTTATTTAACATACTGTATTTAATTATTGCAGGTTTGTATAATATTCTGAGTTTGCATTTGACTGTTTTTATTAATTTTGAGGAACACTGAATGTGATTTTGTGCAGGTGAGATGAGTAAAAACATGTTGATATTTAGTCTAGAGCTACAGTAAGATCAGTAAGCTCTGCACTTACTCCTGATTTCTCTCAACATGGCAACACCAGAGCTGTCACTCAATACATGGGAAACAATGTAACTGGCGTTAATTAAATGAAAAAGTAACTTGGATATTTCCTTCTAAATTAAAAAGTAATGCGTTACTTTCTAGTTACTTCAAAAAAGTAATATGATTACGTAACTCACATTACTTGTAATGCGTTATCCCCAAAACTGGTAACAAAATCACTGCCATTATCGAGGAGAAAGTTAAGGTAATTTCAGTGGCCCTCGGGTATCTGCCGAAAAGACCCTTTAAGCAAGTGCTAATTGTGAATGATTGGAATTATTTAATGTGCACGATACTACTATTAATCTGAAGTTTACAAAGCATTTGTGGATCCAGAGGAGTGTTTTTGGTAGGGTCTATTTTATACAAATCATATACAGTATTCTTTTGTTATTCTAATAGGATAGGAATCCAAGTGACATGCAAGGTTATAGTGGCAAGTTGTGAAATTTCTTGGCAAATGTGTCTAACAAAACCCCTCAATAATGACATCCTCATTTTGACTTTGTATTTTTACATTACTTTATGTTCATTACTTTACTGTTCCACAATGCCGCTCTCATATGTTATGGTACATCAGTCTTTCCCAACGACAGCAATGCACATATATCAATTGTTCAATTTTCAATGGCAGCCAGTCTGCATACAAAATAAAGTAACACTAGCTTTCTCTATTCTTTTTCTATTCTAACTGTTTTTTTTAATAATAAAAAACTTGCTACGTATATTGCGTTATAGGCTAACTGAGACTTGTCATAGCACTTGCATATTGCTCTTTTGTTGATTTTGATTGCTTCCATTGTCCTCATTTGTAAGTCACTTTGGATAAAACTGTCTGCTAAATGACTAAATGTGAATGTAAAGTACAAAATATTAGTGCAAATACTTAACATCAAATACATCTCTGGGTAAATGCACAGTATAGATGCCCACCATCAAATCAGCTATCCACTGCCTTACATGGGATATTTCCCAACACCAGACGTGTATCATCTTTAACATTCTGCACATGTGGAGCTGGGATTGATTAATATCAGCTCTGGTGAGCAGGGAGGCCTCAGGAGGCTGCAGAGGGTGACGGGCCGGTAAAAAAGCGCTGACTGGAATGCCAATTGCCTGAAATGTAACTGATCCAATTAAGCAGGGCTGTAATTTAGTCGTATTGCTGATGGAGCGAGGTGAGAGGACACAAAAATTGCATTTGGCTGCAGTGATGATATTCAAGAACAACATGTCATGGCTATTAAGTAGTGTTTGTGAGATTCTGCAGGCTAACTGGTAAACAAGAACAAAAACTGGATAAATGCCTTTATTGTGGCACAATGCTACGTATACCTGGGTTATTCACTCTAAATGTAATTAAATTAATTTAATTTTTTAAACCTTTTATATTATAGGCTGCACAACAACATTGCTCCATTGGAGAAACTGTAGACATATGCAGCTTGACATGCTGAGGTTGAGCGTTTCAGCTTTACCTGGAAAAACACTTTAGAGCAGCTTCAGGACTGTGATCAATATCGTGGTCTATATGACATACTAATGGACCTGAAAGAGACATCAGCAGCTTTGGGGCGTAGCAGCTGAGATCATTAAGGTCAGAGGTTTAGCTGGTTGCAGAGCAAGCAAGTGTCCGGTTTCTGAGATTGCAAACCCATTGTCTGTCCTTGACCAGGGCGTGTAGGATCACTACTGCATACAGAGACAATATTACTACCTAAAGGGATCCTCCTAAGTGGCTGATTTGAGATATTCTTCATTAAGAGACATTCACAGATGTCATGCAAGTACATGGTGCAAGAGAACGCACTATAGCTATATTTTGTCCCAATTAATTTACAGTACATCACATTTTTTTTCTATAGTTTATATATATACATTATTTTATAGGTTGTGCGTTTTACAGTTTAAGCTGTTTAATTAGCTGAACTTTAGAGTGTTTTTTTTTTTTACCTATTTAAGTAGCACTTCAGTACATCTTTATAAATAATTCATATTTACTTCTATTGTCTTTGAAATATGTTTAAAGTGTTACTGCTGAATGTACTGACAAGCCTTTACGGTAAACTAAAATATACTTAAATGTCATTTCAATAGAAATTTTGTATGTCACCAATTTAAATACATTTGTAGTTACACATTTGTTATGATGAAGTTGTGATTTATATTTTTATATATTAAATGTAATAAAATGTACTAAACTTATATGTACTACATGTTTAAATGTACTAAACTGCAACTACAAATATATCTAAATACATTACACAAGTTTTAGTGCAATGATAAATTGCTATTAATTGCATCCAAAATAAAAATGTGTGTACTGTGTATATTTATTATGGTTATATAAATACACACACATGCATGCATGTATATATTTAAGAAAACTTTTATTTTGGATGTGATTAATCACGATTAATCGCTGCCCAGCAGTAATATTAATTAACTACATGTACTTACTATATACGTAGTTAGGGTTCAGGTTAGGGTTTGGTTTAGGATTATTACATGTAATTATGCATAATTTATTGTTATTATAATAGTAAGTACATGTAACGTGTAACAAGGACACCTTAAAATAAAGTGTTGCATAACTGTTAACAGAAATGACATTAAACTTTACTTTAGTTTTCCATTAATGCTTCTCATTCATCATACACACTAACTATATTTCAAAGATAACTGGAGTAGTTATAAAATTACACAAAAAGTTCATTCAATATGAAATTAATACATTTTCATTCAATTAAATTGCATTCAGTATATTCTTACAAAGTACAGTATTTTCATAAGAAGTGCTGTTTTTAAAAGTATGCAAAAGTGTAATTCTTCAGCTCAATAGGTTTTGAGTCACAGATGTAAACTCAGTGTGTTTCGTTCTTTTAGCTCTCCTTTATGCCACCATCTTTGGTAACGTAACCACCATCTTCCAGCAAATGTATGCCAACACCAACCGCTACCACGAGATGTTAAACAGCGTGAGAGACTTCCTCAAGCTCTACCAGGTTCCCAAGGGCCTCAGCGAGAGGGTCATGGACTATATCGTCTCTACGTGGTCCATGTCCAGAGGAATTGACACAGATAAGGTATTTGGCACAGAGTCTTGCAGACTGAAGATCTTTATCCAGGGAGCTTATTTTCTTCATTCATTGTAGAGGTCATTTGTTCTGTCTCTGCCATAACATCCGTAGCATTGGTGAATAATGTCCCTCTAATGTTTAAGATCACAGTCTAACTGTGTTACGTAAGGCTTCCAACAGCTTCTCAAAATCTCATAAATTATTCCTGAAAGGTTCGGAGAACCTCATGTTTTTGTTTTAACAAGATGCTAATAAGCTTTAGATCATCATGAAGCAACATTTGATTGTTTTCACTGTTTTTAAAATTCTACTGCAGGTGTTGCAAATTTGCCCCAAAGACATGCGAGCGGACATCTGCGTTCATCTCAACAGGAAGGTGTTCAAAGAGCACCCGGCTTTCCGTCTGGCCAGCGACGGCTGTTTGAGAGCGCTTGCCATGGAGTTTCAGACCATCCACAGCGCCCCGGGAGACCTCATCTACCACGCGGGCGAAAGCGTGGACAGCCTCTGCTTCGTGGTGTCAGGGTCTTTGGAGGTCATCCAGGACGATGAAGTTGTTGCTATTTTGGGTGAGTGTATTTCTACCAGTGCTCTGAGGTCTACTACTTGACTAGAGCCCAACATGAGAATATAATTATTATAAATATTTAGTCGGTCAATCAGTTGCTGCTGGTCATTTTTTCCATACATTTTTACCCACTCTTAAATAAAAGGGCAAAAATGTCTTCAGAACATTCGATAATGCAATATATTAAAATTCTGTTGTTTCGCTGGCCTTGGTTTACCTATAATAGGTTTTGAACTATTCTTTAATTATAATGGTTCTGGCTTGAATGCTTTTTTTTAAAGATTTTGGCAAATGCTGCATTTACTCTGCATGGTTTAATCAAAGACTATAGAATACCCAAGACGTGTCACTTGTATAGTTTTGAATGGGGAAAAATGCAACGCTCAATATGGCCGCTCAATCGCAGGAAGCCCCGCCTTCTGAATGAAAGAGCCAATCGCTAATCAGCTAAGTCAGCTGCCGTTAGAAGTCCCGGTTGGTATAGAAACAGTCAGCGTTCTGAGACGTGCGCTCAGGACTGCGCATGAGCACTGGCTGATCTAGCCTGACAAATAAGCTTTTTATAACGCTATTTGAGCTTGAGATTTGTCAGATTTCTTTGGTGATTTCAAATATGAAATGCAATTGTAAACTTAGTGAACAGTTTGGGAGAATTTGATGTTTCCCCATTCAAAGAGATAGGAGCTGCACTTGCATGCCCGAGAGGCATTTCAAAGATGGCCGCCGAGTGACATGACTTGTCTTAAAGAGACTTTGGTTTAATGCACAGATCCTTTATTTTGCTTAGTAATATAATACTCCATTAAAAGTATAAGTACTGACTTTAATTACAATATATGATTTTCATTTACAATAACCAAGACTAAAATTTGGCACTAGTAACGTTTCGCGACATCAGTTGCACATTCCAGCTCTGATGGTATTGCAATTCTTGGCTCATTTTGACCAGATCATTGAAGAAACTCAAGAAGAGCTGAAGTCAGATCAGTTTGATTCACGAATTAATTGTTTCGGGTGATTTGTAAGCAAATTCAACTAGTCCATTGAAAAGGATCAGCATGTTTACGAATTAGACATCGTTCTTGTGTTTCAGAACCAGTGGCGATTTTTTTTTCGATTTTCAATAATGAGGAATGAAATGGGTAAAAAGTTGAGATATATGCTTTGGAATTGAAGCTAAAACTAAAAGTTTCCCAAAATAATAATAATAAAAAAAAATAAAACACTTTGAAAACCGATTCAAATTAACAGATACATTTGGTGTTGTCCACTTGTTTCATGCACATTTCTAGCTGATTTAACAACAATAATAATATTAATAATAAAAATGGTTCTTTCGGTCTAAATAAATGTAATTAGTTTAATTAATTATGTTAAATAGTAGGCCTATGTTAAATGTAGCTAGATTTAGGTCACCATTTTCAATGTAAAATAAACAACTAAATATTTAATATGAACCACTTTCACTTTTATAGCTTGCGTGGCATCATTTTCAGATAAGAGTAGTTGTAGATCGGTTCACAGAAATATTTTGGACCCTTTACATAACACTTTACGGATCTTTATATAAGTAAACGATATATGTCTAAATGTCAAATATTACATAATGAAATTAGAACATAATTTAACAGTGGCCCAAATCAATGCTAAAAAATAAATGTTTTTGCACATGCATACAATAAGATCAGGTTAAAATACAATTATCTCAACAAAACTAATATATCAGTAATTTATATTAAAATATTGCATTTCTGTTTGTTTTGAGTTGGACATGATGAAAGTATTGACTTGCGTTCACTGAGTAAATCAAGAACTGGTCCAGCTGATTCAGTCAGTTCAGTCATGCACAGCAATACGATACGGTGAAAGCTATCAACAAGCTCATATTAAAAACTAGATGCTGCAAGAAAACAGTGTTTTTCATGAAATTATAAATAAATAAAAAATTCCATTGCATGTGCACAAGACATGCACACACCGAATAAGCTGTCAGATTGCTGGAAAAGGTGTGAACGTGCAAAACAAAATCAGGTGTGATGGGTTCTGCTTAGACAGATAATAGAACACATGACTATGACATTATATGTGAATAATGCTGCTGTCAGAGTATTTTAGCACAGTGTTTTATCCATGTTGACAGAAGAACAAAGATGTTCAAGAACCGTTTACGGAACTAAATGTCATGAAAATCATTCAGTTCCAAGATTCACCTGGATGAGAATCATTTTTTTTTATCATATCTCAAAATCTAGATATGTGTGAAGTCCTTTTCAAATAAGATGAGCATTTCCTTTTTCAATTCTAAGGAAACAAGTGTAATGTGTGATTTTTCTGGAGTTCCAAATTCTATGATGTAATATGTGAACTTTTTAAATAAAATCTTAAAAATTTATCTTTTTAAATGAATGAACCTTCTTTCTCGTACTGTTGATGTTGGCTTAGTGTATTATTTCATAGTGTTTCTTGAGTTAGGGCTGCTCTCTCAGATGGCTAAACTAGTCTCACTATCTCTCAGTGTACTGCTTTCAGGTGAAGGTGTCTCTTGGGTACTGCTTCATGAGTTTCAATTTAGCTCATGTCTAGTCTGATTGAGCCTGTGGTCAATTTAGTCTGAAAGGATTGCTGGATTCAGTAATGAGCTTGTCTTACTTGGAATTACCATCACTACCATTACAGACAATATACACTTGCTGCTGTGTGTTTTTGTAGTGCAAATGCAACTGCTAAAGTGTTTTAGTGGTTGCTCTGTTATGTCGTTGCTAAGAGTAGTTTTTATTACCGTGCAGTTGCAAAGGTGGTCTGAATAGTTTTTAGCATGTTACTTCACATTTACAAGGCCATTTTGGATGATTGGTAGTTTTTACTAGCAGAAGTGATAATACAGTAGCTGCTGGCTATGAGTCCCTTTTTTTGCCAGTGTGTTAAGTGCAACTTAAACACCTAAGCGCAACAAGACACAATTTGAAGAAGCATTCAATCCATGCAGGCTAATACTTTGGGTTAGGAGCATGTTTAACCCTCCTATTGCATACTGGTCAGTTTTATCCCAGTAGTGATACAGAAAAAATAAAAACATGCATAGGTTTAGTACAGTGATGAAACTTTGGAAATGGTTTAAGATTATCCAGCCTGGTCTCATGTTCATACGTAGGTATTAATACGTAACATTTACAAGCACAAAAGGTACATTTATGTACGTATTTATTGATGCTAAAACGTACAATTTAGACGTATTTCAACGTTTAAAACGTACAAATCGATACGTATTTTTAGCTAAAAAACGTAAAAATATTTACGTATCTTTTATATCATTAAGATATTCGTATCAATGCATTTTTATCATTTTATCAATAAGCGATTTAGACTTTTAGACCCCTTAACCTACCCCCAAACCTAAACCTACCCATTTTACAGCGAATATGCATTTTTATCATTTTATTAATAAGCTATTTAGATTTTAGACCCCTTAACCTACCTCCAAACCTAAACCTACCCATTTTATAGCGAATATAAAACGCAACTGACCGAAGCATGCAGGGAAATAACAATTTTAGTAAGAATAATAGCATTAAAAATGTTTTTATAGTCGCTAATCCCACTCCTACCTCTAAACCTAAACATAGCTATTTCTGTACAGTATAAGAAAAACATGACAGACAGATAAATGCAATTACAATCATTTATTTATTGCAAAAATTTCAAAAGCACTACCAAAAGTAATCCAAATGACGATGCGTTGCAGCCGCAGTCCTCTCTGGCGGAATACAGTAGGTTTGTGTGAGGTGCAGAGCAGAATTTATGTTATTAATCGCTGAAAATATTATCCAGATTATTTTCCTGATCCTCTCGCTCTCAGTGAACTCGTCTCCTGAAGGCGCGCGCATGCTCGCATCTTTCAAACACACACCTCACCAGAAACACAGCATGTCGCAATCTGTGACGAATGCAGGCGAGAGCCAATGAGCGTTCGATTATTCTGCCGTAAAACCTGTCGTTTGAAGCGGCAACATTTGAATTCGTAAGGAGCGCGTCGTCAGTCAGCGCGGGCTTTACTGTTTACGGTCACTGGACTTGCTGCTCAGGATGGAGATGAAGATCGTCGAATAAAGGCTTGGATTTGGGTCTGTTCCTCGCAGTCGTATGGATTCTGAAGATCTGGATTACAGCGCATAAATAAAATTGTTTCATTTCGTAATTATGTTGCGGTTTTGGTGTTTTATATAGTTCTATTGTCAGTCACAGCATGTCCGAGGAAACGCTTTTTGTGGCCCATGGCAAACAAAGTAAACATTACATGACAAGTAAAGGTTAAACAATTGCAGAAATGTTATTTATTTTGAGGGTTTAAAGTGAAGTCTTGTTTAACATTATGTAGGCATATTCTTGGAAACGAGCTGGCAGAAATCACACAGAACAGAACGAAATGTTATCATTTCATATTAGGTAAATGGGTAAACAACTGAAAACAAGGTAATTGATATGACAACTAATAATAAAATTAATGCCGCAATTTCAATATTCATAAGGATTCATTTTTAGATGTAGTCAATACGTCAGTTTTCAACGTTTAAATGCTGAAAATACGTAAGTATTTATACGTTTAGATGCTGAAAATACGTCAGTATTGTATGTTTTAGTGCCTGTAAAAACGTAAGTAAATGTACGTTTTATAGAACCACATTTTACATAAAATACATACGAATTATCATGAGATCACGTTGGATTATCAAAATACACAACAAACATATTTAGGACTTCACATGAATATCCATATGCAAGGACATTATAAACAGACAAAATATGTAACTGACATAACAAATTAACTACAGCCGATATGGCCGAAGGGTTTACATTTGGAAAAAGGATAGAGATTTGAAAAATAAGTATTTAATTAATAAAATAGTGGTAAATGTAATAACATGGCAATTACATGGTAATTACATCCCAACAATTTAAATTCACTCATTAATAATAAGTTATTGGTCAAATACAATATGGATTTGGGTGCACTTTAGTTTAGAATATGTGTACTTACAGTGTACTAAGAAAGTAATGGTAATATAAGGTAACTACAGTACATGGGTTAAGGTTAAGTTTAGGGGTAGGTTCAAGGCTAGTACCTAGCTATTATCCAGTTATTGCAATTACTATAATAATGGTGGAAATAAATAAATATATATATCGAGCACCTGCCTTAAATTTCTGTATATGTGCATATATACTGTATGTATATATATATATATATATATATAATTTTCATTATATAGCACCTGCCTTACATTTCTGTATGTGTGCATGTATGTATATATATATATGCACACATACAGAAATGTAAGGCAGGTTCTCGATCAAATAAAGCACTTCACTGTGAATAAACAAGAATCGGCACACTGCCACCGCTGCTCCCAAAAATCATTTTATTAAAATAAACACAATGTTTACACCCTAAGGTTGGATGAAAACCTGTTTATTTTAATAAAATTATTTTTGAAAGCAGCAGTGGCAGTGTAACAATTATTGTTTACCAATAGTGAATTACTATAATAAGACCACACATGTGAAACTGGACTGTAAAATAAAGTGCTACGATGGATTTAGCTGAGAAGTTATCACTGTTTTATAAGCTCACATTCCTCTGGGTCAAAACTGGCCTGGGTAAGGCAAAAGGTGTCAGTTCAGTGTTAAGATTATATAAAAAAACATTATGATTAAGCATGAGAAACAGTAATAATGCCTTTCCAAACGTCGCTAATAAGCTTCGAGTGCCATGAGAACCTCTCTGGATTTGCCCTCTCGACAGACACAGAAACAGATCTGCTGTCCAGTGGGGGGTCAAGTATTATGCTGAGATAAATATTTGCATTGCAGCCCATGTGGGGCGGCAGGTATCTAGCAGAGTGTGTCATTTTACTGGAGGTGTAAATCTGTCATCACAGGGTTAGAAACAGAGCAGAGTCATCCGCGGGGAGGAGGTCTGCTCTAGCGTGAAGCCGAGTGTGAATTTTTCTTTAAAAGAATGAAGGAATGTGAATTTTGTACAAAAGCACAGTTGAAGCCTTGTCAAAAAGTCATATTTGTACATTTTAATGACATTTGAGCAACAAATATACACATCTATTTCATTGTACATTTCAGCTAAATTGGGTAAGCACACTTAACTGCTTTGTGATTCAACGCACCATCCCTTTAGGCATATAGATGCGTGACATTTTTGTAATTAGATATTAAAGCAGATGAAAACCCTAGATATCTATGTTCATTAATGTCAATTATGTCAATACTGTATTACATGTCATCACACAGACCATTTGACAATGTTGAATAGGTGGAAATGTTCTACATGAACAATGCAACATAACAAAAACAGATTTCTTTAATTATAATCAACAAATCTGTCGGTTTGGGATTTATCTTGTGCCTGGCCAACTCTTTTTGTTTAAATGATCTTCTTTCTAACTACATGCACATTATATGCAGCTCTACATTGTGTATAAGGTTTACTATCTTTAAAATATCCCATACAATTTTTTATACCCATCTATTTCTGTTTAAAATAGCCTAAGCAATGAAATTCACTAATTTTACCATTTCTAAAGTGTAGCATAAAGCTCACAGCTGATTGGTTTGTAGTTAAAGGGACAGTTCACCCCCAAAATTCAAATTCTGTCATCATTTACCCAAACTTTTATTGATCCAAAACTTTTTTCATGTCTTTCTTCAGCAAAACACACAAGAATATATTTTGAAGGAGAGCATTCAAATAACATTGGAGCCCACTGACTTCCACTGTATGGACAAAAAAAAATTAAGACTTAAATGACTTCTCAAAATATCTTTCCGCAAAATAAAAAAAGCATACACTTTGGAATGACTTGAGACTGAGTAAATGATAACAGAATTTCATTTTTGGTACATACATTCTAACATTCTTAAAAATAAAGGTGCTTAAAAGGTTCTTCATTGCGATGCCGTAGAACAGGGGTGTCAAACGCAGTTCCTGGCGGGCCACAGCCCTGCAGAGTTTAGCTCCAACCCTAATTAAACACACCTGATCCAACTAATCAAGTCCTTCAGGCTTATTTGAAAACTGCATGGTATGTGTGTTGGAGCAGGGTTGGAACAAAACTCTGCAGGGCTGTGACCCTCCAGGAACTGAGTTTGACACCCCTGCCGTAGAAGAACCATTTTTGGTTCCACAAAGAACCATTCAGTCAAAGGTTCTTTAAAGAAACATTTCTTTCTTACCTTTTTATAATCTGAAGAACCTTCTTTCGCCACAAATAACCTTTTGTGAAACAGAAAGGTTCTTTAGATGTTAAAGGTTCTTTATGGAACCATTTAGACAAAAAAGGTTCTTCTATGGCATCGTGAAGCAACTTTATTTTTAAGAGTGTAGGTGACACAATGTTGCACCGGTTGTAGTTTCGGTGTTACATTCCGTTAAATTTCTCTGTCTAAAAAGGTTCATAGTCTATTGTCAATAGTTTAGTGATGAATGAAGTACAGATCCCAAAGAAGTTGCTTTCAAACCAAGTAGCTTTCTGTTTGTCAAAACTGCAAATTTTTGTGACCAACTTGAACCCGTTGCATGTTTCACCCGAAACACGATTTCCCAATGATAAAGGTCTCTACACTTTTACCGTGTTACATAATGGCAAAGCTATTTGTGTCAGTGTTAAACTTTTGCCCTCTTCTGGGTCACATTACAGTAGGCTTCAGTCTTATTTACATGCATGAACTTATTTGATGTTCCTCTGAAATAACATTCTCAACCCGACCAGTTTCATTCTGGAGTGCATATTGAGTTTCCTGTGATCCATGAAAACTCCCACCTATGCACAAATCTGGGACATTTCCCTGAAGGTATTAGTAAACCTAATGGAATTCATTCTTCAATGTCCCCCTCTCATTTTTCTCTCTCAGGAAAGGGGGATGTGTTTGGGGATGTGTTCTGGAAAGAGATGAATTTAGCTCAGGCCTGTGCAAACGTCCGTGCACTGACCTACTGCGATCTTCACATCATCAAACGGGACGCCTTACAGAAGATTCTGGAGTTCTACACAGCCTTCGCCGGACACTTCTCACGAAACCTGGTGCTCACCTACAACCTGAGGAAAAGGGTGAGTACCTAGACACTTTAAAAATAGCTTAAACCCTAAAGTTACAAATGAGTTTGACAAATAATCTCATGTTTCCCAACCCCAGTTCTGCACATTTTGGATGTCACCATTGTATGTGACCCTGAAGCACAAAAGCAGTCATAAGTAGCACAAGTATATTTGTAGCAATAGCTAACAATACATTGTATGGGTCAAAATTATAGATTTTTCTTTTATGACAAAAATCATTAGGATATTAAGTAAACATCATGTTCCATGAAGATATTTTGTGAATTTCCTACCGTAAATATATCAAAACTTAATTTTTGATTAGTAATATGCATTGCTAAGAACTTCATTTGGACAATTTTAAATTTTATTCAATTTTATGCAGTTCACACAAGCAATGTCTTCCAGTCTTTAAGATACCATTCATACACCAGCACCAAAATCCTACCCAGGCTTATTGGAAATACATACAGGTACATCTCCTTACATTTCTGCAGATCATACCTATACATATGAATCGCTGCAGTGGAAATGAACACTAGAGGCAGTAAAACGCCAACAACTTTGATTCTTTTTCACACTTACAGGGCCAACGTTTTCAGAAAAGAGAAAGCCTAATTTTCACACAATTATTTGCACAATATTATGTGTTATGACTTCAAAACTATTTTAATATGCTGCAAGATTCGAAAACTGATACTTTTGAATGTTAGTGTCACATATGCAGCTTCATATGTATGGGTTTTCTAACTCGGTAGGTTTGCTCAGTAGCTCACGGCATTGCACTTGTGAGGTGAAGAGCTCCGGTACAAATCATGTGAAACTATGGTTTGACAAAACAGCTCAAACCTGCTTATTAGGAAGTAATAATAGCACGGTTGCATCAGTTGAATGCGGGTTTATATCACTTTGCATTCATTGACACTATCGGGTAGTGTTATTTTCCAGCATGATAGAGCATTAAACTTTTAGCCACACTCCCCGTACTTGAAGCGACATAATAAAAACGCAGCGATATGTGCCTGTACCAACGTAATGAAAGCGTGGACTTGGTCACATTTTAAATGCGCATTTTAGCGCCACTCACTAGACATTTCACTTTGAAACTACCACGATACGTGCTATAAGGTACGTAATATCGATATTGCAGAAATGTTGCCACAAGCACATATTTCCAACGAGCCTTGGTTGACCATAATACTGGTAAAATCTGTTATGTCAATCAGGACCTTTAAGGAAATGACACCGTTGGTCACATGACAAAGCCAACATGTTGGATGTAATACGTACAGAATTCATTCATGCTATATGGAACATAATTTTTTTAACAGTCAAAGAAAGTTTGTTCTTCTTCAAATTGCACAATGTGATTTTGGAAACAGCTATTTAAAGTGTTGAAATGCATTTTTCGTAATTTTCCGTAAAGGGCTGTACACATGTGTGAACTATAGCTGGTATAGTCAGACTAAACTGTAAAAATGATCTAACCTCCTTATTTTGCATTGCATTTGAATGGTCAAATTCCTGCAGCTTTGTGAAGTTTCATCGGTTTTGTTATTATGTTTCCCTCTTGGCTGTCAAATGTTTGACCTTCCTTCATTTGCTGCAGCTCTTCCGAGAACGATTTTGACAGCTTTTCATTAATGTTATAGCTGGTGTGGGTGAACACTGTTCAGTTTCATCTGCTTTTGTCTCAGAGTTTGTCAGCTACATTGCGTCCGAGTGGAGGCGGGGCTGAAGCTGGACTGCAGCTTCGTTTAAATTCACATCTCGTTTCTCTGTGTAAGCACTTTTTACAGTGAAGTGATTATGAAGCCAACTGAGCTGGAAGATCTATACCCTCTCGCAGACACAATCCCTATAGCACTCCATTACTCATGTGGCAGCTGTAGGAACAATGAGCACCTCTGAATACTTAATACATTGCTGTTGTTACTGTGCTTTCCTGTTCATCTCTTCAAATGTGTTACTTTTAAAGGGATAGTTCTCAACAAAATAATAATAATAATAATATTAAAAATAAAATAAATAAATAAATAGGTCAACCTCCTGTATGACTTCTTGACCACAAGGAATGGTTATTATGGTTAACTAAAACTAAAATAAAACAAATCATTAAAAAAAATATAAAATACAATATTAGATTAAAAACAAACAGTAATTGAATATTTACAAATAAATTTAAATTAAAAGTGCTAACTATAAATAAATAAAATAAAATAAAAATTAATTAAACACAAATAGTATTTAAAAACAATGAAATAAAAAAGCACATTAAATCACTAACAATTAAACTAAAAAAATATTAAACTAAAATATTAAAGCTTCAAAGTATTAATAAAAATAGTAGATCTTGGTTTCATATGTAAGATTGCATATGTTACAGTAAATGTTTGGACACATAAATAAATAAAGTGAGAAAATTCAATATAGAATAGAATAGAATATGATCTATCTAGCTGTTTGTCTGTAAAGGCCTGTTCACTATAAAGTTTCAACAATCATTCTAATTCTAATTTCAACAATATTTTTTCCAGCTGATATTCCAAAAAATATACATAAAAAATGGATTCATATATACTGGTCAATCATAATTGTAGGTCTTATTTTTTGAGGTTTGCTCAAGGTCATTCCTGAATTAAACTGATGGTATTTTATTGATCAGGTGATAAATCAGAGGTGAACCAATAACATAAATGAATAAAGAATGACTGGTTGCTTTCTTTGGTCTAGTCTGACATTATAGGTGTGATTTATGAAATCTAAAGTCTTGCTACAGCATATAAAACGGTTTGAGGGCAGAAGCAATCGTCTCCTGTGTGCTGTGTGTGCGTGTTTGAGTGATTGCATGGCTATCATCAGAGTAATGGCCTTATTCGTTCAGGTGAGATTGTGGCGTAAGCGGCTCGGTGTATCTGGCTGTATTATCCAGGTATAGCCTAATCAGATCCAGCTTATTGAACTAATGCTCAAATCTTAAGCGTGGCTCTGCTGTCTGTGTGAGTGCAGGATGAAGAGAGAGACAGAGGCAAAGATTAGGTAGCTGTGATCAAAGCTGGCCGTTTAGTTTTGTAACAGTCAGAAAATGGCCATGTAGAGTCAAGAGCTGAATTAATGGAGCACAAAGTCAAACTGACCTTAGAAGAACAGAAAATAGAAACCTGATAATAGTATCTTCATCATCAACCACCTCCTTCAGTCCCATCCTCAATGTCTCTCTCTGCCTGTCTCTCTTTCTCTTTCTGTGATGAATGTTTTAAAGAAATATGATTTAAGACTTATGTCACATGACTCAAATCAGCACTACATCTGTCTGTTTATTAGTGATAGACAGACAGACAGACAGATAGATAGATTTACAGACAGGCAGACAGACAGACAGACAGACAGACAGACAGACAGATAGACAGACAGACATAGATAGATAGATAGATAGATAGACAGACAGACAGACGGATAGAGAGATAGATAGATAGATAGATAGATAGATAGACAGACAGACAGACAGACGGATAGAGAGATAGATAGATAGATTTACAGACAGACAAACAGACAGACAGACAGATAGATAGATTTACAGACAGATAGATAGACAGACACATAGATAGACACGGACGGACAGGGACAGACAGACAGACAGACAGACACACACACACACATAGACAGACACATAAACAGACACGGACGGACGGCCGGGGACAGACAGACAGACATACAGACAGATAGATAGATAGACAGACAGACAGATAGATACACAGCAAAATCCCCAGTGTCAAATTAACACTGGTGGGTGTCTATATGTGTCCACACTACAGAGTGTTAAAAGTAACACTGAAGCAGTGTTATAGTTAATGAGGTAATTAAGAGATTCATTGAGTGATGATTGACCATTATTGAAGACACCTGGTGTTAACAAAGCAGAATTACCAAAGAAGAAAATCACAATTTTTTAATCACCATTATAGTGGTCAGTGTTTACTTTAGTTGGGCTCTTGACCCTTGACTTTTTAATATTACATTTTGTTTGGCTGCTATAATTGACTTATGACAGCAAGACAAGCAAAGAGCAAAAGTCATCTGATGGCAATGATTATGTTTTGATGTAATCATCATGTAGTGACCTGAATAACTGAGTTAGGTTTTCTTTGTTGGTTACATCAGCAGTGTTAACAACATAAGAGCTGACACTTTCAGGATAATCAGACAGATGTTATTTAAACTTATTTTGATAAATAAAGAAAATATCTTTAAATTAGACACACAGACATCAAGAATCAGCGTGAGAATCACAATAACGGTGACCATAAAAAAGGATGTTGTAGCCAATCAAAACTCATCCATGGCTCTCATCATGCATTGCGATGTATTAATTATGAGCAGATTTGTCTTTGTATTTTCTTTTATTTTTGCTGTTTTTATTTGACTTTTTAGTAGCTTGTTTTGTGATGTTCAGAGTTGATCTGTTTATCTGAATATGCTGTTTGTCACTGTTGTTGAGATTCATACGCTGAAATCTTGATGTCTGTGTGTGCCTAAAATAAAGTCTATCTAAAAGTTTTTATTGTTGTTGAATCTGAACAGCTTGTAAGAAATCCTTCCAAAATTTATAGAAAATACAGAAGTGTTTGCTGTGTAATCACAAGGCTATTGTAATAAATAAAGACAATTTAATTCATAGATTAGACTCTCTAAATGAGTTCAATGATTCAGGTCAAATAATGACAACATAATCACCACCTGATGACTCTTGCTCTTTGCAATGAAATAAAATTAAAGGGTCAAAGGCCCAACAAAAGTAAACACTGACCACTATAATGGTGATTTAAAAAATTGAGATTTTCTTCTTTGGTGATTCTGCTTGTTAACATCAGGTGTCTTCTATAATGGTCAATCATCACTCAATGAATCTCTTAATCACCTCATTAACTTTAACACTGCTTCAGTGTTACTTTTAACACTCTGTAGTGTGGACACATATAGACACCCAGCAGTGTTAATTTGACACTGGGGATTTTGCTAGATAGATAGATAGATAGACAGACAGACAGACAGACAGACAGACTATAGATGGATAGACAGATAGAATCCGTCTATCTGTCTATCCATCTATCAGTCTGTCTGTCTGTCTGTCTGACAGACACACAGACAGACAGATAGACAGACAGACAGACAGGTAGCTAGATTGAGAGACAGACAGACAGACAGATAGATAGATAGACAGACAGACAGACAGACAGACAGACAGACAGAGACAGATAGACGGATAGATGGATAGACAGATAGACGGATATATACATAGATAGACAGATAGACAGATAGATAGATTAGATAGATAGATAGATAGAGTTACAGACAGACAGACAGATTGACAGACAGACATATAGACTGATTGATTGATTGATTGATTGATTGATTGATTGATTGATTGATTGATTGATTGATTGATCACAGTAGATAGATAGATAGATAGATAGATAGATAGATAGATAGATAGATAGATAGATAGATAGATTTACAGACAGACAGAGAGACAGACAGATAGATAGATAGATAGATAGATAGATAGATAGATAGATAGATAGATAGATAGATAGATAGATAGATAGATAGATTTACAGACAGACAGACAGACAGACAGAGAGAGAGGATGGATGGATGAATAGATAGACAGATAGATAGATGGATGGATGGATGATGGGCTGACTGACTGACTGAGACAGATAGATTTACACCCCTGAAGTGAGTACACCCCTCACATTTCGGCAATCAATTTAGTATATATTTTCAAGGGACAATACTATAGAAATGAAACTTGGATATATTTTAGAGTAAAATATATCAAAGAAAATAAATCCTCTGAAAATAACAAAAAAATAAAATAAAATAATATCCTCTGAAAATAACTCAACATACAGCCATTATTGTCAAAAAAGCTGGCAACAAAACTGAGTACACCCTAAGTGATAACAGCTATACGTCGTTTAACCATGCAAAGCCACATGTCCTATTCATCATGTTCATGTTTTTGTCTGCTTGACAGGACCATACAAATTTGTGTATCTTGTTTTAGAGCAGTTAAAATTTGGTGCTTTGAGTACAATTCTCTCATACTGACCACTGGATGTTCAACATGGCACCTAATGGCAAAGAACTCTCTGAGGATTTGAGAATTAGAATTGTTGCTCTCTACAAAGATGGCCGAGGCTATAAGAAGTTCTGTAACAGCCTGGAACTGAGTTACAGTACAGTGGCCAGGGTCATACAGAGGTTTTCCAAGATGGGTTTCACTCTGAACAGGCCTCGCAAGGGTCGATCAAAGAAGTTGAGTCCTTGTGCTGTGCGTCAGGTGCAGAAGCTGGCTTCAAAAAACAGACGCATGAGTGCTGCCAGCATTGCTTTAGAGGTTGCAGAAGTGGAAGGTCATCTTGTCAGTGCTCAGACCATACGCCACACACTGCAACAAGTCGGTTTGCATGGCCGTCATCCCAGAAGGAAGCCTCTTCTGAAGCTGGCTCACAAAAAAGCCTGCAGAAAGTTTGCTGAAGACAACCTGGTCAAGAGCATGAATTACTGGAACCATGTCCTGTGGTCTGATGAGTCTAAGGTAAACTTGTTTGATGTGTGGTTACGCCCTGGTGAGGAGTACCAAGAAAATTGTGCCTTGCCTACAGTCAAGCATGGTGGTGGTAGCATCATGGTCTGGGGCTGCATGACTACTGCTGGTACTGGGGAGCTGCGGTTCATTGAGGGAAACATGCATTCCAACATGTACTGTGACATTCTGAAGCAGAAGATGATGCCTTCCCTTCAGAAAAGGTTTTCCTACATAACAACCACCCCAAACACACCGCCAAGATGACAACTGCCTTGCTGCTGAAGGTGAAGGTGATGGAGTGGCCAAGGATGTCTCCAGACCTGAACCCTATTGAGCACATGTGGGGCATCCTCAAGCGGAAGGTGGAGAAGCACCATGTGTCTAACATCCAGCAGCTCCGTGATGTCATTGTGGAGGAGTGGAAGAGGATGCCAGCAACAACCTGTGCAGCTCTGGTGAATTCCATGCCCAGGAGGATTAAGGCAGTGCTTGATAACAATGGTGCCCCTACAAAATATTGACACTTTGGACAGGGTTTTGACATGTTCACTTAGGGCAGTGATACTCAAATCTGGCTCGTGAGATCCACTTTCCTGCAGACTTTAGCTCCAACCCTGATCAAACTCACCTACCTGTGATTTTCTAATGATCTTGAAGACATTGATTAGCATGCTCAGGTGTGTTTGATTAGGGTTAGAGCAAAACTCTGCAGGAAAGTGGATCTCGTGAGCCAGATTTGAGTATCCCTGACTTAGGGTGTACTCATTTTTGTTGCCAGTTATTTGGACAATAATGGTTATATGTTGAGTTATATTTAGAGGACAGTAAATTTGTACTTCTATACAAGCTGCACATTGACTATAAAATATATCCAAGTTTCATTTGTGCACTATTGTCCCTTGAGAAATTATACTATTTTTTTTGCTGAAATGTGAGGGGTGTACTCACTTTTGTGAGATACTGTAGATTGATAGAGAGACATACAGACAGACAGACAGACAAATAGATAGATAGATAGACAGATAGATAGATATGGCTGTAAATAATGACAGAATGTTCAATTATGGTAAACTATAACCTTGAACACCAGAGTTTACGGACAGTGACATAATGGTGCTCTTAAAGCTCTCAGTCACAGATCGGTGGTTTTGGTTGTGTTCTGGAATGGACAGATCTGTATCCTTCAGTGTCCCCTGGACAGGGGCGGCACACTGCAGAGATCTGAGCACTGGATGCTGGTATTGATCACAGCGCCAGCTCAATATCAGCTGCTTATCTTACTGAGACATTTCTGTGTGCTTTTAATTCAGACAAATCTCTCTTGCTTTTCACCTTCCCTGCAAATATAATAATATTTAATATTAATATTTCTCTTGTATCCTTCTCACAACATCTTTTCTTTTAGTTCTGTATTTGTTCAAGCGGGTCAGGTTTTTCATGATCTTCATTGGTATTTAAATTCAATCTCCTACAGACTCATCCTTTACTTACATTCTCCGTTTTCTGTTCCTGTCTGTGTCATGTAGATAATAGGTAATAAAAAAAACAGAAAAAAAAATCAATAACCAACCCTTTGCTTTGGGATCGAAATATTAAATTCTTATGTCACTTGAGGGTTGCACAGTAAATTTTTGAATGGTTCATCTTTGAGACATCCAGCTGTTTCCTGTCACTTCTATGCTAATAATGGACAATGGAAGACAATTTTAAGTCATGTGACTCTATTGATTATCATGAGCAGTAAATTGTCAGTGGTCACCTTCACTGGAGCGAGTAAATGAAGATGGAAGTGTGCTAGAGCGCGTTAATGATATTCCGTAACAGCAGGATACATTTCCACACTCATGGGAATTTGTGCTGAAAGTGCAATTTACTGTTACTGCGCCTCTTTAACGACTCTAAAATCATTACTGTTAAACCTTCTGGTAATGTCTTAAAGAAACAGTTCAGCCAAAATAGAAAATGATGCCATCATTTACTCACATTCATGTCATTCCAAATCCACACGACTGTTTTCAAAACACAAAAATGTGAAAAAAATAATGCTCTATATTATACTAATTAACAGAGACGTTGACACATTTTAGTCAACTTAATTTTAAATATATTTTTTTAAATATATTTTTGGTCAAAAAAAGCTATTGATGCACTCATTGGCTAATGTTAAAGTCACCTTAAAGTCAAAACTAACTTCTTATTATTTTCTATGGAACATTGCAGTGTTCATTATAAATGATGCATCCATGCACATATATGTATGTATGTATGTATGTATGTATATATATATATATATATATATATATATATATATATTATTTATTTATTTATATTCAATACATGTGCCCTCATTATCTTTAATCAAAATAACTTCTCCCTCTTGCAAAAGGAAGGGACATCCATTCACTCACATGAGACCGCAGCAATAGAAAACGGCAACGACCCAACAATCCAATCAATTCCCGGCCTACGTTTTTTCTTGTTCGAGAAGCTGTTTCACTCACCAAATAAGGAAGGAAAGACAATTGCAACTTCTGTTTCATGCCAACTTTGAAAGATTTTTCATTGAAACCAGGGTTATTGACTGCATCGATAAACATATGAAGAGTTCATTTGCAAAAACCAATAACTCCATTTTTTTTTTTTTTTCAGAAATCACATTTTATTGCGCATTCCAAGTAATATCAATCAAACTGCAGTTGGGTTGTTTTGATGAAGTATTAATAACTTAAACAAATACAGGTAATTTACTTAGTTCAGCGAAAGTATGTTTTTTTTACATATTAAAGGTTTGTTTTATAGCAAAAGCAGATAACTCCAACAGTCGTTTTTTTGGCAAAAGCAGATAACTCACTATTTCATGTTTTAGAGTTAAAAAAACACCCGTTTAATCTTTGTAATCTCCTCAGATGACAATGTAGATGCCTGACAAACGTTGTTGTTGTTGTTATCATAAATTGTATGGATGTGATTACACACAATACACAGAGCTTTTCCCTCACCATTGTAACACGCTGCTTTTGCAAGGTTCCGTGAAAACGTTTCAGCTTTTATTTTCCTTTACACCCTGAAGAAGATATCACAGGTTCATCAAGTTCGTCGAAATTATCCATCCTCGATCACTTTTAGTCAGCTTTGATGAAACTCCTCTCAGCTAGCACGTCTTTTCAAAGTGAAAGTAGCCTTGTCACCTGACCTGAATACAGCGTGCTGATTTGCTAAAATGGACTTATCGGCTTCTGTTCAAAAACAACAAGGGCGCTTGTCGGCTTCTGCAGTAAAACGTGAACTCGCGATGCCTTGAAAGTGGACAATACCGGCTTTTTTGACAAAACGTGTTTAGGGATCAGATCGCGCTATATGTGGAGTAATGCATGGCAATCAGCTCTTTTTATTTAAAGTGGCATTTATCGGTTTTTGCAAATGATCTCTTCATATGTAAAATGTTTTTCATGTGAAACTCGTTTGTCTTGGATCAACACTCAAAGTATGTAGCTGTTATGTTTTTCATGTTATCTCAAACTCCAGTAATTCTTTACAGATGGCTGATCAAGATTTAACATGAAAAAAATATGCGTTTGTTGTGTTCAGTCAGTTTTTAGACTCGAGCAATAAACTATGAACCTCTCTAACCCCCAAAACTCATTTTCTTTGGCTTTGACACATCAGAAAAATGACACTCCGAATATTGTCTGCCTCCAGTCCAATGCTGCTCCCTCCGCACATCTCACAGTCATCCGTCTGATCTGATAGAAAATCCATTTATTTTTGCACCTTACAATGCATTTAAGTGGCTTCATCAGGAAGCAGATTCATGTGACCTGGCAAGTAAACAAAGTCTCGCTGAATCAGTCTGCAGACAGGAATGAATTAATGAAGCAACATCATTAACACATTAGGACAGCTTCCACGTCCATTAACATATTGCTTGTAATTAGGATTGCAAAAATCAGTTTGGTTGGGGGGGTTGGGTGTGTGTGTGACCTTGAGCTTTGCGAGATTCAACCAAAAAAAAAACATAATGAGGTCAACAGGCTATTTGTGCATATTGACATTGCAAGCGACATGTAAATCACAGATATGTCTTTATGTTCTAGTAGATGTTTTACCAGTGACTGTTTTTTTTTTCAACCCATGCTCATTAAAAAAAAGTGCCTGTAGGAACATTTCAGCAACATTATGTTACCTTGCTTTTTCAAAGATTTACAACACTTTTGAAGTGAAATGTCCAGTAAGTGGTGCTAAAAGCGCATACAAATTTATCCAAAACATATGAACATGAATCTGGAAATGCTTTATTATGCTGGTTGTTGTACGTAATGCGGTAGTTCAGAAATTAAATTCCTGATGAGTGGCGCTAAAAGTTTCAATGGTTTGAAAACAATGCACCACCTGTACTAAACCCTGCTTTAAACCTGATAGCGTTAACAAAATAACAAAAAATTTTAAGATAAAAATGCATTTGCTGAAGCAACCATGTTATTTTAGCTTCTAAAAGTCTTTGAGCTCTTTATCATGGCTCATGTTTCACAGATTCGTACCTGAGCATTTCACAGTGCTTTACCAGGTGCACTACCGAGCAAGTTTACTAAATCAGAAAATCTATACATAGCTTTTTATGGAGCTGGTTATGTGAGACAAAGGTTAAAATCTATTAGTTTACAAATCATGCACTATGGTAAAAGTATTTTAAGGTCATAACCAGAGGTGGGTAGTAACCAGAGTTGGGCACGTTACTTTAAAAAAGTAATTAGTTATAGTTACTAGTTACTTCTCACAAATAGTAACTGAGTTACATCATTATAACAGTAACTAATTACCAGGGAAAGTAACTATTGCGTTACTTTTTTTAAAAAAATGTTCAAATGTCAAATAACTTGGATGCCCCAATATTAAATATGTTAAATGAATGAAATGGACACTAAATAGTATAAATTATTATTATAAAACATTGTACATTAATCGAGACTATTTATCTACTGACACTTAGCATCAGTTAGTCAAGCATTATAATATGATATTATGATAATTTAGCATTATATGATGATATAACTTTAGTAATTAGAATAACCAAGTATGAATTCATATTTGTCATGTTGACTGAACTTAGGACTGGTGGTGGTGCTTAAGATATTGTTTGTCATTTAGTGTTTCTATAAAAAAAGGGGGAAAAATTTACTTTACGTTAAGATAACAAAACTACTGTGAACTATACCACTAATAACAATATAAAACGCACTAAGGATAAAGGAGCTGCTGGGTTCATGAATATTAATCATGTTGTATGGGTTCGCTCGAATTGATTTGCTGAAATCAAAACAGCGATGATAATAGGTGAGCGCCGGCCAATGAGATTGTTGTTTGCGCATTAGTTCCGCCCACTAGCAGAGAACCCGGCAGTTCTTAAAAGCTGAAGAATTCCAAAGGAACTCCGTTATTTTGACAGGAAAACACAACAAAGAATATTGTTTACATGTAGCGTGTCAATTCTGCATGTTATGAAAGACTCTCTCGCTCTGTATCTTTCTTTGTGTGTGTGTGTGAGAGACAAAGCTACGGCGAGCCGTGTGCTTCACACTAGAGATTACGGTACGTCAAATACAGCTACACTGCGCATCCATTCAGATGAACTGAAAAATAAAATGATAATAATATTATAGTAACGCCGCATTTTATTGTCAGTAATGGTAACGGCGTTCTAACGGGGGAAACAGTAATTAGTTTGAATTACTCGTTACTGAAATCAATAACGCTGTTAGTAACGCCGTTTATTTTTTATTTTTTTTGTTATCAACAGTTTTTTATTTTTATTTTTTTCACACATAACACAACATAACATCCAAAATATAACAAAACAAAACCACAGACACATACTCAACATCTCAAGGTCCAATCAAAAGGGAGGGAGAGAGGGAAGGACAATAAAAATACAAAAGTCACTCCTTTATACAATCACGTATATCCATCAAAAAACACTGCCAAGCATCAATGGTCGAGGGCCTGTCCCCACCGACTCATGCCGTTGTACATTCACATGACACTATTTGCAGAAGGCTATGGATCCAATATGTCTTTCTACACATGTGTGGTGTAAACCAGTTCTGTATTATTGTCTTCTTCGCAGCTGTAAAACCAGCAAACAACATTCTCTTTTGCATTGAACTAATACAGAGACCTGAATCATCATTAAGAAGACACAAACTTGGGTTAACAGACCAATCAATTCACAGTAATGATGACAAAACCAGGTTTACTGTGTTATACTACATTCCCAACAGGACATTCCCAAAACATATGCAGAAAAGTGCCTGATGATGCAGTGTTACATATATGGCAGTTCAAATTTGACTGTAGTTTCATTTTAAATCTTTTGTAAGGAGTTATGTATGCTCTATGAATGACTTTGAAGTGAATAAGATGATGAGCCAGATTTTTAATGTTAAACTGAGATTAGACCACACTCTCTCCCAGTCGACAGATAAATTAATTCCCTATTCCAAATAGTTTTAATAGAAAGAGGTTTTGTAATGCAATCAATAATTTTATTATATATTAAGGAAACAGATGGCCGACCAGCAGATGGTGCAATCCAGTCCCGCATTGGATGAGAGGAAATAGAAGAAGACCAAGGAACACCATACGCTTTGAGAGCAGAACGTAATTGAAGAAAGACAAAATATGCGGATGCTGGTAGACAAAATTTGGTTCATAATGTCTGAAATGAACAGAGGCCCTGGTTATCATATATATCACCGCACGTGTTTACACCTAAAGAAGACCAAGAGGGTTGGACATATGGACGATTTACACATACAAAATTAAAATTGTGCCATAAAGGAGTACTGTTACAAAATTTGAATGGTCCACCTATCCGACGTTCAACCGTTTTCCAGATTTTAATAGAGTTAGCCACAACCGGACCAAATTTATAATTATCCCCTCGCCGTTTATTTATAACGCCGTTATTCCCATCACTGGTAGTAACAAGTTACATTTACTTCGTTACATTTACTTCGTTACATTTACTTGAGTACATTTTTTGGGTAACTAATAATTTTAGAGTATATTTAAAGATGGGTACTTTTACTCTTACTCAAGTACATTTTTAGTGAAAAAAACGGTACTTTTACTTCGTTACTGTGGGCGACGCTCCTCTCCTTACTTTAACTTTAATGCAATACAAGTTAAAAATGCTTCAATTTATTCCAAACGCACCGTCTAATTTTCTCTGGGCAATGAGCGATGAACATTCGCGAATGATTCATTCTTTTGAGTCGATTCTATTCAAAGGCTTGATCAAAGCAGTTGGCAAACCAGTGAATCGATTCGCGAATCAGTTCGAATGATTCGTTCAGTTCCCTGCCGCACGCGCTGAGTCGTCTGAAGCAGCTCTCACTCATCAACATCAAGAGCGTTGAGCGCAGCGGCGCGCGACCTGTTCCAGGAGGAATGCCTTTGCCTAGAGTAGACACAATTAATATGCATATTTTCACAATATTTACGCTTGCAGAAATATAGGCTACATTTTGCAGAACAGACAGAAGAAGATCTGTCAATGTGCATTTGTTTCGTTATGTTCAGATGTTTGGTAGCGGTTCGTTATGTTCAGATGTTTACTCTTCTCCGTGTCAGAGGTTATATACATATAGGCTATAATACATAATTAATGTACTTTGAAATATAATTTAATTCAGTGATGCAAATCAGAATTTTCATCAGCTGTTACTCCAGAGTCATGTGATCCTTCAGAAATCATTCTAATATATTGATTTATTACCAGTGTTGGAAACAGTTTTGCTGTTTAATATTTTTTGGAACATTTTTGACATTTTGTTCAGGATTCTTTTATGAATAGAAAGCTAGAAAGCATTGATAATAAATTAACATATTGGAATGATTATGTAACACTGAAGACTGGTGTAAAGGCTGATAAAAATTATGTTTTGCATCACTGAAATAAATTACATTAAAAAAAAAACATTACAAATCTTTTGAACGACAGTGTGTGTGTGTGTGTGTGTGTGTGTATATATATATATATATACTGTATATATATATATAGATAGATAGATAGATACACACACACATTACATAAATGTATCTATATATCTAAATAAAAATAGACTATAGATATACAGTATATGATGCAAGGTAACTAGTAACTAACTACTTGAGTAGTTTTTTTATCCGATACTTTTTTACTCTTACTCAAGTAACTATTCAGACTATTACTTTTACTTTTACTTTTACATTTAGTCATTTAGCAGAAGCTTTTATCCAAAGCGACTTACAAATGAGGACAATGGAAGCAATCAAAATCAACAAAAGAGCAATGATATGCAAGTGCTATAACAAGTCTCAGTTAGCTTAACACAGTACACGTAGAAAGTTTTTTTTTTAAATTATATAATAAATAAAAAGAAAACAGATAGAATAGAAAAACAATAGAGCAAGCTAGTGTTAGAAGCATTTTTTGCTTTTGTTAATTGCATAATAAATAAAAAGAAAAAAAAAGATTGAATAAAAAAAAGATTAGAAAAGCTAGTATTTAAAGAAAAGCAGTAAATGAATAGAGTGCAAGTCTAAAAGGGCCATGTTTTTTTTTTTGGAAGAATATAATTAGAATAGAGAGTGCTAGAGTTAGAGGGTCAAATAAAGATGGAAGAGATTAATAAATAAAGATGATAATAAACATTACCAAGCTTGTGTTTGTGAGAACTAGAAAAAAAACGTACTGTAACCAAATTTTTATGGCATAAAGTTACAGCAAAAAATTGTACAGAATAACAAGTTCTAAAATACTGGACTTGAACAAATGCTCCTACTTACAGTACTAGTTTGCTGAGTTTGTTATTCTGTGTGTGGTTAAAAGATGTGAGAATTACTTTTACTTGAGTAAATATTTCTAGAAGTACTTTTACTTTTACATGAGTACAGTTTTTGGGTACTCTACCCACCTCTGGTCATAACATAGTATTGTGCAAGGAACTGCACAAAAATAAGTATGCCCATCATAAATGGTGTGAAAAGGAAAAAAAAAAATATCGGTGTGATTTTTTCCAATGAGCCTATGTTGGATTTTTTTGAGGGTTCTTAAAAATGGACATATTTATCCCTGTTTTTTTTTTTCCTTTCACATTACAGCTCTAGATAGGGTTTGTGTTTGGGACTCTGTGTGTTTCTGTCCCATGGTATTTACAGCTTATGTGATTGGCTGTGATGTGATGCATTTGGAAATGAGTTACCATGAGCAAAAATGGCAGCATGCGAGTCACAGACCACAAGGGGGTCTTTTGGCAACTGACAAACACATGGGATTCAGAGTCATTCACATGAATTGGACCAGAGGAACGGAGACCAACCAGGATTTTAATCCAGGAAAAAAAAAAAAAGTAAAAAAAAAATCATGTTAACCTTTTGTGTACAGCCGCTTATCAGCTTTTTGTATAAATTGGATTTGCTCTTTCAAAAATCGATACACACTTGCTTCTACAATGCCTGATTTTGATGCAATATGAAGCTAAAGATAGCAATGACTAACCCCTCTAGCAATACTTCAAAATGAACCATGTGACTCACTCCTCATCATTCGAGATGCTCAAGGGTCAAGAGCTCAGATAGATGTAGTGAAAGTGCACAGTGACCAAGGGCTCTGAAAAATTCTGGGTCAATGATGTGTTGCTCATTTATGTCATCCCAGCCATTAGTTTATTCATTAAAAATGCATTTTCTGTAATGAGCATGGTTTTAATTTCTGTTTTAAAATTCATTTTGATATTTATGGGGGACATAAAGTCAAAAATTCATGGCAATACAACCATCATGACATCATAATGAAGAAAATGGCCTCATTAAAAATAATAATAATAATAATAATAATATCACTACAACAGATTTACTGCATGTTTAAAGTTTAAAAAATCCTTTGTCTATAAAATCAAAGTCATGTGGTGTAACCAACCTGCAGAAAAACTTGAAACAGGAAATTATGTCATAGAGAGATCTTAAAATACAGATAATTTGACAAAGAAAGTTTGGTTTAGGTTGTAAAATATCATGTGGTACAACTCCCCAAACTTTTTATCTACACTTATTTTTTTTGTATTTATTAATCATATACAATTAATGCATAATAATATAATAAATAACATATATAATAAATAATAATATATAGTGATTTATATAATTTATATGCATAATGGTATGTGAAATTGACTTTTAAAACCCCTTTTTACTGTCATTTTATAGTGTTTATAGCTCATTATAACATCTATGTGTAAGAAGTTTGAAATTAAATTATTAATAGATTATTTTATGATTTTGAAAGTTTTAAAGGGTGAAATCATCCTGTAGTATCCACTGTATTGGACACTAACCATTTCCTCGTAATCTAAATACATATTTGTTCATGTTGGTACAAGGAGGGTTATATTTGCAATTTCAGGAAAATGTATGTAATATGCTTTTACACATGCATTGGTCTTATGTTCCCAAAATGTTTATGGTAACTTATAGAATGTTGTATAAATCAACATTATTTACAAACATTATTTAGTTTTTAGAAAGGTTTACCAAAGAAAGACTTGTAATGCAGTATTCATTCATTTAAATAATAATATTAATAATAAAACGATTAAGATGTGTACACATGTATTCAATGTGTAAGGAAAATATGTTAGCAATTTAATTTGATGGCTGCACCGCATTACAGTTTATAATATTTAAACTTTCTTGTTATAAAGGTTATTCAAAACCATATAAAACAACATGAATACAAAGAGTAGCCTACATTTCTATAAAACTTGCCATATTTTAAACCAATGATTATTTTTCTCATCTCTGTCAAAGATATTCTAATATTGACCCATTTATGAATCAGTATTAAAGTATAAACTAAAAGTAGTCCTATATATATTTTTTATTTCAAGCTTCAATTCCAGCTCTATGCCAGGTTTTCTAATACTCTAGGTCTATGCGAGGAACAGTCCAAAATTCAGACCAAAAGTCATTATTTGCTTAAAATCTTGGGCCTCATTTATAAAAGGTTGCGCAGAAACCATCCTAAATTTGATTGTATGATCATATCTTGGATATGCGTACGTTTGATTCATAGAATGAATGTACGAACAGAAAACGCGTGTACGTGTCTCTGTCAGATGTGAAATCTATGAATCGCAAATGATCTTGAACTTGCGAGCAACTGAATGGTTTCAGCTCTCTGCTTGTAAACAACTCCTAATTAATATCATTAACATATAAAATATTACCAATCATCATAATTTAGAACAGCGAGCTGCAAGAACAGCTTATATTTTAAAAAACCTGCAATACTCCGACAATAAAAAGTGCATACGTCTGCTCAGACCCTGACATGACGCTAAGCACTTTTTCACGTCAAGGATTTTATAAATATGAGTGCTGGCGTGGATTTAAGCGTACGCACACTCTACGATCAAATCTGATTGTATACGCACACTTTATAAATGAGGCCCCTTGTCCTCTGCCCAAGCTCTCAAATCTCATTCGTGTTGCATTCAGCACATTTAAATGCATCATGTGCATTATGGTCATCAAATGATGTCTTTAATGCCAAACCTGCCGAGACATATTGCAGCTTAAATATTGGTCCGTTCTTCACATAAGCTATCATATAATCAATTCTTTTAAAACAGAGTTCATTCTCATGTATAATTATACTCTCCTGTTTGAATCACACAGATCATCTTCCGTAAAATAAGTGACGTCAAACAGGAGGAAGAGGAGATGCTGCGACGGAAGAACGAAGCGCCTCTGAATCTTCCTCCAGATCACCCGGTGCGGCGTCTCTTCCAGCGGTTCCGTCAGCAGAAAGAGGCCCGTCTGGCGGCGGAGCGAGTGAGTCAAGGAGAACCGGATGTGGAGAGAGGCAGAACGGAGACCGTGGTACACGAGATCACTGCAACCACCAGCGTCGTCACAGTCACTGAAAGTCCAGCCACACCCATTACCTCTGTGTCCTCCTCCTCAACATCTAGAAAGTCATGTCAAGCCAAACTCTGCACTCCTGTGGCCCCTAATGGAAACTGTACAGGAAACAAGTCAGCAGAACATCCCAAAAACAAAGGCTGGGGGCGGTTTAAAGATGCCACAGCCAAGTCTGATCTCTCCTGGTGTTCTGTGTCCAAAGCCGAGTCCATGGAGATGCTTCCAGACAGGACTAAGTGGGACTCGTGGGACAGCGGCATCACCAAGAGTGACGAGAGCGCTCGAACCCCTCAGGATCGGAGCCCCTTGCACGCCGAGGGCAAGCGAGTCTTTTGCCCCATTCCAGAGCAGAGTCTCCAGGCCTGCTTTATGGACCTGAAGCAGGAGCTGCGAGGAGACATCCTGTCCCTCAGCAGCAGAATGAGTGCGCTTGAAGGCCAGCTTGCCGAGATGCTCCGGCTTCTCAAAGACAGAAAGACCTCGGGATCTTCACACCTGTTTGACATGTCAAGACCAGATTCTCCAGATTCAGAAAAGGATGACAACATGTTCTCCTAACTGGGTTTCATATCTGATGTGGTGGGAGCACGGTTTGGTCCTGTTGAGGAGCTCATACACTCCTAAAAATAAAGTTTTTTTTTTTTTTTTTGCTGGGATCGGTGGTACCATGAAAACTTTCAAAGGAATAGTTCACCCAAAAATGAAAACTTTATCTCAGGCCATCCAAGATGTAGATGAGTTTGTTTCTTCATTGGAAGAGATTTGGAGAAGTTTAGCATTACATCAGATGCTCAATGCTGAATTTCTCCAAATCTGTGTAACATCCATGGACGTTTTCCATTGCACAGAAGGTTCTATATAGTGGAAAAACGTTCTTTAGATGATTAAAATGTTCTTCACACCAAGAAAAAAATAAAATAAATCTAATTCTGTTGCCTTAAGTGGAACAGGAATTACACACTTTAATAATCAACACATAAATATATGGATATATGGAGCTTACATATTATGGAATATGTCACTATAATGAATATCAATTGTCAATTTTTTTGTACAATGGTTGACATTTTTGTACGGTCATCTAAATCAAATCATATGTCTGATCATTTGTAAGTCATTCAAGCAAAATGTGACAATTTATGAATGATTTCCTCAGCTCTTGTTTTATGGATAGGCCAATTTTGCTACATTGCACATGCACATACTGTTGAAGCCACATTTCAAAAGTCTTACTAAAATCATCAACCTGTTATTGTATGACTGACAAAATGTACTGTATGATGAATATAAGTTTTTTCACATAGCATCATTTTGGCATCATATTGTAAAATACTGTAGTCTGTTTATGTGACTAAATGCTGTGCTCTTAATAATGTGACAATATGCAATATAGCAATAGTGACAAATGCAAAAGAACCAAAATTCCCCTGTCCGTGAATCCTTGGTGGATGTTAAATACGTTTACACTTGCTTTGTTTTTTTTAACAGCTTCATAACTCTGGCTCTTTTATTTTAGATCAACTTTAAAAACACTTAAAGGAAATAGTTAAGGGAAAGTGTTATGCTAAATTTGGGAAAATCAAAAAGTGTATTATGTACTATATGTACCATTTCTATCAGATGTACAAAGTTAACAAATTAGGTGGTGGATAAGCAATAATGACAACTGTTTAAGTGTATAAATGAGGCATATGTCATTGTCTGGAGTAATATGAGAACAAATGAAGCATGAAATAAGGAGCAGCAGTGTTATTTAGCATGTGATTTTTAGCATTCTTGCCAAAAATCCATCATCTTTTATAAAGTGTTAAGTCCATTTTGTTTTGTAAATGTCATTTCCAAGAAACTGAAGGAGAAAGGTATATCATAGCGTGTCCAACCCAATGAAGTGTTAAATGCTTGTTTTGAAAAGTTTGCACTGCACAACTTTAATGTTTGATTCAATGTATATCCTGTATGCAGAATGAATCAGTGTGTACACTGTGAAACTGACTTGATGGGACTTACTGATTGTACTTTTATTTTTACTCTGATTTTAGTCTGAAGATAATCAGAAAAATGGAACTGCAAAATATTTTAAAGCCGATATCAGTTGTCTTACTTCACATTAGCTATTAACAATTACTGTACTTTTTTTTCAAGATCCAAGTTTAGCTAAAGTAGAGGACAATATTTGATTATTAAAGTATGATGATTCTAAATGGAAAATCTAGTACAGTCACTTTGGGAATGAATACACACACCACACACACACACATAAACGCACGCACGCACACACACACAAACAGTTCTTCATGTAAAATCACTCGTATCAGGTCATGGGCCTTAACACATAGGTTAGGTCTCATTTTTCTTATCTTAAAAGGAATATAAATTACAGTATTTATACTTATTTTAATTTGTTATGTTTTATGTCCTGTTGATCTATATAAATGAATAACATGAAAGCACAATAAATTAAACTGTCGATTTAAATGTGTCAAATGTTCATATGAAATCATTTATACTTTCCATTAAATATTATTCACATTCATAACTTTAAATTCTCAACTTACTAAAATCAATTTTAGTGAAATATTTTTGTGATACACAGTGTTGTTGAAACAATGTTTTTGAAATAAGTATCTTCTGCTCACCAAGGCTGCATATACAGGTGCATCTCAATAAATTAGAATGTCGTGAAAAAGTTCATTTTTTCTTGTAAGTTATTTCAAAAAGTGAAACTTTCATATATTTTAGATTCATTGCATGTAAAGTAAAACATTTCAAACGTTTTTTTGTTTTAATTTTGATGACTAGAGCTTACAGCTCATGAAAGTCAAAAATCAGTATCTCAAAATATTAGAATATTTACATTTGAGTTTCAATAAATGACCATCCCTACAGTATAAATTCCAGGTATCTCTTGTTCTTTGAAACCACAATAATGGAGAAGACTGCTGAGTTGGCAATGATCCAGAAGACAAAAATTGACGCCCTCCACAAAGAGGGTAAGTCACAGAGGGTCATTACTGAAAGGTGTGGCTGTTTACAGAGTGCTGTATCAAAGCATATTGAATGCAAAGTTGACTGGAACGAAGAATTTGGGTAGGAAAAGGTGCACAAGCAACAGGGATGACTGCAAGCTTGAGAATACTGTCAAGCAAAGCTGATTCAAACACTTGTGAGAGCTTCACAAGGAGTGGACTGAAGCTGGAGTCAGTGCATCAAGAGTCACCACGCTCAGACGTCTTCAGGAAAAGGGCTACCAAGCCACTTCTGAACCAGAGACAACGTCAGAAGCGTCTTACCTGGGCTGTGGAGAAAAATAACTGGACTGTTGCTCAGTGGTCCAAAGTCCTCTTTTCAGATGAAAGTAAATTTTGCATTTCATTTGGAATTCAAGGTCCCAGAGTCTGGAGGAAGAGTGGAGAGGCACAGAATCCATGTTGCTTGAAGTCCAGTGTGAAGCTTCCACAGTCAGTGATGATTTGGGCTGCCATGTCATCTGCTGGTGTCAGTCCACTGTGTTTTCTGAAGTCCACAGTCAACGCAGCCATCTACCAGGAAATTTTAGAGCACTTCATGCTTCCTTCTGCTGACAAGCTTTATGGAGATGCTGATTTCATTTTCCAGCAGGACTTGGCACCTGCCCACACTGCCAAAGGTACCAAAAGCTGGTTCAATGACCATGGTGTTACTGTGCTTGATTGGCCAGCAAACTCCCCTGACCTGAACCCCATAGAGAATCTATGGGGTATTGTCAAGAGGAAGATGAGAGACACCAGACCCAACAATGCAGATGAGCTGAAGGCCACTGTCAAAGAAACCTGGGCTTCCATACCACCTCAGCAGTGCCACAAACTGATCACCTCCATGCCATGCCGAATTGAGGCAGTAATTAAAGCAAAAGGACCCCCTACCAAGTATTGAGTACATATACAGTAAATTAACATACTTTCCAGAAGGCCAACAATTCACTAAAAATGTTTTTTATTGGTCTTATGAAGTACTCTAATTTGTTGAGATAGTGAATTGGTGGGTTTTTGTTAAATGTGAGCCTAAATCATCACAATTAAAAGAACCAAAGACTTAAACTACTTCAGTCTGTGTGCACTGAATTTATTTAATACACGAATTTCACAATTTGAGTTGAATTACTGAAATAAATGAACTTTTCCACGACATTCTAATTTATTGAGATGCACCTGTATGTGATTAATAATAGTCAAAAAAACAGTTATTATAATTTAAAATAAATGTTTTATCTTTGAATATATGAAGTTCATTTGCAGAAAACAGATAACTTAGTTTTTATAAATTTTCATAAATCATGTTTTTTATATTGTTATCATGTTTTTATTGTGTTAGCTGTATTTTTTTAGTGATTATTATTTAATCGAAACAACACAACTGCAGTTTGATTGATATTAATTGAAATTCAGGATAAAAAAAAACATGATTTTTGAACATTTTTTAAAAATGGAGTTATCTGTTTTTGCAAATTAACTCTTCATATGTTAAACTGTAATTGATTCCTGTGATCAAAGCTGTATTTTCAGCATCATTACTCCAGTCTTCAGTGTCACACGATCCTTCAGAAATCATTCTAATATGCTGTTTTGCTGCTCAAGAAACATTTCGAATTATTAATGTTGAATACAGTTGTGCTGCTTCACATTTTTTCGGAAACCATGATGATTTTTTTTTCTTTCAGCACTCTTTGATGAAAAGGAAGTTAAAAAGAACAGCACTGAAATGTCTTTGCTGTCACTTTTGATCAATTTAATGCATCCTTGCTGAATAAAAGTATTTATATCTTTAAATGATTGTGTGTATTTTCTGAAACATATACTCTCATCAAGCACAGCACAAGCGGCAGTAGCTCATGTTAGCCTGTTGAATCCTGCCACTGTTCTTCATGGGTTTGCTTTGCCTTAATTGCTCTGACTCCTTCAGACAGTCACAATTAAAAACGTCTACTTTCTCTGATGGGTCTCATAATCTGATTAGGGCCACAGAGCCCGTCTGATCCTCAGAGCATTCTGGGACAGATATTTAATTAAAGTGCGAGTTGATGTCTTATGCTAATCACCTCCGTCATGCTCTCTCCACAACTAAAGCTGAGTTACAGGCCCTTAATTCAATTCCTTGACAGGTAAATTAAATGCGCAATTAATATTTATTACACAAAGGACCATTTGATGTCACAATTTTAGACATGCTAGTATCAGATTAAGCTAATGCTAGCTTTAACCTGTCGAGTACACATTTCCAGTTCAGTCAGGAATCATATATGGTGCAGGCTGCTGCAATAGACATGCAATCTATAGCAATCACATAATTTACAACACGGCGTAAGCTGACTGGCCTCTGCTGATTTTGCAGCCAATGAGCTTGATCGCTCAACATTTATATAGTCTGGCTCAAGTGTTCACTGTAAGCTGGTCCTGCAGTCTGTTATCAGAGCTCCTCTGAAACCCTCCACCTCCCCAGCTCCACCTGTCTAGATCTGCTATGTGATTTGTCTATGCCTATTCATGCAGCAGCAGCATGTCTTACATGCTCACATGCTCTGTGTATTGGCAGTAGCAAGCCAACGCTTGTTTTAAAGCAGCAACATCAGATCAGGTCTGTCAAGGCCAAACAAGCTAACATTATCACATCCATGAACATGATAAAACTATTCTGAGAGTTATCAAGATTGCAATATATTTAAGCTTTTTTCTGCATATGAGGGTACTCTTTGGTAACCAGTCAAACGTTGTGATTAATTAAGATTTTTTTTGTTTGTTTGTTTTGGAAAGAAGTCTAAACCAAAGCTGCAAAAGTAATATTGTGAAATATTGTAACAATAAAAAAAAAACAAAAAAAAACACTCTTTGCTATTTTAATATATTTAAAATTTTGTAATTTATTCCTGTGATCAAAGCTGAATATTCAGGAGTCATTACTTTAGTATTCAGTGTCACGTGATCCTTGAGAACAGATTATGCTGCTTAATATTTTTGTGGAAATCATGATGCATTTTCCCTGGAATCTTTTATAAATATAAAGTCCAAAAAAACAACATTTATTTGAAACAGAGATCTTTTGTAACATTATTAATGTCTTTATAGTTACTTTTGATCAATTTCGTGTGTCCTTGCTGAAGAAACGTATTAATTTCTTTATTTTCCTCCCTCAAAAATATTAAGCAGCACAAATGTTTTCAACATTGATAATAATCTGAAATGTGTCTTGAGTAGCAAATTAGCATATTAGAAAGATTTCTGAAGAATCATGTGACTCTGAAGACTGGAGTAATGATGCTGAAAATTCAGCTTTGATCACAGCAATAAATTACATTTTATTATACATTCACATAGAAAACAGCCTTGGTGAACATACAAGTCTTCTTACATTTACATTTACATTTAATCATTTAGCAGACGCTTTTATCCAAAGCGACGTACAAATGAGGAGAACAATAGAAGCAATCAGACCATCGAGAGAGCAACAGTATACAAGTGCCATGACAAGTCTCAGTTAGTCTAGCACAGTACACATAGCTAGGATTTTTTTTTTTTTTTTTATTAAATAGAATAGGTAAGTGTTAGTATTAGTTAGTCAGGTGCTGGCGAAAAAGATGTGTCTTTAGATGTTTTTTGAAAATGGCTAAAGACTCAGCTGTTCGAATTGAGATCGGGAGGTCATTCCAGCAGCTGGGCACAGTCCAGGAAAAGGTCCGTGAGAGTGATTTGGTACCTCTTTGGGATGGCACCACAAGGCGTCGTTCACTTGCAGAACGCAAGCTTCTGGAGGGCGCATAAGTTTGAACTAGCAAGTTTAGGTATATTGGTGCAGTGCCAGTTGTGGTCTTGTAGGCAAACATAAGTACCTTGAATTTGATGCGAGCACCTATTGGTAGCCAGTGTAACCTGATGAAGAGAGGGGTTACGTGAGCTTTTTTCGGCTCATTAAAGACCACTCTGGCTGCTGCATTCTGGATCAGTTGCAGAGGCTTGATAGTACATGCGGGAAGGCCCGCCAAGAGAGCATTACAATAGTCCAGTCTGGAGAGAACAAGAGCTTGGACAAGGAGTTGTGCGGCTTGCTCTGACAGGAAGGGCCTAATCTTCCTAATGTTGTATAAGGCAAATCTGCAGGACCGGGCCGTTGTAGCAATATGGTCTGTGAAGCTTAACTGATCATCGATCACAACTCCAAGGTTCCTGGCTGTCCTGGAAGGAGTTATGGTTGACGAAACCAGCTGTATAGAGAAGCTGTGGTGAAGTGATGGGTTGGCTGAGACCACGAGCAGTTCTGTCTTAGCAAGATTGAGCTGAAGGTGATGGTCCATCATCCAGCTACAAATGTCACTCAGACAGGCTGCAATGCGAGCAGTTACCGGTCGGATCATCTGGTTGGAATGAGAAGTGGAGTTGAGTGTCATCAGCATAGCAGTGGTAGGAAAAGCCATGCTTCTGAATAACCGATCCTAATGACGACATGTAGATGGAGAAGAGAAGTGGTCCAAGCACTGAGCCTTGAGGAACTCCAGTAGCAAGAACTTGTGACTTTGAAACCTCACCCCTCCAAGACACCCTATCTGACCTATCTGAGAGGTAAGACTCGAACCACAGGAGGGTGGTTCCTGAGATGCCCATCTTTCTGAGGATGGACATGAGGATCTGGTGGTTAACTGTGTCAAAGGCAGCAGACAGATCCAGCAAGATGAGTACAGAGGATTTGGAAGCTGCTCTTGCCAGTCTCAGGGCCTCTGTAACCGAGAGTAGGGCAGTCTCAGTTGAGTGGCCACTTCTGAAGCCAGATTGGTTGTTGTCCAGAATGTTGTTCTGTGCAAGAAACAGAGAGAGTTGGTTGAACACAACTCGCTCAAGTGTCTTTGCAATGAATGGAAGAAGGGATACCGGTCTGTAGTTTTCTAAAAGTGCTGGATTTAGAGCAGGTTTTTTAAGCAGTGGGCTTACCCGAGCCTGCTTAAATGCTGTGGGAAATGTACCAGTGTGAAGTGAGGTGTTGATAATGTGAGTAAGCGCAGGTATGACCGAAGAAGAAATGGCTTGAAGGAGGTGAGTGGGGATAGGATCTAGTGGACAAGTAGTGGGATGATTGGAAAGGATGAGTTTGGAAACCTCTGTCTCCGAGAGAGGAGAAAAGGAGGTGAGAGATTGTGTATTTGTCGTTATGAAGTTATTATTAGTTTGTGGTGTGAGGAATTGGTCACTGATGGTTTTTGTTTTATTTGTGAAGAAAGTTGCAAAGTCATCAGCTGTAAGAGTTGATGAAGGAGGAGGGGGAGGAGGACAGAGAAGAGAAGAGAACGTTTTGAAGAGTGTGCGAGAGTCGGAACAGTTGTTAATTTTGTTGTGGTAGTATGTCATTTTAGCAGTGGAGACATTTGCAGAGAAGGAAGAGAGGTGTGACTGATACACACCAAGGTCGGTAGAGTTTTTGGATTTGTGCCATTTCCTCTCTGCAGCCCTTAGTTTAGCACGATGTTCACGGAGAACATCGGACAACCAGGAGGCAGAGGGGGTAGCGCGTGTTGGTCTGGATGAAAGGGGGCAAAAGTTGTCTAAGCAAGATGTTAGAGTGAAGCAAAGAGTGTCAGTAGCACTGTTTGTGTCGAGTGCTGAAAACTGAGAGGGTGAAGTTAGTGCGGATGAAACCATTGAGGATAGGCGAGAGGGAGAGAGCGAGCGTAGGTTACGTCGAAAGGTGACCTGCGGAGGAGCATGTGCTATGTCAGGAGTTAGTGTGAGGTTAGAAGTGATGAGGAAGTGGTCTGAGGTGTGCAGTGGAGTTACTAATGTGTTGTCAGTGGAGCAGTAGCGTGTGCAGATGAGGTCCAGTTGGTTACCTGATTTGTGAGTAGCCGTAGTAGACACTCGTTTGAGGTCAACTGAAGTGAGAAGAGTGTTGAAGTTAGTAGCCTGGGGTTTTTCTAGGTGGATGTTGAAGTCGCCGAGCAGTACCAGAGGAGTACCATCTTCAGGAAAGTTTGACAGTAACACATCCAACTCCTCCAAGAAGTCACCCAGTTGACCTGGGGGACGATACACAACTACAAAGTGGATTTTAGCAGGGTGGGTAATAGTAATTGCATGAGATTCAAATGAACTGTTGCCTGTAGGAGATGGTAGAAGATCAAATTTCCATTCATTTGAAATAAGGAGACCAGTGCCTCCACCCCTCCCAATCGTGCAAGGGGTGTGGGAAAAAGTGAAATTAGCGGAGAGGGCTGTAGGAGTGGCAGTGTCCTCAGGTTTGATCCAAGTCTCAGTTAGGGCCATGAGGTTGAGACCGGAATGAGTAGCAATAGAAGGAATAAAATCTGCTTTGTTTACAGCAGACTGGCAGTTCCAAAGACCAATTGGAACAGAGAGTAAAGTAGTAGAGGACAGAGGGACTGTTCGTAGATTATTAGGATTGGCCTGCCTCCAACATACAGTGCGTGCTCTCCGAGTGTTAGTAGTAATAGTACAGATTTGAAAGCACATAGTGAGTTCAATTGAACAAAGTAAACAAGTAGATGAGAACAAGTTAGAGATGAGAACAAGTTAGACAAAAAGTAAAGAAAGGGGAGAAAGCAATACTCAAGTGCCTTGTTGGTGTCCTTGCTCGGGGGAGTCGTGCAAGGTAGAGTCGATCGTCTTTACACTTGTCGGTCTTCACACGAGGGCTGCTGCGACCGCTGCCGCGGTGTACAAACCAGTTTTATACTTGCCTAATTACTAGTCCCTGAAGTCAGCTGACCACGCCGCCTTACTTAGCAAACCGAAACTGGGAACTCCCGCGATAAGCACGAGAACAAACGCGACTTGCGAACGCGTTTACCAGGTAAAACACAGTATGCAAAACAGTGTTTCCTAGCAACGACAACTGAGCTGAAATCTAATGAGAAAACAAGACAAAACACTTACAAACTGCTGTTCTCTTCTGCTGTTCGACTGCTTCTTCTAACAAGTGTCACTGAATCAGGTAAATAAGTACTTTCTCTGGCTTAGACCATGCCTTCCTACTTAGCAAACCGAAACTGGGAACTCCCGCGATAAGCACGAGAACAAACGCGACTTGCGAACGCGTTTACCAGGTAAAACACAATATAGGCTATATATATTTATTCTTATATAGGCTATATATATTTATATTACCTGTATATATATAAAGATCATAATTATTCCTAACTATTGACTGGTACTGTATTACCTAGCCATTTCCTTTTATGTTTCCACATCAGAATACCATCTATTTGTTTTTCCATGTTTCCACCTCCGGACACCCATCCCAAGGTCACTGTATTCTGTATTCCAGGCCTTGCCTCGCATCCCACTGCCTCCCCTTCTGTGCTGCTGAGTGACGACTACAAACCACAGCCGACTTTGGCCAGACAGTGAAGGTCTTCACTGACCACCACAAACATTGCTCCAGTCTGGACTCCAAAAACCATTTACTACTGCAAGCCCTATCACTGGAGTCATTCCAGTCATTTAGAGTGGATCTCAAAGATTATGAATTAACATAAACCTACCAACTACAGTTTATACCAACCAGACTAACTACTGCTGTCAATTCTCACAATTTAATTATTGTCCTTACAGTCTGTGTTTTCTATATTAGCATATTGACAAATGGAATCAGTTTATTTTATTAAAGCATATTGAAAATGAAAAAATCAGTTCAATTTATTGTATTAAAACATTATTGTAATACACACACTATATAATATTTAAGTGCAAGTACTGTAATGTTGGAGGAGGATGGGCTCATCCTGAGTCTGCTTCCTCACAAGGTTTTTTCCTTCCCCTACCTTGTGGAGTTTTATCTTGTGCTGTTTCTTCTTTGTCACAGTCACCTTTGGCTGCTTTGGGAGCTGTTTCAAGCAGTAATATATGCATGCATGATATTCTGTAAAGCTGTTTTGAAATGCATTGTGAAAAGTGCTGTACTGAATATTACTTTGAGTCCATGGAAGCTTTTTGAACTGTATGGAAGGAGGTTTTAGCACAGTAATGGGATTGCTGGTGACACATTTGTGGTCTCTAGCTTTAACCATCTAATGCCACCAACAGGTCAAAGTTATACTTAGGCTTCAATGTTTTTTCTTCGATCATACCTAGATTTTTCAGGGTATTGAGACTTGCTGAAATCATGAGACTCTTTAGACCTCTTTAAATCTCTACAGATTCCTCAGCATACCAAGTACAGTGATATCAAATGTACATTAATCACCCATATTGACATAATTTTTTAATGTATTGTGACAAAACCTGAGAGTCTAGGGGCACGGATAATAACACTGTTGAAGTTACCTTTTTGGTTTAATGTACCAGATAACTTGAATCACAGAATAATGATACCAATTTACACATGCCAACTCTTCTTACAATGTTCATGGTATCTTCACTGAAATTCACTTGACACTATACTGGGGGGAAAAAATAATAATAAATTGATGTACCAAACTGTGTATAATTTTATCCCTGATAAATCTAACCTCAATTTGTCTGGTTGGTGTGGAAAAAGGTACATTTTGGACCTTGGGTACTTTATATATTACTCAAAGTTAATAATTATTAATAACGGAACATGCCTATACAAACACATACATGCTAACATGAAGGACAGTGAAAGTGTGGTAACATTGGAAAATTAGTAATTACTTCCACTTGCAAGACTTTAACCTCCAAGGTTCAAAAAGAAGAAGAGACCAGTTTCCACTCTCAATGTCAAACCAAAATATTCATCAGTTTCTGCAGCTGAACCAGACATTAATTTTTCACTTCTTCTCTCTAGAGGGAAGTCCTACTTCTGGTGTCAATTTTCTATGTAAGTAATAATATACAAAATAAACCCCATCAGGGTGACTAGGAGTCAGGACAGTTCTTCAGCCGCTCTGAGGGGATTTATTTTGTGTTAATAACATTAAAATAAATAAAAAAATATTCTACTTTAAAATTATTTTATCTTGCATGTAGATTAACTCAACATATAAGACAAGCATTCCACAGTGTTAACTTATATCATATTTCATCTTTATATATTTTACTTCCAAATCATTGTGTCCTTTCCTTTGTCTTCTTAAAACAGATGTTTTAGTCGGAGCTAATAGCCTTGTGGGCAGTGCGCTGACATACAGTACTGTTGGCTACTGCTCCGGGTGTGTGTGTGTGTGTGTGTGTGTGTGTGTGTGTGTGTGTGTGTGTGCACTTGGATGGGTTAAATGCAGAGCACAAACTTTGTGTATGGGACACCATACTTGGTCACACATCACGTCCTTTCCTTACCTTTCCTTTATATATATATATATATATATATATATTAAAATGATTTAATGAAGTCCAAGTTCTCCAAGGGGAATACCTACAGTCGGCTAGCATATTTAGTCATAATTTGGCACTAGCCTGTTGTGGAAAAAGAAAAGGCAACCCAATTTTCACAAGATAACATAAGTAGGCTATTTTATGAGGCTATTGTATCTGACAAAATTTTAAGCAGTTTTTACCAGATTGAACAAATGATATTGTATGAATTCAATACGAGAGTGTGTTAACCAGCACAGCTATGTCAAATGTAGTTTAGCACTCATTACACACACACACACACACACACAGTGTTATAGTCCTTACGAAAATTAACCATGGTTATTTGGCGCATTGATTACCATTTGTATAACTACATTTTACTACTAATACCATGATAGTTTAGCAAAACCATGGTTAATTTGTGGTAAAACCATGGTTAATTTCCATTTAGTTATTTTGCAGATGCTTTTATCCAAAGCGACTTACAATTGGGGAATACATAAAGAGATTAATCTTATAGAGGCAAACAGACAGAGGAAGTGCTCGTAATACCAAGTCTCAGGCATTGTTCAAATAAGTACAAGCTAGCAAGGGAAGGAATAAATAAAGAGAAAGACAAAGTGTTTTGTATTTGTTTTTTTACCATTAACTATAGTAACCATGTTTTTTTTTGTTTTTTTTTGTTTTATTTCTAGTAAAACCATGGTTAATTTTCACAAGGGAGTGGTACATTTGTAATACTGTACAAACTGAACGATGTACAAACTGTTTCCCTCATGGGGACAATAAAAAAAAAATAAAAAATAAAAAATGTCCCTGCATGGTCAAAAATGACTGGTATTACTATCCTTGTGGGGATATTTGGTCCATTGGACATTGGATCAAAACTCATTGGTGACTGACAAAGCATTCCAGAGAACAGTGAAATAAATCTCAATGTCACCTTTTTAGTTTAATTAAAGAAGAACAAGAAGAAGAGGAAGAAGAATATTATTAAAAGAGAAAAGGGAAGAAAGTAATTACTGAGAAGCAGAAACTAATGTCCATTGAATCAGTGAATCTTTGTGGCAATTGTGAGGTTATATTCAATATCGGGTATCATAGTGTCACACAAGTTTAAGGAACACGGACACAATAGTTTCGTTCTATACAATATTTAGTATTTTCTAGATTATAATTGTGATAATTGTGCTCACGATTACAAATCATTATATATTCTGCAACAAATAAAACATGTTGCTCTGCATGAAGGACTGCAACAGCACACCATAAACAACAGTTTCTTCTGCATCATAAGAACTACTATGAAGCATTTATTCTTGTCACTTATGATGTAGCTCGTATCATGAACGTCATCCAGTGAGGGCTGGGTGTCTTTTACTCTTTCACACACAGAGATGAGGGAATCCCGCGGTGTCTGTCATCCCTGCAGACTCCTGCAGTCTCCTGCTGTCTCTCCTTTGTTGATCTGCAATGCAGTGCCAGGCTTCCCCAGCTCCCTCTCTCTCACACACACACGGCTATCATCTGCAGTATGTGCGGGTAATATCCTCCTCTCTGTGTGTTTGCTCTCTCACCGGGGTCTTTACCGGCTCATAAGAGCGTCTCAAGCAGTGCCACACCGCCCCTCACAGAGCGGAAAAGACACTGCAGGGAAGCGCCAAGAACAGCAACAATATCACACATTTCATCTTCAAATCAAAATGAAGAAATAAGAATTAAATTGTAAAAATAGTATTAATTTAGTTAATTAATTAGTTTAGCATTAATTTAGAAATTAGTATTCAATTTAGCACCAGTTGTGCAGCTGAATAGTTTTGTGGAAATCGTTTAAAAAAGTGATTATAAAGACTTTTATAATGTTACAGAATATTTCTATTTCAAATAAATGCTGTTCTCTTGAACTCTCTGTTCATCGAAGAATCATGGAAGAAAAAAATAAGTTCCTTCGGTTTCCTCAAAAATGTCAAGCTATAAAAACTGTTCTCGGCATTAATAAAAACAAGAACCATTATTATTAACTATAGCACTAATAACTACACAGCAAAGCAGCATATTAGAAGGATTTCTGAAGGATCATGTGACAGGATCAATACTGGAGTAATGATGCTGAAAATACAGCTTTGCTTCACAACTATAAATTACAGTTTTAAATATGTTTAAATAGAAAACAGTGCTTTTAAAGTGTAATAATATTTAATAATATTATGTTTTTTATTGTATTTTTTTTTAGCAAATAAATGCAACCTTGGTTATCAGAAGAGACTTCTTTCCAAAATACTGACATTTGACCAGGTCTTTTTTAGTATTTAAATACAGATTATATTTTAAAGGAATTTATTTTTCGATGGCATAACAAAATGTTATAAATATAACATATATAATATAAATATAAATATAAATATAAATAATATAAATGCTATATTTTCTAAATAAATAATTTGAATAATGTGCATAACGCATGTAATCCAGATGCCTATAGGCTTCTGGTACTAATTCGTAAGTGCGAAAAATTGCAGCTTTCACCATATCGTAATTTAGGCTGTCTTCTAAGGATAAACTAGTGCAAACCTCCTGAGCCTTGCCCGTCAATTTGCACTGCAGCAACACAGGCCACACTTCCCTAGATCAGTTAAGTGCGGATGCAATACGTTCAATCATGCTAAAATATGAATCGACTTCGGCCTCTTGAAACTGTGGCACGAGAGAAATATGCTTACTCACATCAAAGGTGGCTCCCGGAGACACAGCCCCCGCCGAAGCATCAGCGGTCTGTACAGATGACACTGCTGGAACAGGTGCATTTTGGCGGCGTTCAGTTCAAGCTCACGCTGCTTAACCTGCTTATCGCCTAAATTTCCTACCTGCGAACTTCGAGATGTAACTTCATCTCAGCCTGACGTTTTTCTGCCTTTTCATGCGCTTCCATTTGGACCAGCACCAAACGGACTTTAAGCCATGCATCACCTCCAGACCCTATAGAGGCCGGAGAAAACGGTTCAAAGGGCGGCAGGGAAGCTTTGGCTTCGGAACCCTCTACCTCAGCAACCCCACTTTGCTCCCCCTCACCCAACAACAGCACATGAACATCGGCACCAAGATAATCTTCTTCTACTATTGCAGGCATCGGCGGATTGGCCATCTGGCAATTTGGGCAAATGCCAGAGGGGCTGGACCATTTTTTAATGTGGGCCAGTCAGATTTTTTATTTTTTTAATAGATAAAAATAAATTGTTTTTACAGCCCAACGGGAAGGGTTTTTATCGCTTGCACGATTTCACTATGGTTATAATAATAATAATATTATTAATAATAAATGTTGAGCATTTGGCCCAGTCGGCAACTGCTGGGCGCCTGGTCCCAAGATGGGCCGACCGACCCGATCAGAGGTTCAATCAAATTAAGCGCGTCATTAGAGAGAGTGCAACACAAGCTAATTGTCAGTAAAAGCTAGGTAATGGACTGTAAAAAAAGGAAAGGCGGTGCAGAAAAACTTTGAGAAGGCTAAAAAAGAAATATAAAAAGGGCACTTAGGGCCCACGCTGCCAAATGCGTCAAATTAACCGAATTCTTTTCAAAAGTTTTAAATTCGGCTGCTGCAGCGGAGGACAGTGCTGTAGCGGTAAGAAGAAAACAGAAAATACAGCTAACGTTAGCTCAAGTCATTTTCACGCAATTCATGCTACTTCTGCCATTTAGCTTGTGTTTTTTGACTTTGTATTAAACAATTCTTAGCGTAGAACCCCCGTATATTTTAAAATGTCATTGCTTTGTGATAGCCTAAGGCGACATTAGAGCGCGTGTCTGAAACGTCTCCCGTTTGATGTGCTTGTAAAGACGTTCTGCTTCTGAATAAACGCAATTCTTTAGCAGTTTTGAGTGGGGTGGCCATACATAGCCCCGCCCCTGCGTTAATTAATGAAATGCCTTTAACTGAAAATTGAGTGTTTAATCTTGTCATTTTACATTATTGACACTATTTTCCCATTTTGATATTGTGCAGTTGCTTTGTCACAATTTGTATTGTTAAAAGCGCTATATAAATAAATTTAATTTTGACACCACATATACTCTAATATACTTTAATTTTGACACCACTAATATATATATATATATATATATACAGTGGGTACGGAAAGTATTCAGACCCCCTTAAATGTTTCACTCTTTGTTATATTGCAGCCATTTGCTAAAATCATTTAAGTTCATTTTTTAATTGTTGACATTTTTGCAGATTTATTAAAAAAGAAAAACTGAAATATCACATGGTCCTAAGTATTCAGACCCTTTGCTGTGACACTCATATATTTAACTCAGGTGCTGTCCATTTCTTCTGATCATCCTTGAGATGGTTCTACACCTTCATTTGAGTCCAGCTGTGTTTGATTATACTGATTGGACTTGATTAGGAAAGCCACACACCTGTCTATATAAGACCTTACAGCTCACAGTGCATGTCAGAGCAAATGAGAATCATGAGGTCAAAGGAACTGCCTGAAGAGCTCAGAGACAGAATTGTGACAAGGCACAGATCTGGCCAAGGTTACAAAAAAAATTCTGCTGCACTTAAGGTTCCTAAGAGCACAGTGGCCTCCATAATCCTTAAATGGAAGACGTTTGGGACGACCAGAACCCTTCCTAGAGCTGGCAGTCCGGCCAAACTGAGCTATCGGGGAGAAGAGCCATGGTGAGAGAGGTAAAGAAGAACATTTTGCCAAAGATCACTGTGGCTGAGCTCCAGAGATGCATTCGGGAGATGGGAGGAAGTTGTAGAAAGTCAACCATCACTGCAGCCCTCCACCAGTCGGGGCTTTATGGCAGAGTGGCCCGACGGAAGCCTCTCCTCAGTGCAAGACACATGAAAGCCCGCATGGAGTTTGCTAAAAAACACCTGAAGGACTCCAAGATGGTGACAAATAAGATTCTCTGGTCTGATGAGACCAAGATAGAACCATAGACAGGTCCCGACCTGTCTCCAATAGAGAATGTGTGGCGCATTTTTAAGCGCAAAATGCAACAACGAAGACCCCGTACTGTTGCCCACCTTAAGACTTGTTTGCAGGAAGAATGGGACAAAATTACACCTGAAACACTTCATCACTTGGTGTCTTCAGTCCTAAACGTCTTTTAAGTGTTGTGAAAAGGAATGGCAGCATTACAAAGTGGTAAATGCTTTACTGTCCCAACTTTTTTTGGAATGTGTTGCAGGTCTGAATGACAGGAAAGGATGTATATTTACAAATGACATGAAGTTGACCAGACAAAACATGAAATATTTTGTGTTCATATTGTCTGCAATGAAATACAAGTCAAAGTAAATTTAGAAATCACCACTTTCTTTTTTATTTGCGTTTTCCATACTGTCCCAACTTTTTTTGATTTGGGGTTGTATATGTGGTGTCAAAATTAGTGCGTTAATGCGGGAGATAATTTTTTTCAGATTAACGCGTTAAAAATATTTAACGCAATTAACGCAGGGGCGGGGCTATGTATGGCCACCCCACTCAAAACTGCTAAAGAATTGCGTTTATTCAGACGCAGAACGTCTTTACGAGCACATCAAATGGGAGACGTTTCAGACGCGCGCTCTAACGTCACCTCCGAGCCAGGCGCGAGTCAAACGAGCGCGGAAAAGATACTGTGCTCCTAGCGCGTGATCTTCAAATACACGCACAAAGGTGCCGGCGCGCGCTGTAGCCTGTATCATTTCATATCAAACAGCGAAAGAAACTACGTGCATGCGATGTCCTAGTTATGCCGTCAGTTAAGGCATGAAGTTACCAAAAAAGGCGATTAAAGCTGCCTTAAAACTGTGTGCATGCATGCAATATGTCTCTGAAATGGTTTTCAAAACTGTCTTGAGGCACCCAGCACTGTCTCCCTCATCTAACACACCCGATTCAACTCGTCCGCTCATTAGAAGAGACTAAGACCAGTGAGTCAGAAAGCAGCAGCAGCTTTTAAAGCAATAGCAGGGAAATAATAATAACCAGCTGCTGTGGTCTATTAATCCAAGAACAAAAGAAAAAAAAGAGGAAATCAATAACTTTTATAGCTTTAAGGGGTTCATCTATATTTAATTTATAATTTAGTGTTTTTTAACTATTCATTTTCTGTATATTTCTGCTAAATATGCCATTTATTGTAATGGGTTTGTGTGAAGATTGTTTTAAGTTCACTTAAATTAGAAGTTAAGTCTAATAAATGTTAAAATTGATAGCTCTCAATTATACTGTAATGCTGAATGGCTACAGTCAATGGTTAAATATTAAGGGGGAAAACAATTTTATAGAGACATCAGTAGTATTGCTATCAGTGATGCTGGCCTTCAATCATAAAAAAGATGCCATTAAAGAAATATTAAAAATGTACTGTCTTTATGTTGTTTGTACATTGTACATTTGAACATTGAATGTGAAATTATTGCAATATAAAAGTATATTTAAAAACTTTAATGTTAGGTGGGATTAATCGTGATTAATCGCGATTAATTTTAGAAAAATGCCCGATTAATTAGTTATTTGTTTAATCGATTGACAGCACTAATATATATATTGGGCCCTATTTTAACAATCTACGCACATGGTCTAAAGCGCATGGCGCAGGTGCACTTAGGGCATTTCTGAATCCACTTTTGCTAGTATAACGATGGGAAAAATGGTCGGCACTCCCGGCGCGTTGGGTTTTCCCTACTCTTAATGAGTAATGGGTGTGTTTTGGGGCAAGCTAAACCAATGAGTCTCATCTCCCATTCCCTTTAAGGTGTTGCGCTCGCCGCCAGGGCGCACAAATGTATTTGCTAATGTTACAAAAGCTTTTTATTTCAAATAAATGCTGATCTTTGGATCTTTCTATTCATCAAAGTATCCTGAAAAAAAATACTCAATTGTTTTAAATATTGATAATAATAATAATAATAATAATAAATGTTTCTTGAACAGCAAATAAGCATATTAGAATGATTTCTGAAGGATCATGTGACACTGAAGACTGGAGTAATGATGCTGAAAATACAGCTTTGATCCCAGAAATAAATTACATTTTTGGATCAAATAAGTGCAGGCTTGGTGAGCAGAAGAGAATTCTTTAAAAAACATTAAAAATCTTACTGTTCAAAAACTTTTGACTAGTAGTGTATATACATACATTTTTTTTTTTTTTTTTTACAAAATTGTACCATGCAGTTAAAAACCATATGAATATTAATTGATTGTATATATAGTTATTTCAGGGCTGAAAATACCCTCTATTCAGATATTTATAATTATTAGGCAGTTTTTTTCTCTGTTTCTGAGAACCTGACACCTTCGTGGCACATTATTGATTGATTGATTGATTGCTGAGAATCTTGCTGATCCAGTTTAACAGGAACATGATCTGATTTTAGGTAAACATGTTGCCATTGTCAGAGCAGGCAGTACACAACAGAGCTGTGCAATGAAGTAAATCGATTAAATGGCAAGCATTGATAAAACTCTGGTGGAGAGTCAGCTTTCCATGACAGGTTATTTCCTTAAGAGGTGCAATACCAATATAACATCATTTGTTGCTTAATATGTTAAGAAACTTAATACTGTAACAAGTTTTAAAAGTAACATTTTCCAAAACGGTTTACACACCTCATTGGTTACTGCGTTATGCCATTTTAAAAGTTTAAACGCAGAGATGTGGAGATGTACTGTCACAGCCAGCAGCTGGTATGCCCTTGACAGCCACCAGAGGGCACTCTTCTTGACTTTTTTTATTTTTATTTTTTTCTGGACTTCAGTTCCCATCACCCCTTTCTCTGCAATTGTTCTATTACCTTCAGCTGTGTGTGTTTACCTTGTTGCTCATCCTGATATATATACCCTGTTCTCTGTATCTTTTGTTGCTGGATTATTGTTTTCTGTTGCTCTGTTTTTGCAGGTTCCTTTTTGTGGTTTACCTTGTGCATGTTTTTCTGCATCTTGCCCCAATGTGGATTACTGTTTTTGGACTCTTTAATAAAAGCTGCAATTGGATCTTTTTTTTTTGTTTCTTGATATCGTTGACTTGATTGCACAGATACTATTTAAACTCAACTGAGCTGGACGATGACATCACTGAATTCAATAATGAAATGCCTTTAACTGAAAATCGAATGCTTAATCTAGTCATTTTACATTATTGACACACTATTTTCCTATTTTGATATTGTAAAGTTGCTTTGACACAATCTGTATTGTTTTTTTGTTATCAACATTTTTTATTTTATTTTTTTCACACACAACATCACAACATAACATCCACTCAAAACAAACAAAACAAAACAAAACAACAGACACATACTCCATGTTTTAAAGGTCCAATCAAGGGGTAGAGAGAGAGGGAGGGAAAAAGTAACAACAAAACAGGTCCTTCCTTTATATAATCACATATGTTAGAAAAAAAAAAAAAAAAAAAATAGAAATAAAGTACTAATAATATGTAATCCAATATGCCTCTCCACACACGTGCGGCTCACACCAGTTCTACATCATCGTCCTCTTCGCAGCCGCAAAACCAGCAAACAGCCTTCTCCTTTGCATTAAGCTTCAAGAAGACACACACTTGTATCAGCAAAGCAATCAGTCTGAAGTGAGGAAGACAAAACCAGGTCTACATGTGTCCACAGATCCATGACCACAGGACACTCCCAAAACACATGGAGAAAAATACCCGATGACGCAGTGTTACATATCAGGGCACCAGAAATAGATTTACGGTGTAAATATTCTAACACACAGGTTCATTTAACAGCAGAATTTAAGCCCGTCACATTCAGTAATAAAATATTTAGAGTATACATTAAATATTCATAATCTCAAAATTGTATTCAACAAATGAAGAGAAGCAAAGCACTCCAATTCTGTAAATGACATGTAAACGTTAGTGTGCTTTCTAGATATCAAAACACCTAGATGAAAATTCCCCTTAAAAATAAGGTAAAGTAAATAAAAGCATGAATATCTGTTGTAAAAAATAAAAGCAACACAGACAGAGATGACCAACAACTATAGACAAAAAGCAATTCAAGCCGCACGTTACCAAGAACATAGGTCTGATTGAGCAACAAAAACTTGTGATGATCCGTGACCGATCCACTTCAGCCCACAACGAGCCTCCCAAAAGGCTCACATAACCAAAACATTATGGTAATGAAACCTACTCTCCATTAGTCCCCTCCAGAAAAAAAAGAAAGAAAAAAGGGGGATTAGTCTTACCAGCAAGGGGACAATTGTATCGAATAAATATAAATACTATCCCAGGAGGAGAGAGGAAAGAAGAAAAAAGAAAAAAAGAGATCTAGCAATCATCCATATCCCTCCCACCACCATCTCCTCCATTCTGGCCACCAAGCCCCTCCCGCCGGGTCGAAGAAAGGGCTGCCGCTGCCCTCCCGCTGCCCTGTGGATCCGCAGCAAATGCCCCACTCTGTGACAGGGAGCCGACAAAATCCTCCGCTTTCCGAAGAGAATTGAAGCATCTCTGTTCACCCCCGTGCCGTAGTTTAATTACCGCCGAATAAGCGAGGAAGGGCTGGAGACCAAGCGCCATCATCGACCTCAAAACCGGAACCAAGCTTTTTCTCTTGGCGGCCGTAACTGGACTAAAGTCAGGAAAAAATAGTAGCGTGACATTGTCCTGCGTGCATTTCACCGGATAAGCCTGCCGAGCACCTTTCAGAATCTCCAATCTGTCATGCCATCTTAGCACACGGAAGATGAGAGTACGCGGCCAATTAGAGTTTTTCCTTCCATCATATACGCGGTGTGCCCGGTCAATCTCGATGTTACGACCTTTCAGGGAAGGAATCCACTTGGAAAGATTAATTCTGAGGAAACCAGCCACATCGGAGCCCTCCATCCTCTCTGGTAACCCCACCAGTCGTACGTTATTTCTCCTGCTTTTATCCTCCATATCCGTCATCTTCTTGGTGAGTCGCTCTAGCTGATTTCTTAAGTCCGTGACTGCATTCCTATCCTCACGTGCAGTTACCTGAACAGAATCAACGCGGTCACATGTCTGCTTCGCCGCGGCAGCCATGGCCTCAAACTCCTCTCTTAGCTCTTTAACAGAATTGTTAGTCGCTTGTATGTCCTCACGTAGTTTACGTAATGCTGGAATCAGCACAGAGGCAAGTTTTTGTCTATAGCAATGGACAAGATGGCGGCGCGTGCACACGCAGCAGCTTCTCTCTCTCCCGACAGAACGGTGTTTTCGTGTTTTTTGTCTTGTAAGTTGCAATGTTTTTGTACATATTCGTATCGTCTACCTGTCTTTAAGCGCGCATACAGTTTCTGATCGATGTCAGCAGAACCACATTTTTAGAGTTAAACTCCGCGCACGCCGAAGAGCTGCAGGACCTCGGTCTGCTCCGGAGGCCTACACCATCACCGACCCCCACTATTGCATGTTGCCCACAGCGGAGGCGCTACAAGCGGCGTGAGAGGAAGCAGAAGAGGGGTAAGTGCGGAGGTATCCGAGCTAGGCTAGCAGCTAACCCACACAAGCCAGCTATCCCCACCATCGTACTGGCAAACGTACGCTCTTTGGACAATAAACTGGACTACATCCGACTACTTCGCTCTACTCAGAGGACTGTAAGAGACTGTTGTGTTTTTGCGTTTACGGAAACATGGCTTAACAACAGCATTCCTGCGCCATTCAGCTCGACCAGCTAACATGCTATCGAGCAGACAGAGCTCTCGTCGAGGGAGGTAAGAGACGCAGTGGCGGGCTTTGTATTTACATCAATGATGCATGGTGCCGCGATGCTGTTGTGGTCTGCAAACACTGCCCACCCCTGGTGGAGTTTATGATTATTAAGTGCCGGCCGTTCTATCTACCGAGGGAATTTACAGCCATACTGCACGTTGCTGTATACATCCCTCCCAGCTCCAACAACAACAACAGGAGTGAGGCACTAAATGATCTGCACCAGCACATCAGTGAGCAGCAGACAGCCCACCCAGATGCTTTTCTCATCTTGGCTGGGGATTTCAACTACGTAGACTTAAGGAGTGTGTTCCCAAAAATTCACCAACATATAAACTTTCCAACAAGGGGAAAAAATACCCTGGACTTTGTTTACACCACACAGAGAGGAGCTTACAAGGCCCTACCCCTCCCCCACCTCGGAGCCTCAGACCACATGTCACTGTCATGCTAATGCCTGCATACAGACCGCTCGTTAAAGCCATCAAACCAGTACACAAACAGATACAAGTGTGGCCTGAAGGGTCGTCAGAGGCACTTCAAGACTGTTTTGACACTACTGACTGGGATATGTTTAAGCAGGCTGCCACATACAACAATACTACAGACCTCCAAGAGTACTCAGAGACTGTCACTGCCTACATCACCAAGTGTATTGATGATGTAACGGTCACATAGACTATCACTGTCCGGGCCAACCAGAAGCCGTGGCTGACAGGGGAGGTCTACAGACTTCTGAAGGCTCGGAACGCTGCCTTTAGAGCTGGAGATGAGGAGGGCCTGAAGACAGCTAGGGCCAACCTATCCCGCGGCATCAGAGAGGCCAAGAGACAGTATTTCAGGAGGATAGCCCATCGTTTCAGCGACAGCAGAGACACTCAGAGCCTGTGGCAGGGGATTCAGACCATTACGGACCACAAGCCCCCACCACAGACCTGTGACAGCACCATCCCCCTGCTGAACGAGCTGAATGCCTTCTTTGCTCGCTTTGAGGCACAAAACAGCACCATTGCACAGAAGACTCCATCTCCTCCCGGCGACCAGGTGATGATGCTGTCCCTGGACAGCGTGAGGAGATCCCTCAGCAGGATCAATGCACGCAAAGCTCCGGGTCCTGACAACATTCCTGGGCGTATACTGAGAGACTGTGCAGTGGAACTCACTGATGTCTTCACAGACATTTTCAACATCTCACTAAGTCAGGCTGTTGTCCCCACATGCTTCAAAGCTACCACCATCATTACAGTCCTGAAGAAGTCATCTCCATCCTGCTTCAATGACTACTACTCACTCCTATTCTCATGAAGTGCTTTGAACGGCTAGTCATGCAACACATCAAATCTGTCCTCCCCCCCTGCCTGGACCCCTTCCAGTTTCCATATAGGTCCAATCGCTCGACCGATGATGCCATCGCCACTGCCCTCCACCCAGCCCTCACACATCTGGACAAAATGGACACGTATGTCAGATTGCTGTTCATAGACTTCAGTTCAGCATTCAACACAATCATCCCTCAACAGCTCATTCATAAACTGGTCCAGCTGTGGCTCAATACGTCGCTGTGCAACTGGCTGTTGGACTTTCTGACCGGGAGACCTCAGGCAGTATGGGTCGGCAGTAACACATCCAGCACCATCACACTGAACACAGGGCCCCCCCAAGGATGTGTGCTGACCCCCCTCCTCTTCACTCTGCTGACCCACGACTGCACACCGTCACACAACTCCAACCTCTTCATTGAATTTGCGGATGACACGACTGTGGTGGGTCTCATCAGCAACAGAGATGAGACAAACTACAGGAGCGAGGTGAGCCGCCTGGCCGGGTGGTGCAGTGACAACAATCTCTCTCTGAATGTGGAGAAGACGAAGGAGATTGTCGTTGACTTCAGGAGAGTGCACTCTCTGCATGCTCCTCTGACCATCAATGGTGGGACCGTGGAGAGAGTGAGCAGCACCAAGTTCCTGGGTGTACACATCACAGAGGACCTCTCCTGGACCAACAACACTGCAGCACTGGCCAAGAAAGCACAACAGCGTCTCTACTTCCTCTGCAAACTCAGAAGAGCCAGAGCCCCGGCCCCCATCATGTGCACCTTCTACAGAGGCACCATCGAGAGCATTCTGACTAGCTGCATCACTGTGTGGCATGGCGCCTGCAACGCGTCCTGCCGCAAGTCCCTTCAACGGATAGTGAGAGCAGCTGAGAAGATCGTTAGTGTCTCTCTCCCCTCCCTCCAGGATATCTACAACACCAGTCTCACCTGCAAAGCCCTCTGCATTGCAGGTGATCCCACCCACCCGACACACAGCTTCTTCAGTCTGCTACCATCAGGGAGGAGACTGCAGAGTCTCCAGGCCAGGACCAATAAACTGAAGGACAGCGTCATCCATCAGGCTGTCAGGAAGCTGAACTCCCTCCCGTCCTTGCCCCCCCTCTCTCTTACACCACGCACCACTGAACTCTGACCCCCCACCACCACCACCACCACCCACACCCACCCACACCACCACCACCCACACCCACCCACACACACATACACACACACTGTGACCAGCACCAGTCACTTTGTACAGCATTGGACTGACCTCATTTAACTACCTCTTCTGACAGTCTGAATAAAGACTGCTCTCTTTTTGTCACTTTAAATATAATAGACTTAATAAGCTCTTTGCACTACACCATTCATATTCTGCACTGTTTGTTTATTTCACTGGTTTGCACTCTATCTACCATGTGCCTTATGCCACTTTATCTATTTTTTATTATTATTTTTTATTTTTTTTTCTACATGTCCTTATTTGTATATTTGTAATAGTTGCATTTTGTGTATGTATGTATATACAGTATATATATATACAGTGCCCTCCACTAATATTGACACCCTTGGTAAATATGAGCAAAGGCGGCTGTGAAAATAAATCTTCATTGTTGATCTTTTTTATCTTTCATTCAAACAATTCACAAAAATATGTACCTTTCATTGAAGTAAAACAATTGAAAATGGGGAGAAAATCTTATGGTGAAAGTGAAATAAATGTTTTTCTCCAATACATGTTGGCCACAATTATTGGCACCCATAGAAATTCTTATGAGTAAGATAGCTCTGAAGTATATTCCCATTCATATTTACATTTTTTAGCACACCAGGGTGACTAGGCGTATGCAACTGTCCAGCTATGACTTCCTGTTCCACAGGATTATAAATATAAGGAACACAAAGGCCAAATTCCCTTAATCATCCATCACAAGGAGTAAAACCAAAGAATATAGTTCTGATGTGCAGAACAAGATTGTTGAGCTTCACAAAATAAAAAGCGGCTGTAAGAAAAGAGCTAAAGCATTGAAAATCCCCATTTCCACCATCAGGGCAATAACTGAGTTGTTCCAATCAACTAAAAATGTTACAAATCTGCCTGGAAAATTATGTGTGTCTATATCGTCCCAATGCACCGTGAGGAGGAGAGTTTCTGTGGCCAAAGATTCTCCAAGGATCACAGCTGGAGAATTGCAGGGATTAGTTGAGTCTTGGGGTCAGAAAGCCTACAAAAAAATATCAAACAAGCCCCTACATCACCAAATGTTGTTCGGGAGGGTTTCAAGAAAAATTCTCCTCACTCATCCAAAGACAAACTCCAGCATATTCAGTTATCAGACACGACTGGAACTTCAAATGGTACTGGCTTCTATGGTCAGATGAAACTGAAAAAAATAGCTTTTTGGCAGCAAACCCACCAGATAGGTTTAGTACAAACAGGGATAAAAAGTACCCCATGCCCACGGTTAAATATACTGCTGGATCTTTAATGTTGTGGGCCTGTTTTTCTGCCGGAGGTCCTGGATATCTTGTTCAGATGCATGGCATCATGGATTCCATCAAATACCAAAAGATAAAAAATTCTAAACCCGACTGCCTCTGTAAGAAATCTTATCATGGGCCGTGGTTGGATCTTCAATCAGGTCAATAATCCAAAACAAACATCAAAATCAACACAAAAATGTGTCACTGAGCAAAAAAATTAACTTTTGCCATGGCCGTCCCAGTCCTCTGACCTGAATCCTATAGAAAATGAGTGGGGTGAACTGAAGGGAAGAAGCACCAACATGGAGCTGTGAATCTGAAGGATCTGGAGAGATTCTGGATGAAGGAATGGTCTCTGATCTCTTGTCAGGTGTTCTCTAACCTCATCAGGCATTATAGGAGAAAACTCAGAGCTGTTACCCTGGGAAAAGGACGTTGCAATAATTGGGTGCCAATAATTGTGGCCAACATGAACTAGAGAAAGCATTTATTTCACAATGAGATTTCCCCCCACTTTCAATTGCATTACTTCAATGATAGGTTAGAATTTTGTGAATTTTTTGAATGAAAGATCAAAAGGATAAACAATCCAGATTTATTTTCACAGCCGCCTTTGTTCATATTTACCAAGGGTGCCAATATTAGTGGAGGGCACTGTATATATATATATATATATATATATTTGATTTGCACTTATCTGTATTCTTGCATTCTACTGTTAGTGTTTAGTGTTATCTGTATGCACCAGGGAGTAAGAGAGTAATGCAATTTCAATTCTCTGTATGTACGGTACATGTGGCAGAATTGACAATAAAGCAGACTTTGACTTTGACTTTGAGAGTCCACAGCATCTCTTACTGCCGAAGTCACAACCGAATCCAAAGTGCTTTGCTGTTCTTTAAATGCAAGCTTGATAACCGTTAGCAATAGCCTCGTTGATATCCTCTCTGGAGATGGTGGAATCCCTGAATTTTTTCTTTATTGGCGATCGCCCAATCTCTCTTTTCCGATCGCCTTTGACTGTTGAAGCACTCATGATGAGTCCGATGCAAAATGGTTCGAAATTTACTGACAGGATAATAAAATATTTGACAAAGTCAGCAGAGCGAAAGACTACGCGTGCATCGAAGTCGAAGGGTCACGTGATCCCCTACAATCTGTATTGTTAAAAGCGCTATATAAATAAAGGTGACTTGACTTAACTTGTTTGAGAGTACTTCTTGACCTGTACTATCAAGAATCAGTCAGTCTGTCTGATCCACCTTTATTTTTTCAACCAACCAACTGTCCTTTATTTACTTATACTGGTTTCTCATAGTTGTTATGTAGCCTCTTATGGCACTGATGCTGAACAAGAGGAAGAGAGAATTGTCTTTACTCTATTCTCACTGAACCTACAAATTCAAGCTCTGATCCATGCTATAGTTATAACACTGTTGATGACAGCTGGAGAGACATATGCCAATATCACTACTATGGCTACGATGACACCCTTGTTGAATGGAGTGGCAGGTTTCGGCTGTATTTGAATAGAGAAAGTCCCCAGATGTCTGAGTGGTGTGTGAGTTAGATGGGATGTGGCCGTGAAACTGGACTGTACCTCAATGGTTCTCCAACACTTGAGGATGGAGTGGTGATCCTTGAAGGCAATTACCATGCCTTTGAAACTGTGGATCCACAAATCTGGTGTATAGGATACTGTACAGGTACTGTGCTTCATTCATTCATTCATTCATACATTCATTCAATGGGCTCTCGCCCGTTGGTGTCCAATGCCCGTCTGACTCTCCATTTCCACTGTGCACGGTCCTGTGCCCTCCTGCTGAGAGAGTGCATGTCCATCTGGCACCATTCTTTGATGTCATCCAACCACTCCCTACTCGGTCTTCCTCTCCGTGTCCGTCCTTCCATGATCCCAAACACCACACCCTTCACCAGTCGCTTGTCCTCCATCCTGCAGATATGTCCAAACAGGCTGAGCTTCCTCTCCATGATGAGTTGTACAATGTTCCTCGTGTTTCCAACTCGTCTTCGCACCTCCACATTTGTGATTTTCTGATGCCAGTGAATGTGCAAGATTCTCCTGTAGCACTTCATTTCAAACGCCAACAGTAAATCTGTCTTTCTTCCTCAATGTCCATGTCTCACAAGCATACAGCAACACACTCAGCACACATGTCCTAATTATGCTGATTTTGGTCTCTGTGCTGATATGCTTGCTATTCCATATTGTCTTAAACCCTGCCATTACTCCAGTTGCCCTCGCTATTCTCCTCTTGATCTCCTTATTGCAATCATTGTCCCAGGTCAGTAAACTACCCAGGTACACGAACTGTGTGACATTTTCGATACTTTTGCCCCTGATCTCCATCTCCTCTTCTATGTCCTCTTGTCCAAACACCATTGTCATTGTCTTTTCAATGTTAATCTGTAATGCTGCGGCCTCCCCTGCTTCATTGATCCGATCCAGATTTCCTTGTAATTCAACTCTATCCTCCTCCAGTAGAACAATGTCATCTGCAAATTTGAGGTTGTTGATCTTGTACCCATGGACTGATATTCCAGTACCATTGTCTCTTACTGAGTCCATTACTCTCTTGAGGTACGAGATGAATATAGTTGGTGATATTGGATCCCTTTGTCTTGTTCCGACCGTTGTTTTAAACCAATCACCCATTTCTTCGCCAACTCGCACCGCCGACTGCGAGATTTTACTGATGTTCTGCAGTATCTTGATCAATCTTGCTCCGACTCCATATGACTTGAGTGTTGCCCAAGTGACGTCCTGTTTGATGGAGTCGAATGCCTTTTGGAAATCGATGAAACAGTTGATGATGTGTCGTCCTTTACGTTTTGCCTTCTCTGCCATAAGCCTTAGAATCAGGATTTGATGTATTGTGCATCTGTCTTTCCTGAATCCGGCCTGTTCCTCTGACAGATGTGGTTCCATCTGCGCTTTCAGTCTCTCCAGTAACACCATCATCAATACCTTACCCACGTGGCTTAACAGAGCAATTGTCCTGTAGTTGCTACATTCTGCCAAGTCTCCTTTCTTTGGTATTGTGACGATGACTGACTTTGCCCATTCCTCTGGTACTCTCCCTTCCTGCCATATCTGATTACAGATTGTGTGTATCTCGTCTGTAACTTTTTCTCCTCCAGCTTGTATCATTTCTCTGGTTATTTCGTAGATTCCTGGGCTCTTTCCTTTCTTTAACCTTTTCACCGCCTCTGCCACTTCCTTATATAGAATGTAGTGCATTTCATCTTCATTGGGCGGTGGTGAGATTTGGTCTAGTTCAGTTATGACGGTGTCACTATTACCTCTATCAGTGTACAGACCACTACAATATTCTGTCCACCTTTTCTTGACTTCTGCTTTACCTTGTAACATCTTACCATTCTTGTCCTTGACTGCTTCGGTTTCCACACTCTGTTTATCTGGTTAATGAGCTTATATGCCTCTCTGCTTCGGTTGTCTCCTGCAAGCCTCTCAATATCCTGACATTGTCCTTGTAGCCACTCCTGCTTGTCTGTCCTTGCTGCTTTCCTCACCACATTGCACATCATTCTATACTCCTTCTCCCTCTCCTCCGATTCTTGTCTTCTCTGTTTCATCTCTCTTTTCGTCTTTGCCAGTTGTAATGTGTGTTCCGTGATCCACGGCTTGTTTGGCTTACACACTGTTGGTAGGACTTCCCTCACAGATGATTGTATCACTTCATTCAACCGTCGAACTCTGTCATGTAGTTCCGCTGGCTGCGATGGTGAGTTTGCAAGTCTTTGCTCCACTTTATCCTTAAACGCTGCTCGCACCGTTGCATTACCAAGTGCATCGATGTTCCTTCTTGGTTCATGTTGTTGTTTTCTTATTGTCCTTTTCAGTCTTAGCTTCAGTTTGCACATCACCAAACTGTGGTCTGAGGAGATGTCTGCTCCTTGGAACGTTCTGCAAACACGCACTGCAGTTTTCCATCTCCTGTCTACCAGCACCAAGTCGATCATGTTGGTGTACTTGCCATCGGGTGCCATCCACGTCCACTTCCTACTATCCTTCTGCTGGAATCTGGTGTTGGTGATCAGTAGATCATTCTTAAACGCAAATTCCAGTAGTCGTTCCCCTCTATCATTGCGCTGTCCATAGCCGTGACACCCCATCACCTGCTCCCAGCCCACGTTATCCATTCCAACCTTTGCATTCCAGTCGCCAATCACAATTTTCACATCCTTCTTTGGCAACTCCTCGATGATGTGCTCCAGCTGCCAGTAGAACATTTCGACCTCTTCCTCGGTGCTGTCTGCAGTTGGTGCATAAACCTGAATCACTGCAATGTTCAGAGGTGCTCCATTGAACCTGGCCACTATGATACGAGAGTTTACAGGGTTATACGCGAGTAGTGCATCTTTCGCTCGCTTGCTAAGCAAGAAACCAACTCCCCTCATGTGATTTTTCTCTTCTCCTGACCAAATCACTTCTCCTCCATTCAGCTCTCCCACACCTGTCCAGCGCATCTCTGCTAGTCCCAAGATATCGCACTCATATGGTGTCATTTCCTTGCGTAACAGCTCCAGTTTGCCAGGACTTCTGAGAGTCCGTACATTCCATGTACCTATCTTCAGGAAGTCTTTTGCTGCTTTGAGTTTCTTTTCTCCTCCTCCTTCTACTCCGGTAGCTAACTTTTCAACCCAGCCCCGGTTTCCCAGCTGAGGACGCGGACCTTGTATAGCCGGGCGACGTCCGAGCCGGTGTGTTCCTAGTTTGGTTGTCATTGTGCATTGGATTTCATTCGTCTTGTTTATTTTACAGGTGGCGGTATCTGCACCCCACCACCCAACCCTCCTCCTTTATGGGACCGGCAGAGTCACCTGCGGCGGACCTTTTTTTTTTTTTTTTTTGTGAGAGCAGCTCTTTTGAGGCTAGTTTTACAGGTGACGTCTTACACTTACATTTTGGAGATTGTTGGAGAGATTTCTCTCTGCAGAACGCTGCAGAAGCAGAGCTGTCAAAATCACCAAGGACTCAAATCACCCTGGAAACCGTCTATTCACTCTGCTGCCATCTGGTAAGCGCTTCCGCAGCCTGATGGCTAAAACTGAGAAACTTAGGAGGAGTTTCTTCCCCCAGGCCATCAGGCTCCTAAACTCAAACTCAGCCTCTTAACATCATCATGTCTTACTTTATAATCACTAACAATCAGTAATATATTCACACTCATTATTATCTACCTCATACTGACAGTGTCATTTGCACACAACACTTTCTGAGTCTTGATATCTTGATATCTTATCTTATTTTTTATATTTATTCTTTTTATGATTAAATATAAAAGTGCATGGATGATGTGACAGTCACCAAGACCATCACCACAAGTGCAAACCAAAAGCCGTGGATGACAGCAGAGGTTCGTGGGCTGCTAAAGACCAGAGATGAAGCATTCAGATCAGGAGATAAAGCAGCCCTCAAAACAGCAAGAGCCAATCTGTCCTGTGGCATCAAAAATGTTAATACGGTCATATGCTCAAAAAATTAACAATCACTTCACGGACAGCAGAGACACACTGTGGCAAGCCATTCAGACCATCACTGACTACAAGCCCCCGCCACAGGCCTGTGATGATGATCCATCCCTCCCCGATACACTCAACCACTTTTATTCACGGTTTGAAATGCAGAATGACACACCTGCACAAAAACTGCCCACACCTCCCAACGACCAGGCGCTCTGTCTGTCTGCAGCCGACGTAAGGAAGACCCTATCCAGGATTAACCCACGAAAGGCTGCGGGTCCTGACAACATACCTGGCCGTGTACTGAAAGACTGTGCTGCACAGCTGATGGATGTCCTAACAGATATCTTCAACACCTTGCTGAGCCAGGCAGTCGTCCCCACATGTCTCAAATCCACAACGATCATACCGGTACCAAAGAAATCACCCGTGTCCTGCCTAAACGACTACCGTCCCATAGTCAAGTCAAGTCAAGTCACCTTAATTTATATAGCGCTTTTAACAATACAGATTGTGTCAAAGCACTTAACAGTATCAAGTTGGAGGATAGAGTGTCAGTAATGTATAATAATAAGATTAAACACTCAATTTTCAGTTAAAGGCATTTCATTATTGAATTCGGAGATGTCATTGTCTAGCTAAGTTTAGTTTAAATAGTATCTGTGAAATCAAATTTACGATAATCGCTAGAAATTAAGTGTCCCCAACTGAGCAAGCCAGAGGCGACAGCGGCAAGGAACCAAAACTCCCTCTGAGACAGAATGGAGAAAAAAACCTTGGGAGAAACCAGGCTCAGTCGGGGGGCCAGTTCTCCTCTGGCCAGGATATTATTGTTTATTCATTGTTTACTTATTGTTTAAATTAAAATTTTAAATGTATAAATGTATTATATTTCTATTTTTATAATGTTGCAATTTCTAACAATAATAGTATTATGTAGTTAGGTATTTTATTATTCAATTTTTAATTATTTGTTTTATTTTTAGTTTTATTGTATTTTAGTCGAGGTCTTCACTGGGGATATGTCTCTGGGGCTCATCGCTGACGATCAGGGCTGCAGACATCATCTCCCGGCGCCGATCCACCATCTGATCCGGACACGGACTGAGAAACAGAATAAGAAAGAAACAACTATTAGCGTAGATGCCAATCTTCTTACGATGTAACGAGTACATCGTGTGTTATGGGAAGTGTTCCCGGTTCCGGTTGATCTAATTAATGCAGCCTAACAATCCTTTAACGGATTTGAATAATAGAAGTGTAGTAGTGTGTTAGGTGTATGTCAGGTTAAAGAGATGGGTCCTTAATCTAGATTTAAACTGACAGAGTGTGTCTGCCTCCCGAACAGTGTTTGGTAGATTGTTCCAGAGTTTTGGTGCTAAAAAGGAAAACGATCTGCCGCCCGCAGTTGATTTTGATATTCTAGGTATTATCAAACGGCCAGAGTTTTGAGAACGCAGCGGCCGTGGAGGACTATAATGCGATAAGAGCTCACTCAAGTACTGAGGAGCTAAACCATTCAGGGCTTTATAAGTCATTAACAAGATTTTAAAATCTATACAATGTTTAGTAGGGAGCCAGTGCAGTGTTGACAGAACCGGGCTAATGTGGTCATACTTCCTGGTTCTAGTAAGAACTCTAGCTGCTGCATTTTGTACTAACTGTAGTTTGTTTATTAAACGTGCAGAGCAACCACCCAGTAAAGCATTACAATAATCTAACCTTGAGGTCATAAACGCATGAATTAATATTTCTGCATTTGACGTTGAGAGCATAGGTCGCAGTTTGGATATGTTTTTGAGATGGAAGAACGCAGTTTTACAGATGCTAGAAACATGGCTTTCAAAAGAAAGATTGCTATCAAACAGCACACCTAGGTTCCTGACTGATGAAGAAGAAGAATTGACAGAGCAGCCGTCAAGTGTTAGATAGTGTTCTAAGTTATTACATGTGGGGTTTTTAGGTCCGATAATTAACACCTCTGTTTTTTCAGAATTTAGCAGTAGGAAATTACTCGTCATCCAGTTTTTTATATCGACTATGCATTCCGTTAGTTTCTCAATTTGGTGTTTCACCGGGCCGTGAAGAAATATAGAGCTGAGTATCATCAGCATAACAGTGAAAGCTAACACCATGTCTCCTGATAATATCTCCCAAGGGTAACATGTAAAGCGTGAAAAGTAACGGCCCTAGTACTGAGCCTTGAGGTACTCCATACTGCACTTGTGATCGATATGATACCTCGTCATTCACTGCTACGAACTGATGGCGGTCAGATAAGTACGATTTGAACCATGCTAAGGCACTTCCACTAATGCCAACAAAGTTTTCTAGTCTATTCAAAAGAATGTTGTGATCGATAGTGTCGAACGCAGCGCTAAGATCCAGTAGAACTAATAGAGAGATACAACCACGATCATATGATAGAAGCAGATCATTAGTAACTCTAATGAGAGCAGTCTAACATACATGTTGTTGGTTTAGATGATTTAACAAGTTTATACAATTCTTCGTCTCCTATAGTAGAGAATGAGTGGAATTGTTCCTCAGGGGATCTATAGTGCACTATTTGATGCGATACTGTAGCTGACGGCTGCATGGTTACAATTTTATCTCTGATAGTATCGATCTTGGAAGTAAAGTAGTTCATAAAATCATTACTGCTGTGCTCTTGGGAAATGCCAACACCTGTTGATGCTTTATTTTTCGTTAATTTAGTGACTGTATTGAATAAATACCGGGGTTATGTTTGTTTTCTTCTAGAAGAGACGAAAAGTAATCAGATCTAGCAGTTTTTAATGCTTTTCTGTAGGATAGGATACTTTCCCGCCAAGCTAAACGAAATACCTCTAGTTTAGTTTTCCTCCAGCTGCGCTCCATTTTCCGGGCTGCTCTCTTTAGAGTGCGAGTGTGCTCATTATACCACGGTGTTGGACTCTTTTCCTTAATATTCCTTAAGCGTAAAGGAGCAACTGTATCTAAAGTGCTAGAAAAGAGAGAGTCCATAGTCTCTGTTACATCATCAAGCTGTTCTGAGCTGTTGGATATGCTGAGGAATTGAGATAAATCAGGAAGATTACTTACAAAGCAATCTTTTGTGCTAGAAGTGATGGTTCTACCATACTTGTAACAAGGAATAGAATTTACAGTTTTAGCTATATGGAGTTTACACAAGACTAGATAATGATCTGATATATCATCGCTTTGCTGCAGAATTTCAACACCACTAACATCAATTCCATGTGACAGTATTAAATCTAGAGTATGATTTCGACAATGAGTAGGTCCTGAAACGTGTTGTCTAACCCCAATAGAGTTCAGAATGTCTATGAATGCTGATCCTAATGCATCTTTTTCATTATCGACATGGATAATAAATTGCCAACAATTAAGACTTTATCTGCAGCCAGTACTAACTCAGATAGAAAATCAGCAAATTCTTTAATAAAGTCTGTATGGTGCCCTGGTGGCCTGTATACATTAGCCAATACAAACATCACACGGGATTTATCACTAACACGTGTTTCTCTAGATAATGTTATACGCAGCACCATAACTTCAAATGAGTGCATAACTTCTTAAAGCCTGCCCTCTGAGAAATACTGAGAATATTGCTATAAATTGTAGCAACACCTCCCCCTTTGCCTTTTGGACGTGGCTCATTTTTATAGCTGTAATCTTGGGGGGTGGACTCATTTAAAGTAATGTATTCATCTGGTTTTAGCCATGTTTCTGTCAAGCAGAGCAAATCTAGGTTATGATCATTAATCAAATCATTTACAAAAAGTGATTTTGTAGAAAGGGACCTGATATTCAGTAAGCCAAGTTTTATAAATTGTTTCTGTGTGTTGTAAACATTTTTTATTTGTTGAACATCAATTAAATGGTTACTCATAAATTGGTTTGGACGTTTTCTGTATTTTCTAGTTCGGGGAACAGACACAGTCTCTATAGTGTGATATCTAGGTGAAGGAGTCTCTATGTGCTGAGAATTAACTGACTTCTGTGACGTGAGGCGGCTAGCAGACGGTCGGTTTAGCCAGTCTGTCTGCTTCCTGACCTGGGCTCCAGTTAGTCAAGTATGAACTCTAAGACTATGTGCCAAATTTCTAGAGAGAAGAGCGGCACCACCCAAGGAGGGATGAACACCATCTCTTTTCAACAGGTCAGGTCTGCCCCAAAAACTCGTCCAATTGTCTATAAAACCTATGCTATTCTGCGGGCACCACTTAGACATCCAGCCATTGAGTGATGACAGTCTGCTTTGAATCTCATCACCCAAAGCAGGGAGGGGGCCAGAGCATATTACAGTGTCTGACATCGTACTTGCAAGTTCACACACCTCTTTAACATTATTTTTAGTGATCTCCGACTGGCGAAGTCGAACATCATTAGCACCGGCGTGGATAACAATCTTACTGAATTTACATTTAGCATTAGCCAGCACTTTTAAATTTGCCAAGATGTCAGGCGCTCTGGCTCCAGGTAAACAATGAACAATGGCTGGTGTCTCTATTTTAGAATCGCCAATAACTAGAGCACTTTCACCAGGTTTCTCAGTGGGTGCGTCACTGAGTGGGGAGAACCTGTTTGATGTTTGATCGGAACGGAAGAGCGGTGTTTTGACCCGCGACTAGGCCGCCTCACTGTCACCCAGTTGCCCTGATGCGTGGGCGCTAACGTTACCGGAACCGAACAATGTACAGGAGTCCCTGAGCTAATCACATCCAAAGCAGTATCTACAGCCCTCACATTCTTACTGTCCTCAACTAAAGTTTGGATGCGTGTCTCTAGTTCTAAAACCTTCTCTGTCAGCCTAACTATTTCCCTACATTTATCACATGTGAATCCCTCATCGCTGACAGAGAGAGATAAACTATACATGTGGCAAACTGTGCAAATAACAATAGCAGGAGAAGAAGCCATTACTCACCGTGATTGATGAATGATACCAACTTAACTTACCACTTACCACCTACCACTTACCACTGTTGTTTGATGAACTCGTGAAAAACGGAGCGAGAGAGAAATGAAAACGGAGCGATTAAAAAGAAAACAATAATAGGCGCGAATAGCAATGCGAATGGAACCGCGAGTGACAAGCTAACCGGCTAGCGAATGCTAACGCGCTGCACTCGCGGTTTTAAAAGCGAGCGATCAGATTAGTTTGATAGATAATACCAGAAATATGGTGGGAATTAAGTTATATATTATTACTTTAAACAACAGACAGTGAAAGTAAGGTAAGTATTCAATAAAAAGCGGAGCTACAATCGCAAACCTCTCAGCAGTACAGCAGTACAACAGACAGGAACAGACTGAAGCAATCGATCAGCAAAACAGGAGCATAGCACTGACTCCAATCATAATGAAGTGTTTTGAGAGGTTAGTCATGCAAAAAATCAAAACCAGCCTCCCCAACACACTCGCTCCGCTCCAGTTTGCATACCGTCCAAACCGCTCTACAGACGATGCAATTTCCACCACCCTCCACCTGGCTCTCACCCACCTAGAAAACAAAGACTCCTATGTTAAAATGCTGTTCATTGACTTCAGCTCGGCATTCAACACAATAATCCCACAACAGCTCATAAACAAACTAAACCTGCTGGGCCTTAACAATTCCCTCTGTAATTGGATCCTGGACTTTTTAACCGGAAGACCTCAGTCAGTCCGTGTCGGCCACAACACCTTGAGCACTACCGCACTGAGCACAGGTGCCCCACAAGGCTGTGTGCTCAGCCCGCTGCTCTTCACGCTGCTGACCCACGACTGCACTGCCAAGTTCAGATCCAACCACATCATCAAGTTCGCTGATGACACAACAGTGGTAGGTCTCATCAGCAACAACGATGAAACGCACTACAGAGAGGAAGTGGCACAGCTGGCTGAATGGTGTGGCGCTAACAATCTGTCCCTCAATGTGAGTAAGACAAAGGAGGTTGTGGTGGACTTCAGGAGGACGAACTCCATTGACCACCCCCCACTGACCATCGACAGCTCAACTGTGGAGAGAGTCAGCAGGACTAAATTCCTGGGGGTGCACATCACGGAGGATCTCACCTGGACCACCAACACCATGCCACTCTCCAAGAAGGCACAACAGCGTCTACACTTTCTCCGCCGGCTGAAAAGAGCAAGTCTCCCTCCACCCATCCTCACCACATTCTACAGGGGCACCATTGAGAGTGTGCTGACCAGCTGCATCACTGTCTGGTACGGGAACTGCAGTGCTGCTGACCGGAAGACCCTCCAGCGGACAGTGAACACGGCTGCAAAGATCATCGGTGCCCCTCTCCCATCCATCCTGGACTTTTTTCTCGCACGATGCTCCAGCAAAACCAACAGCATCATGAAGGACCCCACCGACCCCTCACACAGTCTCTTCCAGCTCCTACCATCAGGAAGATGGTACAGGAGCATCAGAGCCCGCTCCACCAGACTGCTCAACAGCTTTTTACCCCAGGCTGTGAGAGCCCTGAACTCAGATCACCCCGCCCCCCTCTGAAACCCCATGCAAACCCCTACCTCCTGAAGCATGGAACCCCCCCCCCCCACACACACACCAAACACCCTCCAACCTTACCACACCAAAGAAAATCTGTGAACTTTTGTTGTGCAATTCAAGTGTGCTACACACAGGTGAGTGGGCCTGTACAAACCACCTGTAGCAGCACACTCTCCTCTATGCACTAGACACTTTTCCTACACAATCCCACAAAAGACTCAGCAATATATGTGTTTACATGCTCATGCACTACCACAAATAATTTTGTACTGTTCCTCAGCTAGCTGCTTGACTCACAATGTTTCTCTCTGCACATGTACAGTATTTATGTGAAGCATTCGCATATGTGTATAGTTTGTATTTTTTATCTTTATCTTTAGTTGTATAGGGAAAACAATATATAGAGTATACTTAGTCAAAATCTGTCAGTAGGTTAGTTGTGTATAGGTTTATAGTGTTTTACTTCATTGTTGTATGTCTGTATTTATGTCTGTATTTATGTACCACCGTGGACCCGTGAGGCACGACATTTCGTTCCACTGTATGTCCCCACATGTAACGGAATGACAATAAAGCTCAACTTGAACTTGAACTTGATTGCTGCTTCATGTCAACCATGTTCAACCTGTTTGCACATTCCTCTCTCGTACAGTCATGCTTATCTTAATATTTAATTCTACAGCATACTGTCATGCACATTCTTTTATACTTTATATTTTATATTATGTGCTTTATATCTTATTTTTTATTCATTTTATTTTATGCATACTTCCCTTGTGTTGTATTATACAATATTTGCACTGTCCATGGAGCGGACCTGATTCACATTTCACTGCTGGTTATACAATCTCTGTATAGTCGTGTATGTGACAAATAAAAACTTGAACTTGAACTTCAACTTAAATCAGGGATGGGCAACTTTGAGAGTGACGAGGGCCAGCATTTTTTATCCTTTATACCAGAGGTCTTCAACCCTGCTCCTGGGGACCCACTCTCCTGGAAAGTTTATTTCCAACCGGCTTCGGCACACCTGCCTGCAATTTTCAAGCAGTCTTGAGGAGCTTGATTGGCTGCTTCAGGTGTGTTTGATTAGGGTTGTAGCTAAACTCTTCAGGATAGTGGGTCCCCAGGAACAGGGTTGAAGACCTCTGCTTTATACCAAGGGGCAAGATTACTAATCCACGTCCACACACCTTTCACACCGTCTTACTCAATTTCCTTTTTATTGAACGAAATGAAAGTATAATTAATGTCATTTGTTTTTAAAGATTTTATGTGAGAGACACAGCTTTCTGATTGGATTAGCAGAGACCCACGAACTCCACATGAGTGATGCACATACTGAAGAAGACTACAGAATTTTAAAATGGTTAGAAAACTGCCCGCAATCCGGAAATGCTGTAGGTGACGTCAGACGCTGGAGACTTGGCGGAAAAACTGAATGAGCAGCGAGGACAGCGAGGAAAATTTGGAAACTCTTCAGGAATACATCGACTGGTGCTTCGACATTATAGTCATGAAGAAAAACCAAAACGCATGTTCTCCAGCCAAAAGCGAGGCGCCGTCTTCCAAAAGAAGTCGCCCGGCAGACTCACCTGAAACAACATCGCCGACGGGTAAAAGCTTTACCGACATCCTGGATTCAATCGACAAGCGGTTGTCCAGCTTCGACGCGAGGTTGTCCCTGGTCGAGATCCTGCACCGTGAATTTAAATCCCTGAGGGAATCACTGGAATTCAGCCAGCAGCAGGTGGAAACACTCGCTGCTGAAAACGCATCACTACGGGACTCGGTCAAGTCTCTAACTGAGAATGTGACCCATCTAAGTGAAGAAAGTAAAAAAATAAAAGAGACTGTCATCGATCTCCAGGCCCGTAGCATGAGAGATAACCTGGTGTTTTCAGGCATCCCGGAATCTGCCGAAGAGGACCCAGAAGCTACGGTTAAAACTTTTATCAAGACATACCTGAAGCTTCCGGAAGACACCGTGGAAAACATATGCTTCGAAAGAGTCCATCGGATGGGAGCGAAGAAACCTGGAGCCCCGAGGCCGCGTCCTATTGTGGCCAAATTTGGATACTTCAAGCAGAAAGTGCAGGTGAAGAGTCGCGGCAGGGAGCTGAAAGGAACAGACTTCAGCGTAAACGACCAGTTCCCCAAAGAAATCCTGGAGCGACGCAAAATTCTGTTCCCAATCCGACGCAGTCTCATCCAAAAGGGCTCCCGAGCTGTCATCGCCGTGGACCGGCTCTACGTGGACGGGCAGCTCTACCGCAACCTCTGTACCACTCCGTGGTTATATTAACACCACTCCAGATAAGAATCCGTTATATTTTTCTTTTTTTTTTTCCTCTCTTTCCTCGCTTGTTCTTCCATTTAACGTTACCTCTAACTATTTATGTCATTTCGCTAATTTAATACGATATTATAACAAACACGATACCGTCAGTCTCCACAGCGTTTAAATGTTGTTGCAATGTTTTCGTTTCTGTCAACTTTTTACGTTCATCCCTCTCTGCTTGCTTCTTTGTATGTCTTTCTTACTTCCAACTCCTTTTACTGCACCGATCACCTGCTTTACTACACATACACACACAACACCCTATATCACACATCTGCACGGCACGACCATGTACATATACACTCAGTGTTAACGCAACCACTCCGACCTTACAGCGCACACAGACATGAAGGACATACTCGCATACAAGCGCGTACACGCCCGCTCATATCTTACTCATTTGAGCATCACACGCAGCGAGCAGCATTAGCTACACACACACACATCTATGGGCGCACTGAGGTTTGTCACATGGAATGTGAATGGAGCTGGCTCCAGAGAAAAGAAGTTAAAAATATTTAGCCAGCTTAAAAAACTACAGGCAGACGTTGTTTTATTACAAGAGACTCATAGTCCTGCCACAGCTACAGATCAACTTAAAACAACTGAGTTTCCTAATGTGTTCTCAGCCTGCTATAACTCTAGGCAAAGGGGGGTAGCAATTTTAATACATAAAAATGTTAATTTCACAGTACTCAACACAGTTATAGATCCAGAAGGTAGATTTCTAATAATTAAATTATCTATATTTGACAAAAAGTTATGTATTGTTAGTATATATGGTCCAAATGTTGATGACCCCTCTTTCTTTCACGGTTTTTTTACCGCACTCTCTGAACACCTAGATTGTGCACTTGTTATTGGGGGAGACCTCAACTTTGGACTAAATAAAGAAATGGACAGGCTAAGTACAGCTGGAACTCAGCGTAATTGGGAGTCCACAAATATAGTTAAACAGTACATGAGTGACTATGGACTTTGCGATGCATGGCGTTCTTTTCACCCCAACCGTAGGGAATATACTTTCTTCTCACATGTCCATCACTCTTACTCTCGTCTGGATTATTTCTTAGTCAGCAGCTCACTGCTGAGTGACATTTCAGACACAGAGATAAACCCTATAGCTGTCAGCGATCATGCTGTTGTTTCTTTAACTCTAGTAAATAAGAAGGCCACTCCACCAAGTAATAACTGGAGATTCAATACATCATTGCTTAAAGACGACGATTTTATTAAATATTTTAAAGAAGAGTGGGCTTTATATTTAGACTATAATGACCTGCCTGAAACATCAGCATCTGTTCTCTGGGAAGCAGGCAAAGCTGTGATGAGAGGTAGAATAATCTCATTCTCATCGCATAAAAAGAAAAGAGAAAATAAATGTATTCAGGAATTAGAAGAAACCATAAAAACTTTAGAAGAAGCCTACGTATCCTCCCAGGAACAGGAAATACTGAAAAAAATATGTAAAGCAAAACTAGAATTAAATGAAATTATTAATAAAAAAACTAAATTCTTAGCACAAAGACTTCGCTGGCAAGAATTTGAATATGGTAACAAATCAGGTCAATTCCTAGCGAACCAGTTAAAAATAAATAAAGAAAAAACAACTATATGTGCTGTTAAAGATTTAACTGGGGATACGGTATATGACCCTGAAAGAATAAACAACACTTTCAGGGACTTTTTCAAATCTTTATATTCTCCACAGATAAACCCATCTAAAGACGAAATTGACCAATTTCTTGACAATATAACTCTTCCGAAATTATCAGACAATCAAGCGACGGCATTGGATTCACCACTGACATCAGATGAACTTCAGGAAGCCTTGAACAGTATGCCCAATAAAAAGGCTCCAGGCCCAGATGGCTTTCCAGCAGAATTCTATAAAGAATTCTGGGCTATTCTGGCACCAACATTCTACAGAATGTTGCAGGAAACCAAAAAAAATGGCAGACTTCCACCAAATATGAATTCTGCCAACATTAGTCTCTTGCTAAAACCAGGCAAAGACCCTGTATTGCCTACCAGCTATCGTCCAATATCCCTTATTAATGTGGACACTAAAATAATCTGCAAAGCTATCTCAAAAAGAATAGAGAAGATAACCCCTTTCATAATTCATTCCGACCAAACTGGTTTCATAAAAGGGAGGCACTCTTCAACAAATACATGTAGGTTACTTAACTTGATAGACTATTCATGCAATAGAAACCTTCAAATTACAATATTGTCTTTAGATGCAGAAAAAGCTTTTGATAGGGTTAACTGGAATTTTCTATTTGCAACTTTACACAAATTTGGTTTTGGAAACTCTTTCATAAACTGGTTAAAAATATTATATAACTCTCCAATAGCATGTGTCAGGACAAATGCCCAAACGTCCTCTAGCTTTTATCTTAAGAGGGGCACCAGGCAGGGATGCCCCTCTCCCCCTCACTGTTTGCAATTTTTATTGAACCACTAGCAGCAGCAATTAGACAGGCAACAGTGATTAAAGGCATTAAATGCAAGAATGTAGAACATAAAGTTAGTCTTTACGCAGATGATGTGTTACTTTTTCTTCAGCATTCACAACCCACTCCCTCTGAGGTAATTACATTAATAAACTCTTTCTCAAAAGTCTCAGATTATTCAATAAACTGGTTAAAATCAACAGTTCTTCCAATTAATTGCTCCTTCAAGAATTCTTCCACTCCACTGCAATCTGGAAATATTAAATATTTAGGTATTAATGTTTCTCCTAGGCTGGCAGATTTGATTAAATTAAACCACATCCCACTTTTAAAGAAGGTAGAAGATGATCTAACCAGATGGAGGTCTCTACCCATATCACTCATGGGAAGAGTCGCCTCAATAAAAATGATGGTTTTGCCAAGAATTAATTATTTATTTGCAATGATCCCGAGCAAACCACCACCTGACTGGTTTAGATCTCTGGACTCCTCCATCTCTAAATTCCTTTGGAAAGGTAAACCCCCGCGTATTAGCTTAAAAACGCTGCAAAAGACCAAGGATAAAGGAGGACTAGGTCTACCTAACTTTCACCACTATTTCTTAGCAAACAGGCTTCAACACATTTCAGGGTGGTTAAAACACACCCTCTTAGATGAACCTTGGCTAGATGTAGAACAGGCCTTATGCAATAATATAGAGATTTCGGATCTGCCATTCATTAGCTCGATCAGCAAACGACACGTATGCTTCAAAAGCATCAGTATCAGCTCTTCTCTGACAACATGGTGGGAGTTTCTAAAAATGACGGAGTCTTCACTAATCCCATGCAAACGTACCCCCATCTGGAACAATCCTGACATATTGCTAAACAACAATATGATAAACTTCACAGATTGGAGTTGTAAAGGTATTAAATACCTGGAACATATATTCGAAGGGACAGACTTTATTCCTTTTGACAAATTAGTTAAACAATATGGGATTAATAAGCATAGATTTTTAGAATATCAACAAATTAAATCTATTGTAAAAAGGAAATTTAAGTCTAATCATATCAATTTACAAATACCACCAAGTGTGGTAGATTTTCTTAATCTCAAAACCCCCAAATTAATGTCTAAAATATATAGGGCACTTTCCAAAATAGATGAATCAGTATCACTTCCTATTGCAAAATGGGAGGCAGATCTATCAGTAAGCTGGGACCATAATTTCTGGTCTCAGATATGTTTAAAAACCTTTGAACTGATTAGAAATCCTGGTTTACAATTAATACAATACAAAATCCTGCATAGAGTGCACTACACAGGTCATCGGATGTTCAGGATGGGTTTTACAGCTTCTAACAACTGCTCACACTGTAAAGGCAATACACCTGACAATTATATCCATGCTCTATGGTTCTGTCCACCTGTTCAGAGGTACTGGTACAGGATTTGTGAAGTCTTATCAAAGTGTCTTAAATGTTCTATTCCAGCCTCTCCTTTAGTCTGCTTGTTGGGCGACCTAGATGGTGTCACTACAGAAGGTAACACAATCCACATGGCTTTCACTGCCCTATGCATTGCTAAGAAGACTGTCCTCATGAACTGGAAAAATAAAAATAATCTTAATATCAACCAATATAGAGATTATTTGTGGGATTATATTAGTCTTGACACAGCTTCTGCTGCCACATTAGATCAATCTCTCTGGGCTCCTTTGATCAGCTCCATCACCTAGTGTGAGTGGGGGTCCCGATTCTGTCCGGCTGTGGTTTTTGTTGTTGGAGTGGGGTGGCGATGTGGGCCTGGGGCATCTGGGGGTTCCCTGGGGGTGGGTTTCTTGGGGGGTTCGGCGCTGGGGCTGCGGCCTTGGCCTGGATGGGGTATTGGTGACTCTTGGGTGCTGTTTTTCTGGCGGCTGCATGCGGCGCTGCTGGGGATGCTTGTGCCGGCGGACGTAGGTTGCCAGCCTGGCGGCCGCACTGTTCCGGGGTGGGTCCGGGGGGGCTTGGGGTTCTGGGGGCGCTCTGCCTCGGGTTGGGGTTACGGCTGGGCCTGGGGGGCTTGGGTCCTGGTTGGTGTGCCGCCGGGAGCATGGGTTGGTGCATGCGCTTGGGCCCGGCTCTGGTGTGGGGGTCTTCGATGCATCGGTGCCTCCGCAGGGGGGGGGTCCAATAGAGGCGGGGTAAATGGGCTTTACCTGGGTGTTTATTGTCTTTGTAGTCTGGAGCTGACGAATGATTGGGGTAGTGCTGGGGTCTGACTGTGATGGGCTGGGGTGGGGGTGATGGTGAGTGGGGTGGGTTGGGTCTGGGGTGGGCCTGGTGGGCCGCCCGGGCTGCCATGGGCCCTGGTCTGGATGGGCCTGGGCCCCCCGCCCTGGGCAGATTTGGGGTAACGGGGGTGCCTATGGGGGTATTTTGCCCCTCTGATGCCTTCCTCCCCATCCCTAGGGCTTCACTTCTCCCGCTCCATCACACCAACACATAGGTAGGGTTTTGAGGTGCGGGTGTGTCGCTGGGATGCGGGGGAGGTGGTACTCCTCTGTCTCCTCGTGGCTGCCTGCATCTCAATCACACATTACAGCTTAGACATTCTCATTACTTACTGTCACATGACACATACATATAGGGCCTTGGGGGTGGGCACACTGAATGGCATCCGGAGGGCGGTCTGTTCATTCAGCCTTCCCTCTGGTGCCAGTGCCCACTTCTCAATTTTAAGTTGCACATAGACATTGAGGGCTCTAGGGATGGGACGAGCTGACACAAGCTTGTGGAAGGTGCCCCTCCCCTGTTTTAAAGCACCCCTGTTTTAAAGCACCTTAGAACAACACACACCAACACTACATTTGAGCGGGTGGGGTGAAGCATGGGGTCTCTTTTTTTTTTTTTTTTTTTTTCTTTTTTTTTTTTTTTTCTCACACCCCTGTTCTCTGTTCTCTGTCTGGGGCCGGGGGCTGTGAGGATCAGCTGGCCGCCCGGTCGGGGTCTGGGCTGTTGGTTTTCTCTGCTGCTGCGGGGACCGGGGTGGTCTTCCTGTCCCCGCGCCGGAGCGAAGGGGGTTCAGCTCCGGGATGGCGCTGGCTTCCCTCTGGGGGTGGTGGTGCCTGGATCTAGGAGTATAGAGTGCATATGGGGAGTGTGAGTGCGGGTACCGTGTCCATTTCTGTGAGTCTACATGTGGGGTGAGGGTGTGAATATTCGTTTGCGTGCATGAGGGTGGGAACGTATGCTTGTGTATATGTGTGCTTGTTCGTCTACGTCTATGTGTCAGGTCGGGCCTTAGACTCCGCCTCACTCATCATCTCAGTCGACCCCCACCCCACCACTATGCCCTGCCGGAGGTGGAGGATGCCGCCGGTGCATTGGTGGTTTCTCGCGCCGGGGCAGGATGCTCGGGTGAGCGCCGGCCCGCTCTCGGCGGTCGCTTGCGGGGGCCTGGCCCTACTGGCCTTGCTGGGCCCCGATTGGGGGGTGGGGGGCCTTTGGATCTCCGGGCCCAGGGCCCGGTCTGCCCTGGTGTGGTCGGCTGCCGGTGGAGCCTGCGGCCTTGCCGCCACGGCACCCTGGGGCGTCTACACTGTGACTGTCGGAGGTCCCACCTTCGGGCTCTCCTCTGCCCCTTTCTGGGTGGAGGCCGCGGTTGTCCCTGCGGTGGTTCTCCTGGGGGTCCCGTGCCCTGGGGGGCCCCGGATGTTTTGGGCCGGGTCTTTTCCATGCCTGCTTCATGCCTTGCGGGATGGGGCTGTTGTGCCCCACACACACTATTAAACATTTACATGGAGGAACCTTATGAACACAAGCGCGATCACACACACAGGTGTACACTCAAGCATTCACATTGGTGTAAAAACAGGTGCTCACAGACACGCATTGTCTTGATCTGCTGTTGCTTCAAAACTTATTTTGTAATATTATGTGTGCTGCCTAATAACATTTAACATTTAGAATTTATTGTGATTCATACAGATGTTGGTTGTTGCTGCAGTCTCTATGATGTTGTCTTCTGTTGTTTTCTACTGTTGTTTTCTCTTTTTGTCAGCAGGTATCGAAGCAAATTGTCTGTTTTTTTGTTTGTTTGTTTTTGTTGTTTTCTGTTTTGTTTTTTTGTTTGTTTTTTTTCCTCCTCTCTCTCTCTATCCCCCATTCTCCTTTTTTCTCTCTCTCTCTCCCCCTTCTCTGTTGACTTTCCCCACAACTTTTTTTTTTTTTTTTTTTTTTCTTTCTTCTCCTCTTTCTCTCTCTTGTTTTCTCTGTCCCCCGGTCTTGTCTGTCATAGTGTGGTTAAATAAAAGGGTATATAAAAATTAAATTAATTAATTAAAAAAAAAAAAAAAAAAAAAAAAAGGCTGTGAATGATGATAGCATAGCTACACATACGTACTGTCATGAGTTATCTGTGTTACTGACAGGCCGAAAAAAAAAAAAAAAAAAAAAAAAAAAAAAGATTTTATTAACTATAAAACTTGTGCAGTTATGCTAATTCAGAAGAGAAACTTTGTTGTTGACAGAAATATTACCCAACTCAATGTAAATATCTCAATTGCATTGTCTGTAAATTTGCAACAAACAAATGTACAGAGGTCCTTTTTTTTATTAGTGGCCTACAGAACATTCTCAAAACAACCTAAGAGGGCAGTTAAAAAGGGCTTATTCAAAAAAAAGAAAAAAGAAAAAGTTATTTCAAATGGTAGGCTACCATAAAATAACCTGGTATCTGCAGGATTTTCAAAATCAATTTGAAGACCTTGAAAGACCCTTTTAAGATCTGCACTTCACATTTCAGCCTTTAAACATTTTTTAAGAAAAGGGATGAGTCAAAAACATCAATTAATTATTATATTAAATAACATGTTTAGATTTTTATAATGCATTAGCTTTTTGCCGATCCACTGGTTCACATTTAAAAATATGTAGCAAAAATAGCAGACGGGCTTATTGAAAATGCATATTCCTTCTCTGGCAGCAGGTTTCACTTTCAGAACGGCAAAATATACCGGTTTTCATGGCCATAAATTAAAAAAATTAAACTGAAGACTTTTTAAGGACCCGCAGAAACCATAAGAACATAAGTCAGTGCAAAACATTTCTGTCATGCATTTGGCAAAAAGCTTTTGTTGACTATGCATTTTACCTTTGAAATTTGAGGCAAGTGCAACTCTGGCGTCCCGTTGTCTGTGAGCAGTGGTGAAGGCGATTTAAATAAAAATACAGATTTCCAAACAATCCAAATACATACAACCCCAAATCAGAAAAAGAGTGGGACAGTATGGAAACCGCAAATAAAAAAAGAAAGTAGTGATTTCTAAATTTACTTTGACTTGTATTTCATTGCAGACAATATGAAGACAAAATATTTCATGTTTTGTCTGGTCAACTTCATGTCATATGTAAATATACATCCTTTCCTGTCATTCAGACCTGCAACACATTCCAAAATGAAAAATGGAGAGCAGTGTCCACGAGGACTTGAAAATGCGCAATATGCAGATATATGTCTGCCGTGAACCAGATGCAGTGGGCATCATCATTGAGGGAATCCCAGTGCTTACTGATCTTGGAAATCTGACCAGGGCATGTTGTCTGCTTCTGGGGATGACATATGCTCTGAACCTGCAGTATCCACCACAACTCTGCAAAACATTTGAGGTGTTCCAAAGACTTTTTGTGGGACTTGACACACTGCGCCCAAAGCCTTCCTCCCGATTCATGACACTAAAAAACAAAGTTAGTTAGTTGGTCAAATGCCAGCCTCACACTCATAAATGGCAATCTTGTTGTGTTTTTCAGAAGATTGTTCTGAATGTTTAATTGTTAATTGGCTGCAGTTCAGAAGTTCTGTTATATAAACCATTTTATGGTAAAATGTTTTAATACATACTAAGATATACTGTACTGTGCACTTACGGATTGAAGCTGAAGTCAGTTCTTTCATGTCAAATGCTGTGATCCGGCTTCCCTGTGCTAAAACGTGTTCTTGTATTAGTTTATTATGTTTTAATACATATGAAAAGGTACTGTACTGTGCACTAAAGTCAGTCCTTTTATGTAAATCGCTCAGGTCAAGAGTCACTGTATTTTAATGTCAGTGTTAAGAGTACAGATTGCACTTTGAAGGTGTTCTATGCTGCACTTAAAGATGAGGTCAGACGTTTCTGTAATTTGTAATGTTAAAATGTTTACATTACCATTATTGTGTTACATTAACATTAAAATTGATTACAGAAAATTAGTGCACCCAATTGTTTGTATATGGCAGCTGTTATAGAGTAATAAACGTTGGAAACGATTACCTCTCTTTCCTTATTAAAGTTATGGCAATGCTAACTAATTATTTCAAGTGGATTGAAGATATAATTTGTCTAAATTAATGAGAGTAAATGAATTAATTAAAATCAAAAAGTTTATTTTTTTATTTTAAATGTTACTTATTTTAACTAAGTATGATTTGGTCAATATGCTGCTCTTTGTCACAATGGTTAAACTCAAATGTTTTGCTTTATCTTGTAGACTCTACTTCATTTTTTAGCATACAGTAAAATACATAATACTGATTTTTACCAACTCAAAATACCAAAAAGTTCACTAAACTTACAAAAAGTAGTTGGAAAATGTTGCCTTAATTTTTTTGAGTTGAATCTAAGTAACAGTTACATCGTGTACTAAGACCGACGGAAAATGAAAAGTTGTGATTTTCTAGGCTGATAAGGCTAGGAACTATACTCTCATTCTGGCGTAATAATCAAGGAACTTTGCTGCCGTACCATCTGTGCAGCAGATGATATTACGCAGCGCCTGAAAGTAGTCCGCAGCTATATCATAGGCTACTGAGCTGGGGACTACTTTCAGGCGCTGCGTCATATCACTGCACCTGCTGCACTCATGGTACGGCAGCAAAGCTCCTTGATTATTACGCCAGAATGAGAGTATAGTTCCTAGCCTTATCAGCCTAGAAAATCACAACTTTTCATTTTCCGTCGGTCTTAGTACACGATGTAACTACAGAAGTGTCAAGTTTTAAATAGGAAAAATATCGAAACTCTTTGGTCATTTTTGAGCGCGATGCTAATGGTCTAATCAGATTCAATGATCTATGCTAAGCTACGCTAAAAGTGCTACCGCCAGACCCGGAGATCGGCTGAATGGATTCAAAAACGGTAAATCTCAACTTTTTAACTCTAGGGAACTTGGAAAATGAGCCTATTTCCAAAAAAAGTGGAGTGTTCCTTCAAGATTATCTTAAGTACTAAAGAATATTTTTTTAGTATATTAAGCACAAAATTAGTGCGAGAAAATAGAGCACTTTAAGCACATTATGTAAGTGTACTGAATAAAGTGTATTTTACTGCACTTTTTTTCACCTGTAAATCTGTGAATAGATGTGCATGTTGTTGTTCTTATTCAGGGACCAAATGCAACACAGATTGGACTGAATAGCAGACACAACTGATTTTCAAAAAAAAAAAAAACACTTTCAACAGAAAAACAACAAGCTCAATTGAAGCAACAATTTTTTTCATTAGTAAATGGAAAATGTGGGATTGAACGGGAACAAAGCAAAAGATTGTAATTCATTATAAAGTCGACTATAAATTGAAGAATGATTGTACCTGTATGTGGAATAATTGCACCATCGATTATTTTACCTGTTAAATAAAATTCAAGCATAATGATTTAATTTTAGAGCATCTTGTTAGTACACATTTAAAAGTGTCATTCTAATATTAGACATATTTGGTCACAGTTATACATGACATGCAAAAAACTCACCATTAACCAGCAGCAGCAACACAAACAGTGAGATCAGAAACCTCATTGTGACAAACTGATCTGTAATAACATTATCAAGATGATTATACAAATTCACATGCAAAAGGTATAAAAGCATTCATAATTTATTTTTCATAGCGTTAGGCATCCCAAGTGAAAAAGAAGTACTCTTAAAAATGTACTTCAAATTCAGATTTATAGTACAATTGTACCCCGAACTCCATTTTCCATAACCCTCTACCTAGGACATTGGTCTCAAACTCAGTTCCTGGAGGGCCACAGCTCTGCACAGTTTAGCTCCAACCCTAATCAAACACACCTGATCCGGCTAAACAAGGTCTTCAGGATCACTAGAAACTTCCAAGCAGGTGTGATTTGGAGCTGGTTGGAGCTAAACTCTGCAGAGCTGTGGCCCTCCAGGAATTGAGTATGAGACCAATGACCTAGGAACTGGTTATCGGACTCCAGCTGTTTCCAATCAGGAGGACCATAAAAGTTGCGCACACACACACACAAAAAACACAACACAACACAACACACACTTAGCTGTTAATTCTTTTGTCTCTGTTTTGAATGTGGAGGTTAAGGATGATTGTCCATTTTGTTCTCAAAGAGAAATGATTTTTCATGTATTTGTACAATGTTCTAGATTAGTACCCTTTTTGATTTTGTAAAAGGTATTTTTCATGGGTTTAATTAATCTTTTTCTGAAATGGTTTTAATTTTGGGTTTTAAATACAGTCAAAGTAAGAAATATATCTGTCAGTTGCTGAATTTTATAATTGGTCAGGCAAAAATGGCAATATATGTAAGTAGAAGGAATAAATTGGAGGAAAAACCCGGTCAAAACATTGAGATATTTTTAATACTGGTAAAATCCAGAGTATTAATTGATTATAAATTTTATAAAGATATGAATGATTTGTTTACCTTTGAGAAGATTTGGTGTTGTAATGGAGCTCTTTGTATGATTTCTGAAAATTATTTAACTTTTGCTTTGTAAAATATATGGGTGTTTAGTTGTGTAGATGTTAGTATTGGTAATTGTTTGGTAAAGATGATTGTGAAATAAAGTTCTGTTTCAAATTCAATTCTCTCTTTTATTTTTATTGGTCTTATGAAGTATTCTAATTTGTTGAGATGAATTTGTGGGTTTTTGTTAAATGTGAGCCTAAATAATCACAATTAAAAGAACCAAAAACTTAAACTACTTCAGTCTGTGTGCATTGAATTTATTTAATACACGAGTTTCACAATTTGAGTTGAATTACTGAAATAAATGAACTTTTCTGTATACCAATGAGTTACAAATTAAGAGCAATACAGCTTGTCTGCTTAAGTATGCAGTGCATATTTGAGTCCAGTGCAAACTCGCGAATCCTCTCATAACAAAACTTTATGAGATCTAAATTATTTTTGTGCCCCTCGATCAGCCACAGGATACTTAATTTTTTTGTGATAGAAAAAAATCTAAACTTAAAATTAGTTACATATTAAAATGATCAGAGATAGTGCAGTTGTATTTTTCTTGGGCGCTTCACGGTGTGCATCCCTACAGCTCTCCCTCACTGACAGAATTTCATGTGAAATGTTCACGCCATATTACCGTAATTTTAGATTCCGACTTGTAAAAGCATTCATGTCCTCGTCTTTTTGAGCTGTGTTCCAAAGCTATCTCGCTTCTCAAGACGGCCACCAACAATCACATAAGCACAACAGCATTAATTGTGCTCTAGTCAAATGCGCTCAAACCACTGTAGCCTAATATTAGTGTAATAATTAACACACATTGTATTGTCACTGTTAAAAAAAGAAAACAGATTTTTTTTTTTCTTTCAAAGACCCTGTGATGAAGCAGTTTACAAATACCACGGTGTCTGAATTGCAAGCCCTCAGATGCAGAAAATGCAACAAGTCGTACTCAAAGAAAAGTGATCATCCACTTGAATTGTGGCATTTCAAATTTTCTGTTTATTTGTTTGGTTTTGCCATTTGTAGGCTTGAATTTGTAAAAAAAAATGCACTATATTCACTTCTGCACTTTATTGTTTTTCAGTAACTTTTTATGTGTGTGTAAGTGCAGAAAATTGCATTATGCATTATTATTCAATGATGGAAAACATAGTGCACTTTCCAGTAATAACAGAAATGTTCTACATTGATTGAAGTAGTTCTGTTATAGCATTTCACTGATCTTTAATTTATATATAATATTATAATTGTTTTTGTTAAGAGTTTATATATGCTGCTGTACTTTTTAAATGTACACATGGAATTTATTGTTGTAATGTACACAATATTTATTGTTGTAAACTAAAGTACATTAAAGTCCTCTAGATTTGAAAGCTTGTGTATGTGTGCGTCATGTTAATGTAATGATTTTTGTGCTTTTAATGCACCATATTAGAATGCTGAAAAATAGCTTATAAGTAATGTGTACTGGTAATGCATTTCTAATGAGCTGAAATACTATTGAAAATGTTAATGAAGCATATTAAACTGAAGCTTAAAATATAATCTAACTGTACTTCAAGAAGTATAAAAGTGTATTTTTAAAACAATGTAAAGAAGTACATTTAAATTACACTAAAGATACAGTACTTGAAGTTGTTCCATTTTAACTAAATATATTAAAATCTGTTGCTATTAGCTTAAAGTTGATCTTAAGCATATCTTAAAGAGTACTTAATATACTTAAAGTTGTTGCAAAATAACACATTTATTATGCACTTAGTGTAGTATACTAAAAAATATAATAAGTGCATCGATATTAGTACAACTTAAGTGTATTTCTTTTTTTTTACCTGGGGTATATGACCTGGCAGTAATTTGCAGGAATAATAATATTTGCTTCTTAAAATACTTAAGTTTGTTTTGCACATTTATGCACAATACAACTTCACTGCAACTATGCAAAACTAAGCCATTATAATCAAAACAAATTGCTAAAATATAATATGCATGGCTGTTTAGGTTCATCAAAAGCATTTGAATAAAAATGTGATGAATGTGATGAAATTAAGAGAAATAACTTTACCTGAGGTCAAAAGCTGCTGCAGATCAAACTCCGAGAGATTCTCTGTTCAGCAGCTGAATACAGTGAGGATGAACTGCAGCTCTCACGATCTTATCAGTGCCTTTATTAATAATGGTGGGTGGATCGTTACTGGAAACAGGAGTAATCTCTAAACAATACCTTGAAGAAGTGTTACATTTCTTTGTATTTTGTGAGAGATTGTATCGATGCTTGCCATTTAATCGTTTGACTTCATTGTGCAGCTCTGTTGTGTACTGCCTGCTCTGATATTACAGTGAAAACAATATAATGTATGTTGACCTAAAATCAGATCATGTTCTTGTTAATCTGGATCAGCAAGATTCCCAGCAACAATATATAAATAACAGACATGTTCACAAGTCTCTGAGGTCCAAGTCCAAGTCAAGTCTCAAGTCTCTGAGGTCAAGTCTAAGTCAAGTCTCAAGTCTTTAAAGCGGAGTCCAAGTCAGTCTCAAGTCTTTGTTCTATTTATTAGCAACAGTTCTTTCAGCTAGTTATTGAGGCTAAATCAGTTTTGAAATACTGATTTCACGATATGATTTTCTCAACAAAAAAACTTGAACAAAATTTAGACATAAATTAAAAGGTGTCCATTTATTAATTGTCAGATAAAATGCTGCACATTTCTTTGTAAAATGGAAATATGTCAAACAACAAAACTAATTTTTAAAACAAACCCCAATTAATCAAATGAATTACACAAATTAAATAAATCTAATTTAAACAAACTAAGACTTTGTCTGTGCTCTTTTTCAATTTAAAATGAGAGGCAACCACTGTATTTTAAACACAACACAATCCAAACAAAGAGGCTGCATACATCCAGCATGAGCAGTTTTTCATCTAAATTGGATTGTATAATTTCGAAAACAAAATGGTCTGACTTTAGTTTTGTGAAACTATTCTACATAAAACATCTGTACGAAACAAACCAGCAGACAGGCTGAATTAATGCAGATTGACTCTCTGCCAACAGGTGGCGCATGAACATCAATTAAACATCGTTTCCTTGGTTGCCGCTGTAAACAAAGCAGAGCTGCGGTTATGAACACTACTTTAATATGCATTATACAGAGGCAAGATGAAAAGAAAATACCATCTAAACTTTTTTTAAGACAGCCAGTTTCCCTCAGAGATACATTCATATAAACTCCTATATCAAAGGACTTGCGTTTTTTACGAGTCCAAGTCAAGTCTCGAGTCAGCTGTTCACGAGTCCAAGTCAAGTACCAAGTCTTTATTTATGCGACTTAAGTGCGACTCGAGTCCAAGTCGCAGACTCGAGTTTCCATCTCTGATAAATAATACAATAGTTAAAATGCCCATGAGGATGCAACACTTTGAAAATAAAAAAAGGTGACCATCAGACAATGAAATGCTTTAATAACACTCAGCAAAGTTGCAAAAAAACAAACAGGTTGAGAAGAAAAGATGCAGATTAACTGCAAAACAATTCAAGAATGAAGGCAAAGAATTAAGTGTGAAACCACCAGGAAGCCTTTAGTCTTCAGGCAACACTACCGGGGCCTCATTTATAAAATGTTGTGCAGAAACCATCCTACATTTGATCTTACGATCATCTCTCGTACGTGTGATTCATAGAATGAACGTATGAACAGAAAACGCATGTGCTGTGCTGTCAGATGTGAAATCTATGAATCGCAAATGATCTTGAACTTGCACGCAACTGAATGGTTTCAGCTCTCTGCTTGTAAATGACTCCTAATTAATGTCATTAAGATATAAAAGATCACCAATCATCATAATTTAGAACAGCGAGCTGCAAGAACAGCTTATATTTTAAAAACCTGCAATACTCCGACGTCTTGTGTACGTCTGCTCAGACCCTGACGTGACGCCAAGCACTTTTCCACGTCAAAGCTAGTTTTTACAAATATGAGCGTTGGCATGGATTTAAAATGGCACGCTTCATAAATGAGGCCCCTGATTCCACCAACCTTTGTAAGACAGCACTCTTTATCTCTCTTTTAAGATGCTGCGTCATGACCGCAATTTGAAAATAGGTAGCAATACTTATCAAATCGCCTTTTTGACATTTATCAAGCTACTCAACAGACGGCGCATTAACGAAAGTCTCCAAATCAAAATCAGCCATACTGACTATGCTCGCAATACACACTAACCAGAGAGTCACGAGTAACCAGCCACGTCCCAAAAGCAACACAAACGAATTACTAATTCCAAAGTCATTCTACCATCCACCCCCAGCAATAATCAACATGACGGGTCATAAAAAATAGATCCCGGACGAACCCCCATTAAATGTTACGATCTTTAAGAGAGAGAGAGAGTCTAGGGATAGAACGCAACACTTATGTAGATGTATTGTACAGATGTATTGTTTACTGCTGGGAACAGTGGGTGAGCAGAATGAACCAAGGAGATATTTGAAATAGCGCTAATTCATTTATTAATTAGACCACAAGCCAAAGCCACTAAGCAGAGTGTGTGAGCTATTTACAATGCATATTATTTTTTTTTATTTTTTTTTAAATAATAATAATAATAAAACAAAATAAAAACACAGGCATTGTACATAGAATATACTGTATAACTCAGATTTTTTCTTTTCTAGATTGTATTGTTTGATATATGAAATGGCTTGTCATAATATATAAATGCTATACTTGTCAATAAAGAATTTGAGTAATGTTCACAACGCATGTACTCCAGACGTGTTCATGTGGTGTTTGTCTGGGAAATGCAGGTTCAAATCTGGCCCATGTCATATCCTATGTATTTCTCTTTACCCCGCCCTTTTATACTGTTGTTTCAATAAAATGTATTTACTTTTTGTTTGTTTGTTTGCTTGCTTGTATTTACTTCCATAATTTATGGGCTCAAGCTCCATATACTTGGTATACGGCATATGTTTTAACCCTTTGGTAGTTGGGTTCTGTGTTAAATATGTTCGAAGGACTTTATTTTCCACATGTGCAACAGAGGATGGTAGTTTGGCTGACCTCTCTGTCCTCTGTAGCAGCGTTTTATACCAGCGAGACCCTGGCTGTTATAGAAACAGTGTGAGCGAGTGCTGTGATTGGTGCGGCGCGCGGGATCATCCGTTGTTGCTCGCTGAGAGAAGTGCTGAGTGGACCCTCCTGTTGAAGCCCCCCTCCCCGTCCCCGCTCCGCCCATGCACTTCCCTTTGTCCCGCAGATTTGTTTTTTCCATCCTGGTTGAACTTTCTAGCGTGACACTAATAAGTCCATAGCATCATATATGCAGCTTAGCAGGGTGCAGGGGGCATAGCCTAACAAATGTGTGGAGTCAATTGGTAAGAAACACTTTCTGTTTTTCATAGGGAATTTTTTGCTAAATTAAGATGCTGATCACCTGGACAAATTTAAGAGATGTTTTATGTTTAGACATACACTGCTTACTTATAAATGAGTGAGTTTTATAGTTGAGAAAGCTGTTCTGGTTGGTTTTATTGTCATTATTTTGAGTTTGACTGATTGTGTTTCATTTAAGATTATAATGTGTTTGTGTTTATAGTTCTTCAGTTGTTTGAAATACTGTTTTTGCCCTAGAATTTCGAACTAGAAGGCGGTTGTAGCTCTGTCAACTCTATCTCATTTTATTTATTTATTTTTGGTCTAGCATAGACTGATATTTAGTTTTGCTAGAACGTTTGGTTACTTTATACTGATAGTCCACTTTAGACAGTCTACTAACTAAAAGTAACTTTGCAACTACATGTCAACTAATTCTCATTAATTTGCAACTACATATCTACTAACTCTCAGAGTAGACTGTTAGGGTAGGTTTAGGGTTAGTAGAATAAGTTGACATATACGTGCATAGTTTCTCATAGTCAGTATGTTTTTAAGATATTAAGCAGACAGTCTACTAATACTCTAATGACTGCTGGTTGACATGTTGTTGCAAAGTTACTTACTGTTAGTAGAATGTCTAAAGTGGACTATCAAAATAAAGTGTTTCCGAACGTTTTAATTTTGCTAGTACATTTCTTTGACGAAGCCAATTTTTGGACTAAATCTCGAGTTAGAAGTCAAGATATTGTGAAAATAATATTCAGATATGACATCTCAGCAGTCAATGTTTGTATGGATAAAATCTGAAAAGACTAGAACATTTTTTTGCTAGTACATTTCTTAGAAGAAGCCAATCTTTGGACTAAATCTCAAGCTGAAAGTCAAGATATTGTGAACACAATATTTGGATATGACTTCTCAAAATGTCTTTGAAAAGACTTCCGTCTATGAAGTTCCTGTTAAACACTGAAGAAATCCAAGAAAAGATAAATGGATCAGTACAACGATGAATCAACAAAGCTCTCCCCAGCTGTGGAGTAACGTCCATTTTGGACACCTTGATGAAGCAGCTAATTTGGTGTATGAGAACACAGACAAAAAACACAATGGATGACTCTAAACACATTGGCCAGATTTGCTGTAGGAGAAATATTGTGCTAACATCATAGACAGAATTGGATGATGAAGAAAAAATTAGGAAAACAAGGCCGCAAAACAAACAATGTTGCCCTCGCCACATTTAACATCGAGCCCCTCTGGGGGAAACAACAATGGCTTCAGCGAGGCCGCAGCGCGTCTAAACGTTGCTAGATCTCTCTCTGGCCCGTTGGGTCGTGCTCGACCAGCAAAAGCTGAAACAATTGAAGTTTTATATTTTCCATTGAGCTCAGCAGTCAGACGTGCGAGACGTGAGTATAAAAGCTGGGTTATACTGTCACCCTTCATCTGAAGTCCTGTTATGGGAGCGTTTGGTGTGTTTTCAGGAGGCCAGGCTTGTTGAGATGGTGCTTCGGTGAGGAGTGTTGCTGCTTGAGGTACTGTGCTGCTGTTCTGGGGGAACGCCACACTTCCTCCACGCTGTGTGCTCGTAGAAACACAGAAGAAGTGCTTTAGTCTGTTCTGGAGGGAGATACTGTAATGCAGAGAATGAGAAGGATGGGAAGTTTCCGGCTCTTGTGTGTAACTGATTTCATTGAAAAATCAGTCGAATTTTTACTGGCAGCTGATACCAAAATATTTCATAAATCAACATGCCAGTGGTGAGAATGATTAGAACATTGACAATGATGTGTGTTTGATGTTTTCTGTGAAAATCTGCAGGGATTTCTTATTAGATGTGTGTTACCAGGTCAACCTCCAGATCTTGTATGATGTCTGTGGGCTGTTTCTAAATGTTTTTTTATTTTTTATTATTATTATTATGCCGTCTTAGATCTTAAATACCAGGAGTGATCTATCCTGGAAGCTGCCATCTTTGCTTTGCATGGGCATGTAATTCCAGAAACATTCTTAGAGCCAGTCACCTGAGTGGTAAATGTCATGTGACTGATTCTCTCTATAATGCAGCTCGTTGTAGCAGTCAGGAGGGAAAACAATAGTTTGACGCTTTTAAGAGCCCTAAAAATGGTCACTGGTGAAACATCATGATTCTTTTGTGCTACTGTACAAAATATCAAATTCTGTCTGATATTTGGCAACTTTTGAATGGCTGTCAATGGATAAATAGACTTTTTGGCCACATAATTGTGTATTTTTGACCCTTGCTATATTTGAGCATATCTTGACACTTGCTTCTTAAAGTATAACTTTAAACTGTTTAACTTAAAAATAAGCTTCCATTTGTTAACCAGGGTTATTATAGGTAACTAAAACTATAGATAAATAAAATAAAATAAAATAAAATAATTGAATTGCTAAAATAATTAAAACTAAACCTGAAATAAAAACTGATAAATATTATAGACATATTAAAATTAATAATAATAATAAATGACAAAACAACAAAATAACTAAATTGTTAAGTAAAATAAAAATGAAAACAATATGAAAATACAAACTAATTCAAAATATTAATAAATCTATGATACGAAAATGTTACAGATATGTTCATGTTATCTAACAAAATTAATTAATGATGAACAGTTGTATTGTTATTCAAAATACTTTAAAGTCATTTATTAATTTAGTCATTTTATGTTAATTTCAGCATTTACATTAATCATACATTAAAATCAAAAGTATCTGTTAGTAGTAGTATTATTCAATGGCATTGAGCTAAGTTGAACTAATAATGAGCAGTTGCATTTTTATTTACTAACATTAACAAAGATTAATAGATACTGTTACAAATGTGTTTGCTCTTTGTTAAATGTTAGTTAATGCATCTACTAATTTAAAAAAAATGGGACCTTATCATAAAGTGTTGGTTGTAAAAAAAAAAAAAAAAAAAAAAAAAAAACATAGTAATAATAAAAAAAGCACTTTGTATACATTTTAATGGCAAAAGGTGTGATGGAGAAAACTTGAATGTGTGCAGTCAATTATGTTGTGTCAATGTTGTTTAAATTCATTGTGTCCCAACACAAACGCCCCAGATGTTGATTGTGCTGATTGGACGAGTCCATCAATAATCTGATTTTATCTGTGTGTTTCTGTAGCTGAATTGCACTGTGTACAGTCGAAAGCAAATGAAACACGTTATTAAACAGAAGCAAACAGTCACTCAATCATACAGGACAAAGAAAAGCTCAAGCTGCTAGACAGTGTGACGTGTCTCAGGACTCGTCTTAGACTAAACATGACATGGGGAACACAATGATTGACAGCTGTTAGTGTGACAGAAGAGACCAATGAACCATAGACTTGGACAGTAAGATTGAAATAGTTTATGTGCTCTTCACTCGGGACTGTACAGTCATTCTGGAACAACACAGCTCAGATGGAGCATGTTAAACACTATAAGGGATGATTGGATATGGAGTAAATAGATGAATTTCCATTAAATATCCAGGTCATATTTCAGTACGTAAGTACGTACGTGAAAAATAAGTACATGAGTACGTAAGTATGCAAGTAAGTATGTATCTAAGAACATAAGTACGTAAATACGTAGGTACATAAGTACGTATATATGTAAACACGTAAGTACGTATGTAAATATGCATGTAAGTTCGTTACAAAAGTACATAAGAATGTAAATATGTAAGTACATAAGTACGTATGTAAATATGTAAGTACGTAAGTCTGTAAATATGTAAGTACTTAAATACATAAGTACGTAAGTACATACGAATATAAGTACGCAAGTACGTATATATGCAAATGCGTATGTAAATATGTAAGTACGTAAGTATGCAAGTATGTAAATGCATATATATGTAAATACGCAAGTACGTAAATATGTAAGTGCATAAGTAAATACGTAAGTACATAAATATGTAAATATATAAGTACATAAATACGTAAGTACAGTAAGTATGCAAGTACATAAGTAAATAACTTTGTAAATAAATAAAATTGCATATAGAAAATGAAGCTTTTAAAATCAACAAATACAACAACTGTTCTAACTGCACTACTGTACTTACAAATGTAATTATGTAAATTTAAATATTTCTTTCACATTACAGTAATGAGAATTACAGGGGAAATGCTTAAAGGGATAGTTCACCCAAAAATGAAAATTCTGTCATTAATTACTCACCCTCGTGTTGTTCCAAACCCGTAAGACATTTGTTCATCTTCTGAACACAACTTAAGATAGTTTTGATGGATTCTGAGAGCTCTCAGACCCTCCATAGACAGCAAGGGTCCTTACACGATCAAGGTCCAGAACCGTAGCAAGGAGATCAGTAAAATAATCCATGTGACATCAGGGGTTCAACCGTAATTTAACAAAGCTACAAGAATACTTTTTGTGTGCAAAAGAAAAAAAAAAAACGACTTTATTCAAATTCGTCTCCTCGAATGTATATATAGTTTTTTATGGGGTGAATTGCCTGATGATCTAGACCAGGGGTCACCAAGTTCAGTCCTGGAGGGCCGGTGTCCTGCAGAGTTTAGCTCCAACCCTAATTAAACACACCTGAAGTTGCTAATCAAGCTCTTACTAGGTATACTTGAAACTTCCAGGCAGGTGTGTTGAGGCAAGTTGGAGCTAAACTCTGCAGGACACCGGCCCTCCAGGACCGAGTTTGATGACCCCTGATCTAGACATTCTTAATACATTTTTATAATTCATAATTCAGATTCACTCAGATAAACTTGGTTAACTTGAAATCTAACATGACTATTTCTGCTCGTATTAAAGCCTGAATAAACTAAATGCCTAGGAACAATCCCACATTTTTGTAGTCTCACACTCAATTCCTCCCAAATATAGTCAGCTTTATTAAGCATATTTAATAAAAGCCTTGGCAATTCATTATTTTTTGCCTCCATTGCGTAAAAACATAAATATTAATTCAAGGAAAAATATGGCACAATGTACTGTGTTAATATTAACGAATATTCCAGGTTGACTTTTCACTTATATTTTACTTGTATTTTGAAATATGAGTTGTGTGTTATGGTTAAAGGAAATGTCCTGGCAGAAAATAACCAGTACCTTTTCCTTGTTCCTACAATTTTTCTTTTTCTTACAGTGCATCAAATCAATGCGTTTATGGAACAGCTTGAGGAAATAAAATAAATTACATACATTTTTACAATGTTGTTCAGCAAACTCAATAACCATTACACTGAAGTCAAGTTTATTTATGTAGAGCTTTATACACTTTGATTCAAGCTTTACAATTAAAAAACAAACACCAAAATTCAGTATAAAGAATCAGTCATTTTAAATACAACGTCAAGTATAACAAAGCAGCTGACAACAGCCTCATTTCATCTTTACCCGAGGAGCACAGAGGTGCTGCAGACATGTTTGTGGACTCAACGGGATGTGATGTTTTCTAGGTTTCCCAAGGGGACGCTACTGAGAAGCTGGCTCACCAAGTCCCGACCCAGACTGCTGCTGCTCATTGCCGGCTTGAAGAGGCCTCAAGTCACCCTCATGCGCAGGAAAAGGATGAAACGCACGAAAGTAGCAAAGGCCACGTAAGCGGTAAATATGGTTATTGTTGGATGTTAGAGTGACCTCTCAAAGTCAGCCCGACCACTTCAACCATCTTCCTCTGAAATTAACTTCAATCTCATTTAGACTTTATAGTGATTGCACTGGATTTGTAAATGAAATGGAAGAGTAGTTCGATTGAGAAGATCAGACAGAGGAATAAAAGAGGGCATAACAGGTCAACACTGATTGAAGAACTGTTGATGACTCATATGTCTGTTGGACCTATTTTTAGCTGTGCACCAAATAAATGACCAGGCACCATCCATGAATAGGGTGTAGTTTGATGTCCTATCACTTATAAAGAGCATGTAAAGAAAACTTCTGTACCCAACTTTACTGTTTTTCAGCACATTTTCACAGGCAAAATCCAATCGTTTCAATTGGAAACCGCACTATTGGGAATTTCAAGTGTGGGTGAAATATATCCTCATGTAAATTTTGAAGCGTAATCGCAACCTTTTACTGTTACTCAGTAAAAATTAATGGGCGAAAACCAAGTTATTCCAATAAGAATCTGCACGATTAGAGGGTTTCATGACGACGAAAAGTTCTTTGTATAGATTTAGCTCATTTTCAAGTTGGTTAATTGAATTTCACGGCACAGAACAACAGAAAGCTGCTTGGTTTGAAAGTGTCTTCTGTGTGACAATAAACATTGGACCATTTTGTCCTAAAAATTTTGCTGAAATATTGTTAAAATGACCACACCTTTAGTTTGTTGAATTTACATTATATTTATAGTATTAAAATATCTATATTTTTAAAATTATTAAAATATTTGAATTACCAAAACATGATGTTTAGATGTATCCAACATTTTGCATTATATTTTACTTTTACAAAAATTATTTTATTGCATTATTTTCCCCCATTAAACAAAATGGAACATTCCATAACTTTGTGACACCCAGAAGGCGACATAATTTGGACCCATTTGGACAGCATGGCATACGGACAAGTAAAACAATTCATTTTCCCAATTTTTAATTTTAATTGTAAATGTTTTCAAGTAAAGATTGTAGCTTTGGCAGCATTTAATAAGCTCAAGCTTTCACTTTTTTTTGTTTGTTTTTGGAATGACATCAACACATCAGTTGTCCTAAACAAACCTTAAATATTTATTATAATTTATAATATTATAACTTTTATTAAATTTGGAAATTTATACCATCTTTATTATTACTTTATTATTATTATTTCTATTTTTGCCTTTAAACCTGTTCCAAAGTTTGGTAATATGGCTGGAACGTTAGCACATTTTAGTAACATGGCTGCGACATTAATACATTTTGGTAACATGGCTGCAGCATTAGCTAATTTTGGTAACGGCTGCAACATTAGCAAATTTTGGTAACATGGCTGCAACATTAGCACATTTTAGTAACATGGCTGCGACATTAATACATTTTGGTAACATGGCTGCAGCATTAACATTTTAGTAACATGGCTGCAACATTAGCTAATTTTGGTAATGACTGTAGCATTAGCTAATTTTGGAACATGGCTGCAGCATTAGCTAATTTTGGTAATGACTGTAGCATTAGCTAATTTTGGAACATGGCTGCAACATTAGCTAATTTTGGTAATGACTGTAGCATTAGCTAATTTTGGAACATGGCTGCAGCATTAGCTAATTTTGGTAAAGGCTGTAGCATTAGCTAATTTTGGTAACATGACTGCTGCATTATTTATTAGCATATTGCCAGCATACTAGCATATTGGTTGTTAATTAGTACTTACACAGTACATATTAATGCCTTATTCTGCATGACCATATTTTAAACTAAACAACTACCTTACTCTTAACAAGCAACAAATTATGAGTTTATTGGGGGAAAAGTCCCAGTTAATAGTGAATAAGAAGAACTGGTTCCCAAACTAAAGTGTGACCCAAATTTCATATAAAATAAAAAGCTCATATAATATTATGTTTGTTCTCCTGGGGTTGATGATTAAATTTACTGGTCCTCTGGTGGTGGAACTGTCAAGCCAGCTTTTGTACCCTATTCATGGAAAGTATATAATAAATAACACAAGTTGCTTATTCAGCAGAAATCTTACATACATTCCTTTGCCTTGCAGAACCTGCAGTCGTATGCCGCATTTCACTTGAGTCACTGACACAGAGAGAAGCTCCAGCTGCCGTCGACATGAACGCAGACCCAGAAACAGAGAAAGCATCTCAGTCGTCTCTGCCAAACATACGAACTAAACGCCAAAGCAGAAGCAGAAGAGGCTCAGAGTTTGTTGTGAAAATGAGGGATGTTCCACAAAGATCCAGACCCCCCGACTAAGATCCAGAGCCTCCCAGTGACATTTGTTCATCTTTCTCTCAAATACACTTCTGTCATGCTTCAGTTCACTACACAGCGTGTGACAGCACATTATTGCTCTTGCTCTTTAAGTGCCTTTGGTTGACAGTGCTAGTTTCCTTTCCTGTGTTCTCTGGTCAGGATTTCAGGGACTTTTATTTTTCGATTCCAAATGATGCATGTGGGTGAAAAAGAAGAAAAATAACGAAAAAAGAAAGAAAAACGTATAATTGCCATGAGCTAGTAACCAACAGCACACCAGTGTTTTTTTCATACTGTGGAGCTGTCAGACTGACGTGTCCTGAGGAGTAAAATAATTCATTTAAATGTCAATATCCAATGAAAAAAACATGAGTTATATCAATCCAAATGGACCATTATGTGGCCCCGTTATCATTTAACCAAAAACAAAAAAGATCATAGAAACAGGAATTAATATTTTTATTTAAAAAAAAAAAAAAAATCAAGCAGCTATTTGACGTAATTTATATAACTAATTGGTTATTGAACATCCACATAATTAATAAAAAACTGCATTAATAATTGTTTGGTGAATCTCATAAAGCATGTCAAGTCTAGCTCATATATCACACAAAATCCATGGTAAAAATAAGAAATTATATTTTGCATTAAGAAAACGACCATATTTTAGGACAATTAGGAGTTTCGTTTACATATTTTCCCACACATTTTACCCCAAAATTATCATTACTAAAAGGATTTTCTTTTTTCTCAATAGGTATTCCCATTATATTCTCATTATTATTGTACACTAATGAAATTCAGCCTGTCTGGGCGCATTATATAAAAACAAAAGCTATCAAGTATAAATACACTATTTTTAATTATTTTAATTACATTTTCTTTATGCAAATATAATTCATATATTTTATTTTATAAATTATATTTTCAAATTCTAACTTGTTTCGTTTCATCTGATTTTGAGGTGAAATATGACTCAAACATGTCTTGACATTTTTCGTGAGATTCACCCATCGCAGCAACACGCTACAGCACAATGAGTCAAAACAGATGCTTGCACAGTTTAAAATTGATTTTCTCTTTTGAACAATTCTGTCTTTTGTGTTCATATTGTCTTCTATCTCTAGCTACTATGTCAAAGCAGACACACAGATTTGTTTGAAGAATCACATACGTTTAATTTCAGAGCATTTTAAGATTCTTTTCAATAATTATTTGAATAAACAAGGTAACACTTTATATTAAGTTGTCCCATTTGTCCTTTGTTACATTTATGCAGTAACAACATAGTAATAAAGTAGTAATTACACAGTTATAAAACAGAAAAATATTAACATTTCTAAAAATATACAGACAAATCAAACCACTGACATCAGCTCTTCATACCATTTGCATAGCAAATTAATTATGAATTAAATGATCCAAAACTAAGCACTTAATATAAAGTGTGACCAATGTGTAAATATGTAAAAATCGAAGCCCTGAGGACGATTTATGGGAATTTTTCTATTGTGTAATAGTAATTTCACTTCACATTTATGAAAAACACTGTAATTAAGTGCCCTTCATCTCTCTCTCTCTCTCTCTCTCTCTCTCTCACACACACACACACACACACACACACTGTCTAGCTGAAGTTTATCTTTAGTTGTAGTTTTTGCATTGCTAGTTAGAAATCAGTTTTCATTATATTTAATCTCATTTCTAGTTTCTCATTTGCTTTTTTCAGCCTGACTGATTTCCATTCAAGCATTAAATATGAAACCCATTAAGGAAGATGCAAAGAAATCCTGCGGGATAAGAAAGTAAACATGAGTAGGTTCGACTTGCTACACGTTTTACCCATTCTGTGTCCTAACCAGATGTGAAGCAACAAGTTTCTTGTGTCTGTGCTCACTGAAAGTGAAACATGACACAATCACAGCAAGTCAAATGATATTTGATGTTTAATATTTAGTTATATGAGCCTATTAGAGTAGCTCTATCACACCGGGTCTGGTTAGGACACAGTGCAAAAGTTTTAGCTTCAGAAGTTACGTGATTTCAGTGTTTGGGATGCTATTTTGCGGTGAATTTCTGCTGGATGAGCTTGTATCTGTTGAGCTGCTGCTCAGAGACGGACGGCTGAAGGCCTGCCAGAGCCTGTCTGAAGTCTTCTGAACACAGAGTCAGAGCGCTGGCCTCTGAATCCACACCTGCATCACAGACACAGAGATGAAGAAAGAGTGAAGGCAAGTAGAGCAGACATTGAGAAAGAAGCAGAGAGACTGACAGAGTCAGGCCAGAAACATCCTCTACTCAAGCAGACGTGAACGCTTGACCAACACATTGCCAAAGCACAGGAGAAAAATGAAGGGGAAATTACTGCACAGCGTTTGTGTTCACGTACTTGCGTAGAGTTTGTTTTTAGGCTCAGAGCGAGTAGCTGGAATATGGACACATGGGTTTCATGCATAAAACGTACTTTTCATTTCTTCTTGGTTTAAACATATCTCTATCCTCTAAACTTTAATCAATAAAGATCTCAGGTGTATAACTGGCACTGTTTTGATATTTTGTTTATTAATAGATTGCAAATATATTGATGAGTGTCTGTGTATGACTGCATTTTACAAAGCTGACGGATCAGTGAAGATGAAGGATCAAAGAAGTGTTTTCAACTTCCTACACACAATTAAAGAACAAGTGTCACTTCTTATTGGATAATATTGTTTATTAAACATTATTATATATAATTATAATAACAATATATTTTATTATTTAAAATCTTATATGTAATTGGATGTATAATCATATATATAAGTGACTTATTATTGAAAATAAAATGTTTATGTATAACTACATTATGTGTAATTGTATTTACTGTAATTATTCATAATTAAAATTATTTACAATTATTTATCATAATATTTTATGTTTTTTAAAGAAGTCTGGTGTTCAGCAAGGCTGAATTTATTTAATTAAAAACAGTAATATATAATATATAGTGCTGTCAACTGATTAAAAAACAACAACTAATTAATCACAATTTTTTCCTGAAATTTAATCACAATTAATCGTGATTAATTGCACCTAACATTAAAGTTTTTAAATATACTTTTATATTGCAATAATTTCACATTCAATCTTCAAATTAATGTAGAAACAATGTAAAGACAGTATATTTTTAATATTTGTTTAATGGCATCTTTTTTTATGACTGATACTCATTGATTACAATACTACTGATGTCTCTAGGAAATTGTCCTTTTTTTCCTAATATCTAAGCATTGATGATAGCCATTCAACATTACAGTATTATTGAGAGCTATCAATTTTAAAGGGGACCTATTATGCAAAAATCACTTTTATAAGGTGTTTGAACACAGTTGTGTGGTCACAGTGTGTGAAAACAACCAGCCTATAATGGTAAAAATCCACCCACTCATTTATTTATAATCTAAATAATCATAAACAGTCTCTCAGAACGAGCTGTTTCAGATTCTCCCTCTGTTCACGTCACCGAGGGGAAAAAGTCCCACCCATTAGTGACGCTCTCTGCCCTATTAGCATAAACACAGCCCTGAGTGAGAAGATGTGGTCCGTCATTACTGGAGATATATACAATGTCAGCACCAAAGAGGCTTTGTGTTGTGTTTTGGGATGCACTAATGAACATAGGAGTCTCCATAATCTCCTCCCATCTGAGTCGAGGACACTGTGCTTAAATTTCATTTTCGAAGGAAATATCCCGGAAAAAATCGGTAACGTCCCCTAAATGTTTAGGAATTAATACCAACGCTTCGTGCACGAACGTGTAAACCGAGTACGTTTTCTGTAAAGGTTACAGGCTTGTATTAATAGTGTAATGTTTATTTGCAAAGGTTAGCACTGCTTATGCTGGAGCTCTTGAAGCTCCGCCCTCTTCTCCGGGAGCACCAGCTCTCTCACATTTAAAGCAACACACTCAAATACAGCGCGTTTTGGCTCATAGCCTAAAAATGGCAATTTTAACAAGCTAAAAAAAATAATCTGTGGGGTATATTGAGCTAAAACTTCACATATACGCTCTGGGGACATCAGAGACTTATTTTACATCTTGTAAAAAGGGGCATAATAGGTCCCCTTTAACATTTTTTAGACTTTAAAAAAAAAAAAAACTTCTAAAAAACAACTTCTAATTTAAGTGAACTTAAAACAATCTTCACAAAAACCCATTATAATAAATGTCATATTTACCTGTGCCCTTCAGCAATATGAAATATACAGAAATTGAATAAAGTTATCAAACACAAAATTTTAAATTAAATATAGATGAATATTTAAAGCTGCAAAAGTTATTGATTTCCTCTTTTTTTCTTTTGTTCTTTGATGAACAGACATGTTATTTGGCTGCTATTACTTTAAGAGCTGCCGCTGCTGAATGTGACGCGGATCTGACACGCATGCTCGTACTTTAATTTGCGCTTTAATATGAAATGATACAGGCTACAGCACGCGCCGCTACATTTGGGCATGCAACTGAAGAGCACACGCTACGAGCACAGTATAATGGCTGACAGGACAGGAAGATTATTTTTTTCTGACATATGGCCAGAAGCAGCAGTTGTGAGTGGGGTGGCCAACCCTAGCCCCGCCCCTGCATTAACTGCATTAGATATTTTTAACACCATTAAACTGGAAAAAATTATCGGCTGAGTTATCGTGCTAATTTTGACAGCACTAATAATATAATATGATATGATATGATATAATATAACATAATATAATATAATACTTGTATTCATAAGGAACGCATTAAACTGATCAAAAGTGACAGTAAAGACATTTATAAAGATTTGTATTTCAAGTAAATTCTGTTCTTTTAAAGGGGTCATCGGATGCCCATTTTCCACAAGTTGATATGATTCTTTAGGGTCTTAATTAAAAGTCTATAACATACTTTGGTTAAAATTTCTCAATGGTAAAGTAAAAAACACCTTTTTTTACCATGTCAAAAATAAGCTCTGTTTTCAGCAAGCCGTTTTTAGTCCATGTTGCTTTAAATGCTAATGAGCTCTGCTGACCCCGCCCCTCTCTTCCGTGGGGTGACGAGCAGTACTGTTTACTTTATCTGCGAAACTGGCTAACTAGTACATTATTAGTAAAGGCGAGTTGCACAGATTCATAAAAACCCTTATACTCACTTCTTCTGTAGATGAAGCTGGATCACGAATAATTCGCACAAACATAGACGCATTAAGGCAGATCGGGGATCGGCGCATTCACTTCAAAGTGAAAGTAACGTTAATCCTCTGCGTCTTCAGCAGCTCAGATGTCGGGAGTAAATGACGACTGCTATATTCATTATTACATCCAACAAAACACCTCAATCGCTTAATTGGAGACATCTTGTCTTCCCCTGCACCTGCACCGGAGGCGTACAGCTCTCAGCTCACTCAGGGGGCGGGGCAAAGGTAAGACGGTCTTGTCAATCAACTATCGTGGGAGTGGCCTGTACAGAACTACGTTATTCTGACAGGAATCTCAGGACAGCCTGATTTTAAAATAGGGATTTTAATTATTTTTTTTATCATTATAGGATGGATGTGTACACACACTTCCAACACACATTTATGTTCAAACAACATGTAAAGTGAATTTTGCATCCGATGACCCCTTTAAATCTTCTATTCATCATATATAAACAAAAACAGCAAAAACTGTTTCTTAATTGTCACAAATCCTGGCCATGAACTTCTGGTCATTCACCACTAGAGGTCACTCACCCATCACATGGACTTTCACACCACACAGTCAGTTACAGATCACTCAAGGACTGCATTTCCCATCATCCACTGCACCAACACAGCTGTTTGCACTGATCACGCACACACCTGAGAACAATCTCACATCACCATCACCCAATCACACACACTATATAAACTCTGGACTTTCTCTTACACTCTGCCGAGTATTGTTTAGCATTTATCACTCTCCAAGAGATAGCTACTCTACGGAGCCCTCATAGTACCGTCATAGTTTTACCTAGCCTTTTGATAGTTTACCTGTGTCTTGATTCCTGCCCGTGTTCCTGGATTGTTCTCTCTGCCTTGCCCCGTTTGGACTCTGTTTGCTACTCGCTTGGATTATTGCTCGTTCTCCTGGATTCTCTCTCTGCCTAGCCCTCTGGATATTGTTTGCTAATCGTCGACCCACGCTTGCTCTACGGACTGCTCTGTGTTTAGCCCCTGCCACACCTGTTTACTGGTTACTGACCCTGCCTGTATATGACCATGTCTTATAATAAAGCTTTGCAGATGGATCCGCATGCCTCACGTCTCGTCAACCCTGTAACAGAATACTCGGCCAAACCAGGATCCAGCGGCTTTTCTAACAGACTCTGGTCAGGTATGGACGCATCCTATCAAATATTTGATCTGCGTCAAGGAAGTCTATCCATAGAGGAGTACATCACACAATTTTGTCTGTTATCCAACAAGGTACATTTTGATGAGGTTGCATTAAAAGACATTTTTCGTTTCGGACTGAATGAACCCGTAAAATCCTGGTTACCTGAAGGACAGTTTAAAGCTAGTTTAAGGGATTTTATGGACTATGCTTTGCTGTGTGCTGGCTCTTCGTTCACGGTGGGTGTCGCGGAAGAGGAAAGCGGCACTGCGTCCGCGTCTGAAATGGTGGACGCGCCAGAATGTGCTCACGTAATTGCGGCGACTGCAACACCCCGTCATGTCAGTGCTGCCAGTCATGAGTCAATTCAAGTCCCAGCTGATGTTAAAGAGCCTGGTCAAGTTCCAGCTGATGTTAAAGAGCCTGGTCAAGTTCCAGCTGATGTTAAAGAGCCTGGTCAAGTCCCCACTGATGTTAAAGAGCCTGGTCAAGTCCCAGCTGATGTTAAAGAGCCTGGTCAAGTCCCAGCTGACGTTAAAGAGCCAAGTCAAGTCCCAGCTGATGTTAAAGAGCCTGGTCAAGTCCCAGCTGATGTTAAAAAACCAAGTCAAGCCACAGTTGATCGTCACGAGTCAAGCCAAGCCACAGTTGATCGTCACGAGTCAAGCCAAGCCACAGTTGATCGTCACGAGTCAAGCCAAGCCACAGTTGATCGTCACGAGTCAAGCCAAGCCACAGTTGATCGTCACGAGTCAAGCCAAGCCACAGTTGATCGTCACGAGTCAAGCCAAGCCACAGTTGATCGTCACAAGTCCAACCAAAGCACAGCGCTCCAGCCAGAGTCTCTTCACGCCTCAGCGCTCCAGCCAGAGTCTCTTCACGCCTCAGCGCTCCAGCCAGAGTCTCTTCGCGCCTCAGCGCTCCAGCCAGAGTCACACCAAGTCTCAGCTCATCCAGAGTCACATCAAGCTACTGTGGATCATCATGAACTCACCCAACTCGCAGCTCTCCAGCCAGAGTCACGCCACGTCTCAGCTAACCATCCAGAGCCACATCAGGTCACGGCTGAGCAGCCAGAGCCTCTTCATGTCTCAGCTCTTCTTCCAGAGCCTATTCACGTCTCTGCCGAACTACCAGAGTCTGTCAAACCCAGAGATTTAAGGTCAGTCCTTCGAGTTCCCTGTCTGGTTTCCAGTGTGAGGGATGCACCTCTGGTGTCTGCACGCGCAGCTGGTATCCCCAAACCCACTCACTCTAGCCCTCCTGTTCATGCACTAGTTTCCCTGTCCGAAGCGCTTCCCATGATGGGGATCGCTTTGTGTTGCGTTTGGGCTGCGTACACCACCACTGAACTGCCTGAGGTGGCGACGTCCACTGTAATGTCTCCAGAGGTGGCGCCCAGTAATGAACTCTACCTGTCTCCGGATGATACCACTGTAGAACCTCCAGAGGTGTCAGTGGTACCCTCCTATGAATCCTCGTCCTGCCCTGTCACGGCTAAGGAGGCCGTCTGTGAACTCTCGCCCTGTCCTGTCACGGCTAAGGAGGCCGTCTGCGAACTCTTGCCCTGTCCTGTCACGGCTAAGGAGGCCGTCTGTGAACTCTCGCCCTGTCCTGTCACGGCTAAGGAGGCCGTCTGTGAACTCTCGCCCTGTCCTGTCACGGCTAAGGAGGCCGTCTGTGAACTCTCACCCTGTCCTGTCACGGCTAAGGGGGCCATCTGTGAACTCTCGCCCTGTCCTGTCACGGCTAAGGAGGCCGTCTGTGAACTCTCGCCCTGTCCTGACACGGCTAAGGAGGCCGTCTGTGATTCCTTGCTCTGCCCTGTCATGGCTATGGAGGCCGTCTGTGATTTCTTGTCCTGCCCAGTCACGGCTATGGAGGCCGCCTGTGATTCCCTGTCCTGCTCAGTCACGGCTATGGAGGCCGCCTGTGATTCCCCGTCCTGCCCTGTCACGGCTATGGAGGCCGCCTGTGATTCCCAGACCTGCTCTGCCACGGCTCCTGAGACCAGGAAGGCTCTCTCTGTGTTGTCTGTCTCTACTCTCTCTGTGTTGTCTGTCTCTGTTCCCCCCAGATCTCAGACTCTGATATGGGTTCCTGCCCGGTCTGCTTTCCTGCGGTGGTCTACTACTCCGGTCTGGTGGTCTCCTGTCATGCCTGCTCCGCCCTGGGGGGCTCCTGTCATGCCTGCTCCGCCCTGGGGGGCTCCAGTCCCGTCCGCTACGCTCTGGTGGGCTCCAGGTCCGTCTGCTCCGCCCTGGGGGGGGTCCAGTCCTGTCCGCTACGATCTGGTGGGCTCCAGGTCCGTCCGCTCCGCCCTGGTGGGCTCCAGGTCCGTCCGCTCCGCCCTGGGGGGGCTTCAGGTCCGTTCGCTCCGCCCTGGTGGGCTCCAGGTCTGTCCGCTCCGCCCTGGTGGGCTCCAGGTCTGGTCCGTCCGCTCCGCCCTGGTGGGCTCCAGGTCCATCCGCTCCGCCCTGGTGGGCTCCAGGTCCGTCTGCTCCGCCCTGGTGGGCTCCAGGTCCACTTCCACATGGACCTGGCCCTCCGTCCCTCCCCCTGTTCCGCCTCCGCTCCACCACCCTCCTAGGATTATTTAGGAGCGTCTGGAAGCCGCTCCTTGGGGGGGGGCTATGTCACAAATCCTGGCCATGAACTTCTGGTCATTCATCACTAGAGGTCACTCACCCATCACATGGACTTTCACACCACACAGTCAGTTACAGATCACTCAAGGACTGCATTTCCCATCATCCACTGCACCAACACAGCTGTTTGCACTGATCACGCACACACCTGAGAACAATCTCACATCACCATCACCCAATCACACACACTATATAAACTCTGGACTTTCTCTTACACTCTGCCGAGTATTGTTTAGCATTTATCACTCTCCAAGAGATAGCTACTCTACGGAGCCCTCATAGTACCCTCATAGTTTTACCTAGCCTTTTGATAGTTTACCTGTGTCTTGATTCCTGCCCGTGTTCCTGGATTGTTCTCTCTGCCTTGCCCCGTTTGGACTCGGTTTGCTACTCGCTTGGATTATTGCTCGTTCTCCTGGATTCTCTCTCTGCCTAGCCCTCTGGATATTGTTTGCTAATCGTCGACCCACGCTTGCTCTACGGACTGCTCTGTGTTTAGCCCCTGCCACACCTGTTTACTGGTTACTGACCCTGCCTGTATATGACCATGTCTTATAATAAAGCTTTACAGATGGATCCGCATGCCTCACGTCTCGTCAACCCTGTAACATTAATAATTAAGAACCAATTCAAATGGATAATAACTGAGCACCAAATCATCATATTAAAATGATTTCTGAAAGAAAAAAACTTGTCACTTTGTTATGAGAAATAACATTCTCCCTCGTGTGGCATGGTACCAAGAAAACAATGATGACAACCTAAGATCAGTTTGCTTTAAAGCTGTCTGAGTTTGTTTTGAGCAGTCACATAAATGTCAACATTAATTTATGTGTGTAATGACCAACAAGTAAACACTCCTCACTGCTCTGAGGTAACAGCGACTGTGGCATTTGGCATTTATGGTCACCCACCCATGAGTCACATAATCAAAAAAGGCCGTTCATCCTTCACTGGTTGATTTTCCACATACCTTCAGTGATTCGTGAAATCTTCCTCTTGATGGCGCACATCATAGCATCCGAGCAGAGCGCGTAGAGATCGGCTCCGGTCAGCTGAGGAGGACAGGACTCCACGACCTCCGACAGACACACACTGGGATCCACCTTAAACCTCCAAGCAGAAGAGCAGCAGAGAGTCAGCAGCAAACACACTCCAGCACTGAGAGAGAGGAGATTGATGATGAACACACTCACCTGCGCAAGATCGCCTTCAGAACCTGCAGCTGAGACTCTCTGTCTTCATTCACACCCACATACACCAACTTATCAAATCTGAAAAGAAAAAAAACATTGCAAGAATGCAAGACAAACTGAAAAGCAACTGAATCTGAATGTATTTACCTGCCAGGCCTGAGCAATGATTGGTCCAGTAGATCTGGGCGATTAGTTGCTCCGATCACAAAGACGTCTCCAGATGAGTGAAGACCATCCAGCTCTGCTAAAAGCTGCGACACAACCCTAATAATAAAACATGGCAAAACCTGGCTTGTCATGATGCAGCAGTCCTTTAGCCTTTATACACATTTCAAAGCGGCTTCACTACGGTGGCCCAGTAATGCACAACACAATGAAATCTCCACAACACAATGCATAGGACTAATTTCATTGTGTTGCACTAATTTTGTTGTGTTGCGCGACTTGTTTCCTTTGTGTTGCGGCTTGTTTCTGTTAATGCGTGTCTTGTTAACGTTGTGTTGCGGCTTGTTTCTATTCTGTTGTGCTAATTTCATTGTGTTGCACTAATTTTGTTGTGTTGCACTAATTTAGCTGTGTAGAGGCTTGTTTCCATTGTGTTGTGCTAATTTTGCTGTGTTGTGGCTTGTTTCTGTTGTGTCTGTTCTGTTTCATTGTGTTGCACTAATTTCATTGTGTTGTAGCTAGTTTCTGTTGTGTTGCGGCTTTTTTCCGTTATTTTGTGGTAATTTTATTGTGTTGTGGCTTGTTTCTATTCTGTTGTCGCCAGTTTCTGCTGAGTTGTGCTAATTATGCTATATTGTGGCTTGTTTCCATTGTGTTGTGTTGTGTTAATTTCATTGTGTTGTGCTAATTTTGTTGTGTTGCGAACTTGCGACTTGTTTCCTTTTTGTTGAGCTAATTTCGTTGTGTTGTGGCTTGTTTCTGGTATGTTGTGGAGATTTCGTTGTGTTGTGCTAATTTTGTTGTGTTGCACTAATTTCATTGTGTTGTAGCTAGTTTCTGTTGTGTTGCGGCTTTTTTCCGTTAATTTGTGGTAATTTTATTGTGTTGTGGCTTGTTTCCAGTGTGTTGTGGAGATTTTGTTGTGTTGTGCACTACTTGGCCACTGGACTTCACAGTATTAAACAGGAAAGTAACAGAATCAATGATGTAAAATCAATTCAAATGAGGCTAATCTGTGTAAAGTAACTTCTAGTAGTGGTGGGCAATAATTATTTTTACTTTGTTGCTGTACTAGTAATTAAGCTTGTAACTATATCAAATTGTTATAAATTGAGCAAAACTTTCATAATCTTTAATATCTAAAACTCCAATATACAACATACAAAATAACTCCAATCTACAATTGCTATAAGTAGGTGTATAATCACATAAAGCAATATATAAGAAATCTCAACTGCTTAATTGTTAATATCATAATGTAAACTATATTATTGCACAGCTCTATAAAGTTGGATATGTAAGTATACCCAACTTTATCCACCTACATACAAAATGCTCATGTAAAGCAATATATATTATATAGAAAATCTCGACTCTGCGATTGTTTTTATGGTCGAAGATTTAAATAAAATTATCACATAGCTCTATATATAAACTTACAGTAGATGTATAAGCATCTACATTTATAACTTACTTCCACTTCGCATCGTGCCTAACAGCCTTCAGCTGTGACTTATTCACAATACAGCACAGCCTCTCATACCTTATTGCTTACATATACAATGGACTTACGTAAAATATGCTATATAGCAAATCTCAACTGCTGGATTTTTTTGTATCATCGCAAATGTAACTATATTATCACCCAGCTCGAATCTACTTAAGATATTGAGATATTATATTTGAAACATTGTGCATTGTGAAAATGCGAGTTGAGTTTAATACAAGTGTCTAAGCATTATATGAGTATTTTTTATTATTATTGTTGTTTTTATTTTGGGAATCTTTTACTTTTACTTCACTAAATTCCAAAAAATAATAACTTAATTTTTCCTCAAAGACATCATGAGACAGGATAGCGTACCTGATTCATGAACGAGCTGATTCTTTTTAATGAATCTGAATTTTCAGCCACCGAAAATTATCGGCCAAAAATATGAGCTGGAAATACATGCCTGGCAGTATTCAGTGCACAGGTCTCTCTCTCTCTAAGACATTGTCACTGCACAGTGTGATGCTCCGCTCAATATTCCACTCTATGAATGTGCATAGAACTGTATAAAAACAATGCAATTATATTTAATATTGTGTTACTTTCAATATGCATGGTTATTTTATTTCCTTGTGTTTTTTAAATTCAGTGTGATTAAAATTATTGAGTTTATAAAGTCATATAAACTACTTTATTTAATAAAATAATAAATAATTACTACAAAGCATTTTCAGTTTTCGGCCAAGTCCATCAACGATTTTCGGCTTCGGCTCAGAATTTTTATTTCGGTGCATCCCTAAAAACTGGTGCTGTTAGATTATTTATATAGTTTAGTATCTGCACATATCTTGTGATGCTGACCTGTCCATCACCCCTCCTGAGTCTCCACTGTGGCCTCTATTGGGAGCCAAAGAGTCCAGCTCATCAAAGAAGATGATACAGGGAGCAGCGGTTCTGGCCTTACTGAACACTGACGGACACAGAGAGAGAAACGTTAGCATGCTCAATAAATTAAACATAGTGAAAATAAGCTGAAATGCATCAGCAGATTGAGAGGAGTAGTTTATTTCTTTACTCTTACCCTCTCGAATGTTCTCCTCACTCTGACCAACGTACATGTTGATGAGTTCAGGACCCTTCACACTGAAAACAAACACCAAACACACTCTTTACATGACATTATGTTCATTTAGTTATGTACTCTAACCAGTCTCTCGAATATTTCAAACTCAAAGCAAATAAAGTAATGCAGTCACCTGAGGAAGGTCATGGTACACTCGGTGGCGACGGCTTTAGCCAGCAGGGTTTTTCCGGTGCCCGGCGGCCCGTAGAGCAGCAGGCCGGAGCGCCGCAGCCCCAGCGAGAGCAGCTCTGGATGCTCCAGAGGAAGCTGAATCGTGTCCAGAATCTCCTTCTTAACCTGCTGCAGTCCACCGACGTCCTGCCATCTGACTGACGGGATCTGAGATGAAGAAGAGAGGACAAACTCGGAGTTTTAGACACAACCACAACTTTAGAGCATGATATTTTACTGATAGCTATGTAAAAAGTACATTAAGGCACAATCTTAATTTCTGGGTGAACTTTTATGACTTTAAAGGTAGGGTAGGTGATTTTGAAGAGAATAGCAATAGCAAGCTAGCTTTGAAAGCATAAGATTCCACCCTCCCTGCAAATCACTCTCCAAAGCCACGCCTCCTCCAAAATACATGAATGCACACAGACAGACCAGAGGCTAACCAGCGACTAGGGATGGAGCGATTAATGGTTTGACAATAAATCATGATAAAATTCCCCATGGGTAGTTTTACCATTTCATATTTTAATTAAGCCGTATTCGATTACCGCAATTTGAACCACTGAGGATAAATAAATAAACAGCACGCAGAGTAGTTTCGTTTTGTGTGAAAACATGGCAGAAAGCTGGGAGGTTTTAAAAGAGTGCTGAGGGAATTATACAAATGAATACATGAATTAATTAATTATATGAATGTACCTCTGAAGAGGTCTTTAGAAAAGATTCGATGGCATTTTGTTTTCATCTTTGCTCCATGTAAAACCTAATAAAGCAGTGTTTTAATCGCAATGCTGCTTTGTCCACCGAGATTACGGGAAACAGCTGTAATTCTGCTGCTCCATAAGCGCCACCTGCTGTCAGAGAGTGGATTTACAGAGACTTGCATTCACATTCAGCCTGTGTGCAGTTTTTGTCTGGCCAAAAAATTAACCGAATTTGTATGCCCTGCTGTAAATTTAGACCGGTTGATGAAAAACAAGCTTATGTGTATTCTACACGTTTAAACAATTCGGATAAGGTATCTAGAATTGTTTATGGAGCAGATAAAATACATATAATCATTTATTAATCAATTATCATTTTGACTTAACCCTCATCTTTATTTAATGGCTGAAATGTGAAGGTTACCTTTTTATGAATCTTTTTCACAGCTTTATGTGAACATTTCATACATGTTATTAGATAAACTGATTGTCATTTAAAATCCGGACATCATTGGCAATGTTATTGCTTTAGTGTTTATGCAAACAAAAAGTAATTTTTATTATTGTTTGTTGATTTTAAAAACAAAACTTGGTAAAACAATTTATGTGTCAGTACTTTTTGAACATTTCCAGCACATTTTAACAATACCATGATAACGTGATAATTTTGGTCATTATAATAGTAATAAAAAAAATTCAGACACGATGAGCTGACTAACATGCTTAAGTGCATGTAAAGTAGTTGATTATTAACTGCAGTGTGTTATTGTAGTGTTATACATTTAAATACTTGACATACAAGTTTCAATAGTAATGACATTAAAGTATATTTTAGTTTATCATAAATGATTGTCAGTACATTCGGCAGCACAATTAAACCATATTTACAAGACAATAAGTAATTATGAAATTACATATAAAGATATACTTAAGTTCTGCTTTTGATATAAAGTTTAAATATAGTACATTTTCATTTAATTGCAATGAAAATGCATATAAGTGTGCAAAAACATTAAATTCAGTTTATTAAAAGTACATTGTTTTTGAACTTGTTTTTAAAAGTATGCTTAATATAGGGGTGTCACGATATACCGGTATTGACGATAACCGTGATATTCAAAGCAACAATTATCGATATCGTGTTAATTTAGTGTGTGACGATATACAGGTCTTGGCGATAACCGCAATATTTAAAATGAACAGGACTCTTATGATAACACCACATGTAAATACTCCAGCGCCAGTACCTGGTTGACCTCCAGGTGGCAGTATTGCACCTTAACCCTGACACCTGTCACACAAGAAGAAGACGCAGCGCTCAGCTACTCCGAGAAGAGCCGTGTTCATCAGAGTAAGTTGCCATTATGTCACAGAATGGGAAATGTTACATTAACCTGTTAACAGAGGTTTTCTGTGATCATATATTTAAGTAAAGGGTGATTATTTTAGTAAGTACCGCGTTTTCTTTACTCGTCTTATTTTTGTATTTGCAATCAATACGGCCTGTGCGTAGCAACACTTTATTTCTTTGTTCAAATCTGTTAACAGTTACACGATTAAAACTGATCTTGAAAAACTGAGCGACCACATTGCTACATTAAACTCTGTAAAATGTTAAGCTGGTCGCAGTGCCATGCTCTTAACTCTTTCCCCGCCATTGACGAGATATCTCGTCAATTAAGAGACAACGCTTCCCCGCCATTGACGAGTTTTTACGGCAATCCGTGTTCTAGGTATATTACGGTAAGGAAAGCACTAGCGCATGTCCTGAATGAGTTACGGGACTTCTGGGTCTTACGGGTCTGAATACAAGACGATCCGCATAAATGGAAGGATCAGAGAACATGTAGATCATATATATATATATACAGTGGGTACGGAAAGTATTCAGACCCCCTTAAATTTTTCACTCTTTGTTATATTGCAGCCATTTGCTAAAATCATTTAAGTTCATTTTTTTTCCTCATTAATGTACACACAGCACCCCATATTGACAGAAAAACACAGAATTGTTGACATTTTTGCAGATTTATTAAAAAAGAAAAACTGAAATATCACATGGTCCTAAGTATTCAGACCCTTTGCTGTGACACTCATATATTTAACTCAGGTGCTGTCCATTTCTTCTGATCATCCTTGAGATGGTTCTACACCTTCATTTGAGTCCAGCTGTGTTTGATTATACTGATTGGACTTGATTAGGAAAGCCACACACCTGTCTATATAAGACCTTACAGCTCACAGTGCATGTCAGAGCAAATGAGAATCATGAGGTCAAAGGAACTGCCTGAAGAGCTCAGAGACAGAATTGTGGCAAGGCACAGATCTGGCCAAGGTTACAAAAAAAATTCTGCTGCACTTAAGGTTCCTAAGCACAGTGGCCTCCATAATCCTTAAATGAAAGACGTTTGGGACGACCAGAACCCTTCCTAGAGCTGGCCGTCCGGCCAAACTGAGCTATCGGGGGAGAAGAGCCTTGGTGAGAGAGGTAAAGAAGAACCCAAAGATCACTGTGGCTGAGCTCCAGAGATGCATTCGGGAGATGGGAGAAAGTTGTAGAAAGTCAACCATCACTGCAGCCCTCCACCAGTCGGGGCTTTATGGCAGAGTGGCCCGACGGAAGCCTCTCCTCAGTGCAAGACCATGAAAGCCTGCATGGAGGACTCCAAGATGGTGACAAATAAGATTCTCTGGTCTGATGAGACCAAGATAGAACTTTTTGGCCTTAATTCTAAGCGGTATGTGTGGAGAAAACCAGGCACTGCTCATCACCTGTCCAATACAGTCCCAACAGTGAAGCATGGTGGTGGCAGCATCATGCTGTGGGGGTGTTTTTCAGCTGCAGGGACAGGACGACTGGTTGCAATTGAGGGAAAGATGAATGCGGCCAAGTACAGGGATATCCTGGACGAAAACCTTCTCCAGAGTGCTCAGGACCTCAGACTGGGCCGAAGGTTTACCTTCCAACAAGACAATGACCCTAAGCACACAGCTAAAATAACGAAGGAGTGACTTCACAACAACTCCGTGACTGTTCTTGAATGGCCCAGCCAGAGCCCTGACTTAAACCCAATTGAGCATCTCTGGAGAGACCTAAAAATGGCTGTCCACCAACGTTTACCATCCAACCTGACAGAACTGGAGAGGATCTGAAAGGAGGAATGGCAGAGGATCCCCAAATCCAGGTGTGAAAAACTTGTTGCATCTTTCCCAAAAAGACTCATGGCTGTATTAAATCAAAAGGGTGCTTCTAGTAAATACTGAGCAAAGGGTCTGAATACTTAGGACCATGTGATATTTCAGTTTTTCTTTTTTAATAAATCTGCAAAAATGTCAACAATTCTGTGTTTTTCTGTCAATATGGGGTGCTGTGTGTACATTAATGAGGAAAAAAAATGAACTTAAATGATTTTAGCAAATGGCTGCAATATAACAGAGTGAAAAATTTAAGGGGGTCTGAATACTTTCCGTACCCACTGTATATATGTAGATCATGTTTTGACCATTTTGAATCTGATCGGGACGAAGTAGTCAGTGAGAGAGATGCCTTTACAGACACAGAAACATCTCTAGTTGTGTATGGACCGATAACCTGTCAATCTGAATGTGTGTGTCTGTCACGATCTCTCTCTCTCTCTCTATATATATATATATATATGTGTGAGTGTGTGTATGTGTGTGTGCGTGTGTGTGTGTGTGTGTGTGCGTGTGTATGTGCGTGTGTATGTACAGTATGTATATGTATGGATGGATGTAGCCTATATGTGTGTGTATAAACGTGTGTGTGTGTGTGTGTGTGTGCGTATGTGCGTGTGTGTGTGTATGTACAGTATGTATATGTATGGATGATGTAGCCTATATGTGTGTGTATAAAAGTGTGTGTGTGTGTTTGTGTGTGTGTGTGTGTGTGTGTGTGTGTCTGTTCTGTTTATTGAATGCAATTTCAGTTATTCATATAATTATTTACAGGTGAAATAATTTGACATTTGAATGTATTTTGCTTGAAAATGCACTACTTTTATAAAAATGCATTTTTCTCAGTCTTTTGTCCAAAATGTTGTATTTCTGATGAAACCTATGTGCATTCGAGTGGTGATAAAACATGAACACATGAAGATAGAATAAAATAGTTTTTTTAATTAAAAGCAGAGGCTTGGTTCTTTATTTTGATGTATAATATGTTTATATATTCATAGCAGAAAATATTCTGAGGGCCGTAAAATTTAGGTGAAAATCATCAAAAATGCTGGCGGTGGCTGGCAACTTTTTTTAAAAACGCTGGCGGGGAAAGAGTTAATGCCTCATCTGCGGTCGTTCTAGATGACTTCAGTGGCACCGGTGCAACTATAGGTTATAGAGCTTAAAATACGGGTACATAAGTTAATAGGTTAAAGTATCAGTTTAGATGTTAATATGGCAACACTTTACAATAAGGTTCATTAGTTAAAATTATTTAATTACATTAGTTAACATGAAATAAGAATGAACACAGCATTTATTCATCTTCGTTCATGTTAATTTCAGTATTTACTAATGCATTATTAAAATCACAAGTTGTGTTTGTAAACATTAATGCACTGTGAACTAACATGAACGACTGTATTTTTATTAACATTAACAAAGATCAATAAATTGTGTAATAAATGCATTGTTAGTTAATACATTAATGTTAACAAATGACATCTTATTGTAAAGTGTTACCATTAATATTTATTCATCATACTGTTGAACTTGACAGGATTTTCTCTCTTGTTATTTCATAGGAGCTCCAAAGAAGACAGAGTCTTGTGCTCTGCGTTTATCAGTATCCTTATGTTCGTTGGGTGAAAAAGAAAAACTCAATAAACAAAGTAAAAAATTATTTGACTGATATCTTCCCCACCCCCAAGGTTTCTATAGATATCGCGATATATCGATATCGTGAATTCTTATGGCCACAATAACCGTGATGTGAAAAATCTAATATCGTGACAGCCCTAGCTTAATACAAATGACTCATTCAAGGAAAAACAAGGTAACTGTACTTTTGGCGCTCCGATGGCTTGTGAATGCGCCTCCTGTAGGACGTCCAGTGCCGTGCTGAAGTCCTCAGACGTGACGCTCACCCCAGAGACACACAGATCCTCCTCTTCCTGTTCACTCGCCGCTTCTGGAGAACTACACATGAAGAAACAGCACACCAGTTTCTGATCCATTCGACAGAACGATGCCTGGAGTGAAAGTCAGCAGCAGGGTGAAGACTTACTACGTCTGCAGAAGTCGTCTGTGAGCAGCTTTCCCAGCGTTGGTAAGGAGTGCGCAAAGATCTCCTAAAACAAAACCCTACAGAAACAAAGTCAACATGAAACGGCACATGCAATCAAATTTACTTACAGTACATAAAGTGATATAATATGATAACTCACTGGATGCAGAGCAATTTGCACATTTATCTTTGGAACAATATGCTCTAAAACGTTTCACAATTGGACTGGAATGTGTATAAATAGGGCCCTATGAAATCCGTTTAATTTTTTCCAAAATTCCATTTTATTTTTTTCTAAATTCCGTTTTTTCCGTTTTAATTTTTCTGGATTCCTTTTTAATGGTCAAATTAAATTTATTTAATCAAAAAGCATAATTAATTAAAATCATGAAACTTATACAATTTAACACTAATTTATTAAAAGTGTAACAAAAATGACATGTTTAGGGCCGAATGAAATGTTTTATTTTTTTCTCACCTTATGTTTTAGTGTTAACAAATACTGTGTTTTAGCACGTCTAATTATTTGAATGCATACAAACAATTTTTATTTATTCTTACAGTAGCCTTATGAAATGCCCCCCCCCCCTCAGAAATTATGTGTTGTGTATTTAAATTTTACTGGTTATCAGATAAAGACATAAAACATTGATTTAATTTATCTTTTAATTAATGAAAATTAAACATTAAAATTTTTGGCAAATAAAGGGGATTTACTATTAAAATTAAAACATGGAAGAAATATTTTGTGATTATTTCTTAAAGAAATAAAGTTTTATTATTTTTCAACAGTAGTAGTATTACGTACATTCTGCTAAATAATAGTAATATAGTTTATTTCTGGCACAATGTCTTTAATAAGTTAAACCGGACTTTTATTTTGACGGGTTGCCGTGAATACCTTTAAAGTTCTGTGTGTATATGATATGACGCTAGTTTTACTCGAATGAAATGGTAAAATGCTGGTGAAGTGACTCTCAGATCAGTTCTGGAGATATTGTTTATGTATTTATGTCCTCATTGAGACGGCAGACGCTGAAGTCACCGCGAGCGTCACGCGTGCTGTGTATGCAAGTTAAACAAAACCGCGCGTCTGCTCCATTCACACAGAGACGCGCAGAACATGCAGGATTCATATTTAAACCGACTTTTGCGGCTTAATATTTACAGATACTAGTCCATATCACGATTTGATTTAAGTGTAATGACCTACTTTTGATTAATTCATCCAAACTTTGACAAATTCCGTCACATTCCGCGTTAAACTGTAAATTCTGTTTTTATGACTGGATTCCGTCTGCGTTTACTGCATCACGGACATCATAGAGCCCTATATAAAATAGTACATATGGTCAATTTGAATGCGAAGATGAGATAGATGATAGTCTCACAGCTGTCTGTTTTGCAATCTTGCCAAGATTAACGTCTTTTCCCAAAATCATGTCCTCACTGAGGCTGGCCAGCATCGTCCTGCGCTGCTCCTCGGACAGACTCTCTATCGCCACCTGGTGCACAAACGCTGCCGTCACATCTGAGGACAGCTCCCGCTGGCTGCTCACAGACCCCACCACCACTACACTGCAGAAGAAAGAAGGAAACCATTACATATTGGATTTGATTTTGATTCAACTCCCATTTTTGAACATAGACGTGAAAGTGCAAACTAATCCAAACTAAAATGTTTATAATTCATGAACGAAAAATGTTGTAATATGATTTTGATGTACCATTTCCATGGTAATGCAATGTCTGATTTTAAAATGGTTTACAAAGGATGAATTTTGAGATTTTAAGCTTTCAACTGATGTATAATTTATGGTGATTTCTAAAGCGTGATAGGGAAAAAGGCAACGAAGAAAGACTTTTTGTGTCAAAGGTCAGAACTCCTGTTATGATTGAGGTGCACTCGTCATAAATTAATCTGTTACGTTTCCTACATAATTTGTAACAAAAAACAGTAATTTAGGAGTCTTAGACATTTACATTTAATCATTTAGCAGAAGCTTTTACCCAAAGCGACTTACAATTGAGGACGATGGAAGCAATCAAAATCAACAAAAGAGCAACGATACTTTACAACAGACATTCATACTTTTATTTACTTTACCTTATTTTTGGGAGGATTTTTCATCTAGGTGGTTTGATATCTAGAATGCACACCAGCGATTACATCTCATTTGCAGAATGGGAGTGCTTTTACTTTTCTTCATTTACTGAATACAATTTTGGGTTTATGAATATTCAATGCATGCTCTAAATATTGTGTCACTGAATGTGAATGGTTTGGATTCTGCCGTTGAACGAGCCCGTGTGTAGGGCTGTTGCGATAACCGCAATATCGCAATACCGCGCTATTGACGAGCATAACCGCAGAGGAATGCAACAAGCGCAGCAACCGCGATATTTCCTTTTTTTTTTTAAGGTTATGCCCTTCTCGTTTTATACTTAGTGCATATGTACTGAATATTAGTAATGATAACAATGTGTACCATGCTGATTTGTACAGAGGCTCAGTAAATTTGCACTTAACAAGCCTAAACAGACAGCGAATGAGAGAGATCGACTGATCGCGTGCGATTACATACGTCTGTCCTTCAGGCGGAGTCATGTATATTTGTGAAAACAGGTTGTCATGTCCAAGGAAAGCGAAATCTGTCTTAACATCGACGCTCTGCTGGTCAGCTGAGCCTTTAAATGTGGCGCTCAAAGTTAAAATGATTTCAGCAGCTTTACATATCATTAACATTACATATCTCGAATGAATCAGCGTTTTTGAACGTGTGGTTGATTGAACGGTTTAAGACCCACTCAAAGACAGTCTCTTACCACCACCGTGTGGCGCAACAATGAAACTGCACTGACTGAGACACGCAGGTGAAATATCAACAGAAAAAGTATCTTGTCAGTCAGATTCGAGGATCAGAACTAACTTATATATATATATGCTAACAATAGACTAACAATCTTATTGTCAGGTTTATGTTTTGTTATGTGGACCGTTATTTTGTCATTCTCTTCCGTTTACTTCACTTCCTGTTTCAACGTGATTTAGTTTCGCGTACACACGGATTATATACGTATATATAATCTAATCACAGATTATATCATATATGTGTATATGCGGTATATATGCTTATGTATACATACACATATATGTATATATATATATATATATATGTGCGGTAATACCGCATACCGCGCTATTGAGCCACTCAAAATTACCGCAAGGGAAATTCCTTCACCACGACAGCGCTACCCGTGTGTTGGAATATTTGCACGGTGGACCTATTTTCTGTGCCTTAATACAAGAGACACACTTAATATGCGGGACTGGATTGCGCCATCTTCTGGTCGGCTATCTGTTTGTAACGCTGCATTCGCAGTGTTTTTTCTTTAACATACATGACTATATAAAGGAATGACTTGTTTTGTTTTTTCTTTTTCCCTCCTTCTCTCTCTTCCTTTTGACTGGACTTTTGAGGTGTTGAGTATGTGTCTGTTGTTTTGTTTTGAGTGAATGTTAAGTTGTGATGTTGCGTGTTAAAAGAAATAAAAAAATGTTGGTCACAAAAAAAAAGAGCAATGATATGCAAGTGCTATAACAAGTCTCAATTAGCTTAACACAGTACACGTAGCAAGGTTTTTTTTCTTTCATATAATAAATAAATAGATAGAATAGAAAAAGAATAGAGCAAGCTAGTGTTAGAGGCCTTTTTTGCTTTTGTTAATTGTATAATAAATAAAAAGAAAACAACCAGAATACAAAAAGAATAGAGAAGCTAGTGATATATATATATTTTTAAGAAAAACAAGTAGTTAGTAAATGAATAGAGTGCAAGTCTAAAAGGGGCACGTTTTATTTTTATTTTTTTTAAAGAATAGAATTAGAATAGAGAGTGCTAGAGTTAGAGGGTCAAATCAAGATGTGTTTTTAGCCGATTCTTGAAGATGGCTAAGATTCAGCTGCTGGGATTGTGTTGAGCAGGTCACCAGGAGGGAACATTTAATGAAAAAGTCTGTTTCAACGATATATAGCTTGTCATGATTAGATTAGGATTTATTTGTAATATAGTGAAGTAAACAGAGGGGACGGGTGACAGTTAAGAGGAGCATGCGTCTGTAATATCCCCGTATCCCCGTGCGCTGCAGGTGTGTTGGCGCCTCACCTGGCGTGAACAGCTGCTACGAGCTGGCAGAGCATGGAGGTGACCCTGGAGTCCGTCTCTGAGCCGTCCCGCGGCTGGCCGAGCAGCTGCAGGTTTCTCAGCAGCACAACACACGGGTGATGGAGCTCCGCTCTCTCAAAGACAGACTTCATCTTCGCCTCACAGGCAGCCGCAGTGTCTGCGCAGAGAGTGACGCAGTCCACCTGCACACACCAGCACATATACAACTCTATTCATACGATAACATTAGAAAAAAACTGCATATTTAATGTGACCACTGAAAATGGCCGTGATATGAGTCAGCACTCTGACATTTGCTCCCTTGATGCAATTGACCTGTCGGTAAGCCCCTCCCCTTGAACGCAGACTAGCCAATGGCAGTCGAGTACCAGTTGCACGGGGAGCAGAACTCGGACATGTTTAGGTTTCAGCGCCATAGAGAAACACTGGAAGATCCGAAGCTCGCATCGGTTTTATGGGGTTTATGCTTCAAAAATAGAAAAACGATGTGCCTGGGGTACTTGTAACACTGATTCCAGGTATCCTGAGAGGATGGGCAATATCATTTATTTTATTACATTTACTGAATCCAAACAAACCAGAGCAAAATGTCCCTAAGGATTCAACCCCAATACAAATAAAGACAAAAACGTTAATTTTCTGGTTGTCATACACTCATTACGTTACAATTTTCATCTGCTCAAGCAGAACGTTAATGTTATCTTGTGCTTCAGCGAGGTATCTCTGGCTAAAACTAGCTAACGTTAAAGTTAGTGAGTCCATGCTAATGTACAAACCTAAATAGTGGACTGTTATTTAGTGTAGGTCAAAAACACATAAACGAAGGTCTACATTTCAGTGCCTCTACATATTAAACTGGTTAAATGTACATTAATTTAATCGTACCCTGCGATACATGAACAGTGTTGATCCTGCATGTAGTCATCCGCGACCGTAATATGAGACTTCTCCCGCTTGCATTGAGATCTGTAAACCCTCGCTTCGAGTTACCCACTGGATTTATTTTAAAATATTTTATAAATCCCTCCATGGAATATTTAATTCCCCTTTGGTGGCCTTCTGTGTCCAAAATTGTGCAAAAACATCGTGAGACAAGGTTTTCACACCGCAGCTGTCATTGTAAGACAGTGAGCAACTCCGTTTGTTTGTCCGAGGGAGCAACAGTAACTAAGGGGGGCGGGGCTTACCGATAGGTCAATTTAGTTGGCCACAAATTAGTAGAACATGGCTATGATTTAACTAAAACAAGGGAATAAATTAGTACAACGTGCTTGCAATTTAACTAAAATAATAAGTCATAGGAAACAAACTGTTAATTCAAGGTCAAGATTATCATGCATGCATTTCACATCAGGGCTCCATCCAAAATAAAGAAATGTGGACTAAAAATATACAACGACTTCATTCTCAATAAAAAACTATCAAGAAATATGTTGATTAAAATGTAGTTTCACTCAATATTTGTGTATTTTTATGCTTCATGTTTGTTAGCATAGCAACATGCTAATGTTCTACTAAACTCAACAACTGTGTTTTCCCTTACGAAAATTAACCATGGTTTTATTGTAGTAAAAATGTAGTAACCATGGTTTTTTGGCGTTTTACTGCAGTTTTACTACAAAAACCATGGTTAAACTATGGGTAGTGTAGCGAAACCATTGTTAATTTGTGGTTACCATGGTTTTCTGGTTTAATTTGTAGTAAAACCATGGTTAATTTTCATATGGGTTGTTTCCTGTGAACTTATGAAAGACACAACTTATGAAGGTTTTGATGCTCAAAACACAAAACTCAAGAAAAAGGATGTAGAATAATCACAAATCACCTTGATCAGATGCAGATGTAGCCTCCTGCTAGCTGCTCTCACCGCGGTAACTTTACCACTGCCATTCGGACCCATCAGAAGAACCGAACAGCCTCTTTTTAATGTTAGAGAGCTGCAAATGAATAATTGTAAAAATATTATGTAAATTAAACAGCAATCATATTTTAATATATTTAACATTTCATCAACCCAGCATTCCAGCATCAACTACTACTTAAGACGTCTTCTAAAGCTGTGGTTCTTAAGGAGGCAGCAGGATGACTTCAAAGTAAATGAATAAATCTGTGTTAATACATTAAAATAATCTAACTTTAATCTAAATGCTATTAAACATAAAATCAAGATGTAAACTAAAATCATATTTCTTTTTTCCCTCAATAACTATCATTTGATTGAAGAATATAAAGTCACAAAATGAATTGTGGTTAATTCGTTTAATATACCAATACTTCATAATTAACAGGTTCTGTTAATAAACACAGTTTGAAAATTATTGTGTCGTAATTAGTCATAATTACAGCAGAAATACATAAAATGTTTTAGCCTACACGGGTTTGAGGGCCTTCAAATATATATGTGACCCTGGACCACAAAACCAGTCATAAGGGTCAATTTTTCGAAATACATCATCTGAAAGCTGAATAAATTATATTTCCATTGATGTATGGTTTGTTATGATAGGACAATATTTGGCTGAGATACAACTATTTGAAAATCTGGAATCTGAGGGTGCAAAAAAAATCTAAATATTGAGAAAATCACCTTTAAAGTTGTTCAAATTAAGCTCTTAGCAATGCATATTACTAATCAAAAATTAAGTTTTGATATATTTACGGTAGGAAATTTACAAAATATCTTCATGGAACATGATCTTTAATTAATATCCTAATGATTCTTGGCATAAAAGGAAAATTGATCATTTTGACCCATACAATGTATTGTTGGCTACTGCTACAAATATACCTGTGCTACTTATGACTGCTTTTGTGCTCCAGGCTCACAAATACACATCAACGTTCCCCACCCCTGCCATAGAAGAACCAATTTTGGTTCCCCAACGAACCTTTCAGTGAACAGTTCCTAAAATAACAATTTTTTCATAGTGTGAAGAACATTTTTAATAATCTAAAGAACCTTTTTCCACTGTAAAGAACCTTTTGTGGAATAAAATGGATGGTAAAGGATATTTGTGGAACTATTGATGCCAATAAAGAACCTTTATTTTGAAGAGTGTACATATATATATTGAGAGAGAGAGAAAAAACAAGTATTTGGCAATGTCTGGCCTTCTAGTCCAAAAAGTTGAGATTTACTCTTCTAACAGAAAGAAGGACACACAAAATGAATCCGTTTAACTTTTGAATGAGACTTTGTGTCCTTAATACTACAATATTAAGATTGTGAGCACCTTATTCATAACATGTACACAATACAGACCTTTCACTGAAGTGAGGCTGGATGATAGTGAGCAGTTTCTCCACAGTGCTGGAGAGACCCGGAGGACAGAGACTCGTCCAGAAAGACGAACCCTTCGGCAGCACAGAGCAGGGAGACAGGCTGTGGGCGGAGCCTCCCTGCAGACAGCCAATCAGAGCTTGAACAACCTCTGCATATATTAACTGCGTGGTATACCAGAGCAGATTCCGATTGGACTATTATTAATATCTCCGTGATTGTCTTTATTTCTCACCATGTACAGTGAAGTGCGATTGGAGTCGGCCAGATATGAAGAAACCTCTTCCTCCTCAGCAGAAAAACCACACACCTGCTTTACCTTGAAATACAGCACAGGCCACCTGCGAAACACAACACCTGCATGAGGACTGATTTTCAAAGCTCTCTAAAGCAGCTGCTGAAGATAAACCAGCACCTGAGGATCCCTTCAGAGCTGTTCTCTACTAGATCAGGATGGCCTTCTGACGGGATTCCCAATATACTCCCCCGCTGAACAAGCCTGCAAACAAACACAACGCTCAGGAAAACCAGGAAGATGGTTCGTATATGATTGTAAATGCGCTCTGAGCACCTGGGTGAGCTGAAGTGTTTGTAGAGGATGCTGTCGAAGGGTCCATGGGAGTTGTAGTCTGGAGATACGACGGCTTCAATGTGCAGCTCTTTAGCAAACGGCGGCGCTGCACATCGACACGCGCTCACGGAGATCTGAGACTCGCCCTCAGACGACGCCTTATTCCACCTCTGCTGGAGTTAAACCACATCACACATCTGTTTACATCTGATCGACTCGCTGAATATTACCATATACAGTGGTCAAGTGATAAATAATCTCTGGCCATTCTGAGACGAGAAGCAGTCGATAACCAGAGCTGTTTTTTCTTCATTAGGGTTAATTTGTGTTAAATAAGTGTCTATTTTTTAGCGCTGTCAAACGATTAATCACGATTAATCGCATCTAAAATAAAAACTATTTTGTTTACATAATGTATGTGTGTGTACTGTGTTTATTTATTATGTATATATAAATATATACACATACAGTATATATTTTGAAAATATTTACATGTGGGTCAAAGACGTAAAAATGTACAAAACTGATTTTATGTCCATAGAAAGCACATTAAATGTAAGTAAAGTGTCTACTTTTAAGGTTTTAAATGTTTTTGGAGAATAAAATGTCAAAATTTGGTTGAAATAATGTTACATTGTCATTCAGTGTAACAATATTTATGTTAAAAAAATCAAATAACATGCTTATTTTGACTTGTACATATTAAAATATATAAAAGAATAAGGGAGCATATTAAATTTTATTGTGTTTTAAATGAGTAAAAAATTCTTACTGACAAATAGTCAAATCCTAGGATAGTGGCACATTTTAAAAATGTAAAATTACAACTAATTAGTATCTGGGGTGAAAGTAATTAGTCTTTTAATATGTCATAAATTGATTTTTGTTGTAAATATGCCTGACAAGACTGTTACACTGAATGATATTTTAGGTAAATCAGGGAAAAATTTATGATATTTATTTTGTGCTCAGAAAAACAAAAACAAAATTGTAATTGAATTAAACAGAAAACTTATTAATTTTTTGGAGGAAAAACAACAACAATTAGAGCAGTATTACACTTATTGTTTTTATGCTTAAACCCTTTTTCGTCTTTGACCCATGTATATATTTATGTTCATATAACTTATATTATATTTAAATATATTTAATATATAAACAACATTTTTCTTAAATATATATATATATATATATATATACACACATGCATGTGTGTGTGTTTATAAATACATAATAAATATACACAGTACACACACATATTATGTAAACAAAAACTTTACTTTGGATGCGATTAATCGCGATTAATCATTTGACAGCACTACTATTTTTATATATTAGCAATTTTACAACAAAATAAACTGGGTAATTTCTGTTGAAGCAATCTTTTGAAGTCTAACATTTGTAAAAATGTACATGCTTATGTAATTTGGAGAAGTTTTTATATTTCCTCTCTCTATAAATTTGGATATATTAAGTATAACTAATTTAATTTGCACACATACTGTAATACTCATGGAAAATGATTTATACTATATGCAGCAAATCTCTATAGCTTCAATGTTTATAGTCACAAAATTATAAATATACAGCACAGATCTACACTATAGATGATGTTGGATATATAAGATTGTCCAGCTATATTTGCATACAGTACACTCACATAAAGCAAAATATGCTATATAGTAAATCTGAACTGCTTGATTGTATTCACAGCCGTTCAGAAGTTTGAGATCAGTAAGATTTTAATGTTTTTAAAGAGGTTTCTTCTGCTCAACAATGCTGCATTTATTTGATTAAAAACTGTAAAATTGTGAAATATTATTACAATTTAAAATGACTGTTTTCTATTTTAATATACTTTAAAATATAATTTATTTCTGCAATGACAAAGCTGAATTTTCAGCATCATTACTCCAGTCTTCAGTGTCACATGATCTTCAGAAATCATAATAATATGCTGATTTATGATCAGTGTTGAAAACAGTTTTTGCTGCTTTTTTCTTTGGAACCTACGACACTTTTTTCAGGATTCTTTGATGAATAAAAAGTAAAAAAAAGAACAGCATAAGTCTTTACAATCACTTTTTTTATCAATTTAACACATCTTTACTGAATAAAAGTGTTAATTTCTTTCAGAAATAGAAAGAAAAAAAATTACTGACCGCAAACTTTTGTAACGGTAGTGTGTAATGTTACAATATATTTCTATTTTAAACAAATGCTGTTCTTTTTTAACGTTTTATTCATCAAAGAATCCAGAAAAATGTATCTATGGAAGCCCGTTTCCGCCACTGAATAAAAAATTTAAAAGGTAATTGTGACTTTTTTTCTCATAATTGCATATAAATTCACAATTCTGAGAACATATCAGTCCCCCCCCCCCCTCAAAACTGGACTTTAACTCGCAATTGTGAGTTTATATCACGCAATTCTGAGAAAAAAAGTCAGACTTGTGAGATAAAAAGTCGCAGTAACTTTTTAAAATTATTATTCAGTGGCAGAAACGGGCTTCCGTTCACGATTAATCACAGGTAGAGCTGCACGATTAATCGTTAAAAGATCGCGATCTCGATTCAAATACCCACATAATCTAATTTCTAGATGACAACGATTCGCCCGTCTATTAAAACTTTGAAAAAAAATCATACATTCAAACCTGCATTCGCAGATCCAGAGAGCAGACAGTTAACATGTTTAGGGAAGAAAAAGCTTCACAAACACTTCACAACTAAACAGTATTATTTCTGTCTTACAGTCATTCATAGAAATACTGGGATAAAAGTTTATAGTTCAGATACAAACACTGATGTCTATGTTAGCGATCAAAATAGAGCAAGTCATCTTTTGAAAGTAACTGGCGCTTCAAATAACGTTTGTTATTCGTTTCAAGACAAGTGACTTAAAAAAATGTATTTGTCATTGAATCATTCATTCAAAATTCGTTCAAAAACACTGATTCATCCAGTAATTAACCCTCTAAGCGCCAAAGTCACAAAATTGCAACAAGACGTCATACTTCATAAAATAGACTGTAGTTCCTAATCTGGTGTAATATCTCATTTGTATTCCCTACCACTAGATGGCAGACATGTAGTACTTCGATTCTAGACCAAAAGCGTTCGAGGAAATAGCAGAGCAAGTGAGCTATCGTGTCATTGATGCGGAAGCAGTTCAATTCATGAAATTGTGAGATTTGTGAGAGAAAATCGGCAAATAGCTAATAAAAAGTTGTACCGTGAGGATGTGTTGCAAGTGTTATTCGCCGATTCTGACTCTGAAGGGGAATATTTGCCTTTTGGAAATGACGATCGGTCGTCTAATGATTGCGCTTCTCCCGGTACATCTTTGCAGCGCAATGGTGCCGCGCGCGCAAGGCGAGAGAGTTCACAAAGCACAAACAAGTGATCATTTGGACCCTTTGCCCGACAGGGATGGGGGTGGCAGGGGTGGACGTGGTCGTAGTGTCCATACGAGAGCTGTTGCTCTCTGATGATCGGCCAGATTACGTTGTTTGTTCTGATCGCGCACGCTCAAATGGCCGCTGGCAGACAGTACAGGTGCAGTCAGTGTGGGGTAGGTCTGTGCACTGTGCCATGCAATGAGAGGTACCATACTCTCAAGAACTATAAACTGTGTCACCTAGATACCTGATTGGGCAGATAGCTGGTCAACTGATCAAAAATAGGCACATGTATTTTACTATGGCACAGTAATATAGTAATAATTTACTACTTTCTCCTGTTTTACTGTGGATTTCCTCTTTTCCTGATCATTTGGAATGAGGATAAAAAGACAAAAAAAACATGCAAATAAGTTCAAACATCCATTCAATATCTATTATTTCCTGAATATTACTCATGAACTGATCAAAAAGTAGGCTACTGTTCACATGCGTTTTACTATTATATAGTATAGTAATATAGAAATAATTTAGTACTTTCTCCTGTTTTATTGTTGGTTTCCTCTTTTCTGATCATTTGGAATGAGGATAAAAGACAAAAAAACAACAACAAAAAAACATCAAACATCAATTCAATATCTATTATTTCCTGAATATTATGAAATTCAAGAGGGCCGCCCCCTGATGACGTCATAATATGCAAATTAGATGAGTATATTTACACCCCACATAAACTTTCGTTCATGCCCAACATTTTTCTAATTTACAGTAGATCTCGATCTTTAAGCCTTTTCAAGCCACAAGCTTTTGAAATCTTGATGTCAAAATCCAGCAATTTTTCCAAAAAACCCTGGCACCTAAAAGGTTAAACAAGTGAGGTATGAGTGAGTCATTGAATCAATAATTCAAACCAATTTTTCATAATTTTAATACTAAAAATTGGTGTATTAAATGCACTATTTTAAATACATATACTGTATTATATATTAAAATGTTTAATAATTCATTTAAATTAAACACTTTTAAATAGACTGCAGCAATTAATATTTTGTCAAATATATATTGTTTAGTTCAGAATCGTGATCTCTATTTGAGACAAAAAAGATTGTGATTCTCAATTTATCCAGAATCGTGCAAGCAGCAAAAACTGTTTCCAACACTCATCATAAATCAGCATATTATAATGATTTCTGAAGATCATGTGACACTGAAGACTGGAGAAATAATGCTGAAAATACAGTTTGATCGCTGAAATAAATTACATTTTAAATTATATTAAAATAGATAAGTTATGCAATAATATTTCACAAAAATGTGAACTATATTATCACCAAGGTCTAATCTTACATCTGAAATTATAACTGCATAATATTACAACCAAATATAAATAAAATTAAATAAAATAATACAATTAAAAAATAAAATAAAAATAAATAACCAACCTGCATATTACAACAAAATATAAATAAAATTAAATAAAATAATTAAATAAAAAAATAAAATAAATAAAAATAACCAACCTGCATATTACAACAAAATATAAATACAATTAAATAAAATAATTAAATAAAAAAATAAAATAAAAATAAATAACCAACCTGCATATTACAACAAAATATAAATAAAATTAAATAAAATAAAAAATAAAATAAAAATAAATAACCAACCTGCATATTACAACAAAATATAAATAAAATTAAATAAAATAATTAAATAAAATAAAAATAAATAACCAACCTGCATATTACAACAAAATATAAATAAAATTAAATAAAATAATTAAATAAAAAAATAAAATAAATAAAAATAACCAACCTGCATATTACAACAAAATATAAATACAATTAAATAAAATAATTAAATAAAAAATAAAATAAAAATAAATAACCAACCTGCATATTACAACAAAATATAAATAAAATTAAATAAAATAAAAAATAAAATAAAAATAAATAACCAACCTGCATATTACAACAAAATATAAATAAAATTAAATAAAATAAAAAATAAAATAAAAATAAATAACCAACCTGCATATTACAACAAAATATAAATAAAATTAAATAAAATAAAAAATAAAATAAAAATAAATAACCAACCTGCATATTACAACAAAATATAAATAAAATAAAATAAAATAATTAAATTAAAAAATAAAATAAAAATAAATAACCAACCAACCAAAGCATTGGCAAGAAGTGAGGAATTAAGAGTTCCCAATTACACAGAATATTTTTAAATAAAATAAAAGATGTTTTTGCACATGGCAAATCTGCTCAAACCAATTAATTAAATTACTTCAAATTATCCAATGTTAACTTAAAAGCAATACTGTGATAAAAACAAACTAATCTGATTTCCATTTTCAACGCTGTGAATTTTAACATTTAAACTGGTTGATTCAGTTGTCCAACACAATTATTATAATATTCTTCACCTTAATTTTGATGGTCTTGTTTCCAACAGGCACCGCCATCCCGTCTGACAGGTTAAACCACTGAACGGGTGAAATCAAGCCCACATTATCATTCACATCCAGGTCTTGGTGCTTAACTGTGTCAAACGCTTTGACTGCAGCCAGATGAACACGTCCCTGTCTCTTACAGGGAGTTTTACAGCTGCTTTCAGGGTCGCCCAAAACAGGACTCTGGGTCTTCTTCATCTTCTCCGCTGGGACGGACGCAATGACCCACTCCCCGTTAAACACACCCAGCTTCAGCAGCAAGCTCTTGCTCACAAAAACAGTGCTGTCAACGTCCAGTGCTTCATCGCGCTCGAGCCTGGACAGCTTTCCTCCGCGTTTGTGGAGATCTGAGACGTCTAGCACGCGCACGTCGAGCCTGCATTCAAGAGCCTGTGAGAAAGCGCTGAAGTCTAACACTTTACTGCTCAACAAAGAGCTGCCAGAACTCAAGCTGCTCGCATACTGGGCAAAATCAGAGACGAAGAGAGAGGGAGCTAGCATGATGCTGGTGCTGCTAAGCTCCAGGTCTCTGCAGTCTGAGAGCACCACGCTAGTGTCTGCTGTTATCCTGCCCTGACTGACAGGTGTACACTCCAGCACCATCACATCTGACAGGTACTGCTGCACCTGTGCGGCTTCTTCACCCAGTAGATGATGGTAGGGAATGAGAAGAGCGTCTCCTTGTCTCGCCAGCAGAGTCTGTCCATGACAGGACGCCAGGATCAGCAGAGCATTGGAGAACTTCTCTGAAGAAGCCCATTTAAAGCTTTGTTTGGTCCGAGCGCCGATCACGATCTTCTTTAACGGCAGCAGAGACTGTGGACGAAGCGTTCCCGGTGAGTGCTCCTTCAGTCCGTAGTGTTTGAGGAAATATCTGCTCACGTAAACAGCGACGCACGTGGGAATGTTTACATCGGTCTCTTCCTCTGGAGTCGCGTGCGCGCAGACCAAAAAGCCCCGATTCGAGGGGGACTGCGAGTCCGTCGGGGACAGTAACAACGCGTATGTGGGTCCAGTGTGGTCTGGAAACTTTTGAGTGAAATGTGGTTTGTTGATAAGCACGTGTAGAGGATGAATATGTGAGGGAAAGTCCTCAAGACACTGCAACTTCATCGCGGCCGCCATGTTGGAAATGTGCGCATGCGCAGTGAAACGAGCGGAACTGGCAGCTGACAGAAAATCTTTTACGCTTTTTCTAATGTAGCCTACATAAATGTTACTTTAAAAATGTTTTCCTCTTCAAAGCAGAATTGATATTTTGAAACGTTAGGAAAAACAAAAGCAAATAAACTAAAAAGGTATGTGCAGCTAGAGCTAGCCATTTACCGTATTTAATAATTTCATACAATTATGTACTTCTTTTTTTCTCTTCAATTATCTTGCCTTCATCTCATCATTTACTGCATGCATGGGTTGTTATTCGATTAAATAATTCAAATTATAATCATAACACTAGTGTAGAATTGCAATAATTAATAATGTTAAGTTATCTTAACATTGAGTGTTCTCATTTCATTTATGCCTATTGCTAAAGCAGCACGTTGTTGTTGCACTAATAAAAGGCAAATACATCTGTATGTCAGGGTTTAGTAGATTTTTCTTTTACATAGGCTAACACTTTTTAGCGTAGGCTACAAATCTATCCAACAAGACAAATCTTTATTTTCCCTGAGTCTTTAAGAGCGGGCCCTGGAGGAATAACCACTTTGTTTCTCATAGGAAATTTGTTTGAATGAATTAAATGTAAATATTTATTTGCTTCTTTTCTATTTTGCATTTACTTGTACTTTCACTTTCAATACTTAAGTATGTTTAAGATTTAAAAAATAATTTTTGTACTTAAGTACAATAAATATCACATACTTTAAAACTTTTACTCAAGTAATATTCTAAACGGTGACTTCAACTTCTACCAAAGTCATTTTCTGGTAAGATATCTGTACTTTTACTTGAGTATGACTTCCAGGTACTTTATACGCCACTGTTTAAATGACATTAATCCAGCAAAGCGTTTAAATAATGTGTCACTTTTTATGCTTCAATTATTGTTTAGTATGTTACTTTTTATATAGGTTTGCTACGACTAGCCATGAACCACAAGACAAAGAAAACACAAGCTGAAAAAAGTGTTTTAGTGTCTTCATAAGCCTATTTTCAAATAAATAAATACATTTTCACTTACATGTATTCATTTAGCAGACACTTTTATCCAAAGAGACTTACACATGTGTCCCTGCAGCACAAAAGCAGTCATAAGTAACACAGGTATATTTGTAGTAATAGCCAACAATATATTGTATGGGTCAAAATTATACATTTTACTTTTATGCTTTTATGCAAAAATCATTAGGATATTAATTAAAGATCATGTTCCATGAAGATATTTTGTAAATTTCCTACAGTAAATATATTAAAACGTAATGTTTGATTAGTAATATGCATTGCTAAGAACTTCATTTAAAGATGATTTTCTCAATATTTTGATTTTTTTGCACCCTCAGATTCCAGATTTTCAAAAAGTTGTATCTCAGCCAAATATTGTCCTATCATAACAAACCATACATCAATGGAAAGATTATTTATTCAGCTTATTATCTCAATTTCTAAAAATTGACCCTTATAACTGGTTTTGTGGTCCAGGGTCACAATTGTGGACAATGGAAGCAATCAAAATCAGCAAAAGAGCAATGATATGCAAGTGCTATGGCAAGTCTCAGATAAATTATATAATAAATAAAAAGAAAACAGATAGGATAGAAAAAGAATAGAGCAAGCTAGTGTTAGAAGCATTTTTTGCTTTTTGCTAATTGTATAATAAACAAAAAAATCAGATAGAATACAAAAAGTTTTTTTTTAAAGGAAACAAGCAGTTAGTAAATGAATAGAGTCTAAAAAAGGGGCATTTTTTAAAGAATATAAATAGAAAAAATATATATATAAATAGAAAGAAAGAAAGAATTCTTGATTAAAAAAATGCTTGCTTGCTAATTAGCATGTGGTATCAATCAAACTTTTCCACACATTTTTCCCTTTTTTCATTGTCATCTTCTAAAACAAACTGCTGTGAAGCACAGACGCAGAGGTTTCTGTTTGTGTCTTGTTTCTCTTGGCAACTTGTAAACTCAAAGACAGTCAGAAAGCGAGAAAGGTCACATGCCAATTTGCAATAAAACTCTCAAGGTCAGTTTAAGAGTGTTTCTGACAAGAATCTTTAAAGTTCACTGCAAGTCAAAGAAGAAAAAACTAGCTAGTTTCAAGAGAGTTGATTCATTTATGTTTTGATGGGTTTCTGCTATAGTTGGTGGTTTAATATTGATCTGAATATTTGTGTTTTAAGAATCCATTGTCAAAACTCAGCATATCCCAGCTAGTCACCATGTTTTATTGGGGCTGTTTTACCGAGACCCCACTGATCTCACACACTGTTTGTCTGTGAACACACACTGAGAGAAGCACTTGGTCCCGTCATGAGGATCTCTGTCACATTTGAGGGGTCCTGCAGGCCGTTACACATTTCTCCTCATCAGACAGTAGGAACCATCAAGAAGATGATCACGGTATTTAAACCCCTGTCAGCAGACTTTGTCATGTTTATATGTTTGGTCATGTACATAGTTGACAGCTTATTTGGCTTTCAGTTTAAGTTGTCTTCTGCTAATAATACTGAATTTTAAAAATAGCTTTTTGGAGACTGCAGTTTGCATGAGAAGTGACCAGAAGCTGTTGTTTTTGCTCAATCAGGAGCTCTTCTTTGTGTGACTATCAGATGATGAAGAGGTGCAGCGATATCTGGAGCTGAGTTACGCCGGCGCCGCCCTGCAGGACACCTGGCGCATGACAGATTTTGGCACCGAAGCACCATTCGCTGTCAGCCCCTCTTAAAACACACATTTTCAATATTTCCCTATTTCAGACCGTCTGTTTTCAATGACTCTTTGTAAGCTAATCTACACAAAAACTGAAAAAGATGGATGTTTCATCATGGTTTTAGACATTAATTAATGGGAATGCACACTAATTACAGTTTTTTTCCCAACTGCTTACACACAAAATCTTTCCTTGTCACACAGTTTCTGAAAGCTGGCACTCAAACAGCAGAAGCACACACCAAATCTGCAAAACCATACACTAATTCTCGGCCTTTGACTCAGTTTTCAATTTCATAAAGCACTTTTTTGTAAAACACAACACACAATTCTCTATGTAACACAAAAATCTGACAGGAATTAATATTATGGCAAAGGTGTTTGCTTTTGAGATGTGTTTGTGATATTTTGAATGCAGTGCTTCATTTTGCAAGAGATGTGAGGCATTTGTGTGCAATTTTTGGATTTGTGTGCAAAGTTTTGCAAAAAGAGGCAAAGTTTTGAAAATGTGTGTAAACAGTTGAGAAAAAAAAAACTGTAACAGCTTCTGCTCCTGAGTTCAGTCTTTTCTCTCTGTGACACCTTTATATCTATAGTCTCAGGGTCCTGATTCAGTCATGCAGCATTTGTTTGTCATGAGTAGAGACACTAATGCACTGTATGCAAACATATTTTGTATTTGCACGTAATTTGTGGCCCTTGAAACAGAAATAGTTTCCAAAATAATTTTCTAGCTAATGGTATATGGCAGCTGACCCAGTGAAAAACTCCCTGGTTTATCAGTCATTTTTACCCATTTTGTCAGTGATTTATGAAATATAGGTTCTGGAACGTGTAGTATACAAATATGGCATATTATGGAAGATTTTGTGATATTATAAAAACTTTTTTTTCATTTATACAGTCAAATAGTGGAAATGCATACACTCAAGTCCAAGTTTGAAAATAAAGGTTGATATACAGTGGGGGAAAAAATGATTTGATCCCCTGCTGATTTTGTACGTTTGCCCACTGACAAAGAAATGATCAGTCTATAATTTTAATGGTAGGTTTATTTGAACAATGAGAGACAGAATAACAACAAAAAAATCCAGAAAAACGCCTTTCAAAAAAGTTGCATTGATTTGCATTTTAATGAGTCAAATAAGTATTTGACCCCTTCGTAAAACATGACTTAGTACTTGGTGGCAAAACCCTTGTTGGCAATCACAGAGGTCAGATGTTTCTTGTAGTTGGTCACCAGGTTTGCACACATCTCAGGAGGGATTTTGTCCCACTGCTCTTTGCAGATCTCTCCAAGTTATTAAGGTTTCGAGGCTGACGCTTAGCAACTCGAACCTTCAGCTTCCTCCACAGATTTTCTGGGATGAAGGTCTGGAGACTGGCTTGGCCACTCCAGGACCTTAATGTGCTTCTTCTTGAGCCACTCGTTTGTTGCTTTGGCCGTGTGTTTTGGGTCATTGTCATGCTGGGATACCCATCCACGACCCATTTTCAATGCCCTGACGGTACATGGCCCCGTCCACCGTTTGATGCGGTGCAGTTGTCCTGTCTACTTAGCAGAAAAACACCCCAAAAGCATAATGTTTCCACCTCCATGTTTGACAGTGGGGATGGTGTTCTTGGGGTCATAGGCAGCCTTCCTCCTCCTCCAAACACGGCGAGTTGAGTTGATGCCAAAGAGCTGGATTTTGGTCTCATCTGACCACAACACTTTCACCCAGTTCTCCTCTGAATCATTGGCAAGCTTCAGACGGGCTGTACATGTGCTTTCTTGAGCAGGGGGAGCTTGCGGGCGCTGCAGGATTTCAGTCCTTCACGGTGTCGTGTGTTACCAATTGTTTTCTTGGTGACTATGGTCCCAGCTGCCTTGAGATCATTGACAAGATCCTCCCGTGTAGTTCTGGGCTGATTCCTCACCGTTCTCATGATCATAGAAACTCCACGAGGTGAGATCTTGCATGGAGCCCCAGACCGAGGGAGATTGACAGTTATTTTGTGTTTCTTCCATTTGCGAATAATCGCACCAACTGTTGTCACCTTCTCACCAAGCTGCTTGGCGATGGTCTTGTAGCCCATTCCAGCCTTGTGTAGGTCTACAATCTTGTCCCTGACATCCTTGGACAGCTCTTTTGTCTTGGTCATGGTGAAGAGTTTGGAATCTGATTGATTTATTGATTGCTTCTGTGGACAGGTGTCTTTTATACAGATAACAAACTGAGATTAAGACTCCCTTTAAGAGAGTGCTCCTAATCTCAGCTCCTTACCTGTATAAAAGACACCTGGGAGCCAGAAATCTTGCTGATTGATAGGGGATCCAATACTTATTTGACTCATTAAAATGCAAATCAGTGCATAACTTTTTTGAAATGCGTTTTTCTGGATTGTTTTGTTGTTATTCTGTCTCTCATTGTTCAAAAAACCTACCATTAAAATTATAGACTGATCATTTCTTTGTCAGAGGCCAAACGTACAAAATCAGCAGGGGATCCAATAATTTTCCCCCCACTGTATTTATCCACATACTCTGAACAGAGTACAATTTGGTATACCATTATTAGAGAGGTATATTAGGTGAACTAAAATTAAAATAACATAAAATTAAAAGTAGCTAGCATTAAACACTTTAAATGTTTGTACCGCCCCTTTAAAATGGGGATTCTGTCCTGTCACACCTGCCATATATATTTTTTATTTTATTAAAATATTTAATCTAGGATTCCATCAGAGGTTTAAATCAGACATGACTGAAAAATTGTGAACATATAAAACATGCATAAAATAAAACTGACACTCACGCTGTTTAAATGAATCAATTTTACCTCATTTTTGGGATTTCAAGTCTTGTTTGTAGTACTTGTGAGCCATTTGTTGTGCTGTAGAGAGCTGGTTTCACCACTGGGTGGCAAACGTGTCTTTTAAATGAGAATGTTGTACTTGTTATCTTGTTTTGATGCATGTAGGGGTCATCACTTGATTGGAGGGCTGCTCAGAGTTTAGCACTTGCCTCACACACCTGGCTGGAAGTTTCAGCAAGACCTTGCCAGGTTGTTTGATTAGGGTTGGAGCTAAACTCTGCAGGGACATGGACCGAACTTGGTGACAGTACCTGCTCCACACAGGAAGTCAGCAAGGCCATTCTTCACATGTTCAGTACCATAACAAAGGAGACACTTCCCATAATGCGACCAGTAACCATATTGAGATGCTCTGTGTCCAAACTAAAGTCGGTGGTGTCCCTGCAGCTTGGGATTCCTGTCAGTTCCTTCAGACTCTCCACTGTGAGCGGCCTTCATCTCTATGACTGTAACCTGCTCAGTGACTATGCTGTGCAAGCTGGTAAATCACATCTGTGAAACCTTCTGATCACAGATACAACACTATGTCTGAACCTTTTTTAATGTATTTTCTATATATATATATGTTGTGGCGGTTACACACTACCGACAGACGTTCAAGTCATTCTGAACCTCCTGGTACTGTGAGAGGAATAGTGCAGAAGTTTAGGCACTGGCCTAGTGCACAGTTGTGCTCGGAAATCACAAATTAAAAGCTTAAATAGCAATTTAAGTATAGTAATCTTGTGTGTGAGCGTAGGTCAGAGCTGGGTAGTAACTGATTACATGTAATCTGGATTATTATGTAATCAGATTCCAAAAATGAAGTACTTGTAATTAGATTAAATTACATTTTAAAATACTTGTAATCAGACTACAGGTACTTTTTTATGGATAACACGATTGCATATTATTCAAACTATAGCAATAAATTATTTATAATTTATTGATTAATCCTAATTCCTCTTTTTCATCTTTTAAATGTTCCTTTCTAAAATAGACTACTGCTTATATACACTCTGAAGGTCTTCCAGTTTTGTAAACATTGACACAAAGAATGCACAATATTAAAATACACAAATTCACATTCACTTTTTTTGTCATCTTTCACCTAGTATATTTACTTAAAGTACCCCTGAGATTTTAAAATAAATATTTTAATAATTAAGTATCACATCTGCATGTTCACGGTTCTCTGTTGGTTAATGGTCACATGACATGTAGGTAAATATTATTATTATTATTATTATGATTGATGTAATTCTAAAATGACTTATTTTAATTTGGTGATTTAATTAATTATTAGCTTGTCATTAAACTCATGTGGAAGCCCCTGCAGTTCCTTTATAAACCCCAGTTTGGGAAACCTTGATAATGTAATGTTTAATGCAATTCATGTTATTAATTACAACGAATGGAATATATTTTCTTACCTTTGTATTTTTATACCAATATGGTATTAGCTCATTCTATTTAAATCAATGTGATAAACAACTTAGATAAAAAGTAATCTAAAAGTAATCAAAAGTAGTTTGATCACTTTACCTAAAATGTGTAATGTAATGGATTATGTCATGAACCACAATTCTTGTCATGTAATTGGACTACAATTTCTAAGTAATCTACCCAACACCGGCATAGGTTTACTTTGGGTGGTGATTGAGGGGGTACATGTTTAGTCATGTGACACATATTGTACCAATAGATATCCAGTATTGAGCCTGTTATGTGCTATTCACTTTCACACTGTTGCTACACATATTTTGCATATTTTCTATAGTGAAATTGTTAATCTGGTTTTCATTTTAATTATTATAATTTAATTGATTTATATAAAATTGGCAGAAAACACCTTCCATACAGATGTGTTACTTTGTACACTCTTCATATCAAAATCCTGCAAAGATGACAGAAGGAAAATGTACTGCTGTTTGCAGCAAAAACATGAAGGCAGTTGCGTTTCAGATCAGACGTACAATCGTGAGTGAGTGCGACCTGAACACGTCACTGAATGGTGAGTTATTTTCCTAAATAAAATGTTCCATCTGTATTGTCTCAGCGAGCTTTTTTGAGACTTTACGCATGCACAGTAAAGCAAATTTAATATTTGCTGACCTTTCAGAAACGTTTTCAAATGTATCCGGATTAATGTAGACGTAGCCTGATTTCACGAGATCTTGACGTCCTGTGACGCAGGTTTCAGAAGCACGTGGCTCTCTATGTGGTGGCAGCACATGGACACCTGGACTTGGCCAGCTGGCTGATTGACATTGGTGTCAAAGAAGGAGATCCAGTCGGCGTCCATCCCTACCGCACATGGTGCTACCAGACAGCCCATCCGGACTCTTCGAAGTGTCCCACACATGCAGCGGTCGAGGCCGGACAACTGCTGATCTTATAACTGTTTGTTAGTAGCAGCATTGCCAATCGGGCCTGCTGCGATCCCGATGGCACGAACCTCCTGCAAATCGCAATTCGGCATCGACACCGAGAGTGTGTCACCTATTTAGCTTCAAAACTTTACACCACTGTCAGCTTTCCGGGGTGCTCCATACCAATGCACAACTATCTTCAGATCAAGACGTGGACGCGCAAGGCTCAAGCGAGACGACGCCACCCTCTGGAAAGAGAGCTTGGTGATCCGGTGCATATTGATGGCTTTCCCATGCAGAAGAAGTCCTCAAATCCCAGAGGCCGAGCGTTGAGAGGATGTATAGAGGTCAAAGAGCCATCCTGTGGCTTAGCCAGTGACCTCATGCTTTGTGGGTCCTTCCTGTGTCTGTCATCACCCCGCTGCTCCACCTTCCCAGAGTGCATCAGTAGCACTGCCACAGCTGCATCCTCCCCAGACCATGATGAGCACAAGACGAGACGTCACTAGAAACAGGGCATGTGGGAGGAAGAACCCAAAGGAAATCCTGCCAGCTGGAAATAGTAATGGGAGCAGTAGAGTTCCACTGCCCCATGCTTTTCCAGACATCAGTCACGGGCGCTTCCTCAAAACCCAACAAGATACCTGACGTCCCTCAGGAAACCTTTAAACTGCTTAATGGACGAACTCATTTGGGAGAATGCCATTTACTGGTTGGCCATTGCTAGGTTGGTTATAGTATTAACAATAACAGTGTTAAATACTTTCTCGTGTCATTTGGAGGTTGACTTTCTTAACCCTGTGGATCTGGGGCTCAGTGTTTGGCTAGTTAATCCTTGCTGGTAGTCTCGCATATACAAAGTACTACCCTGCTGAAAAAAACAATAGACACCATCACAAAATTTGTAATGGTTTTACTGGTTATAATGGGACTTGTATTGGTTTTAATGGAAACTGTAATGGACCCTGTGGCAGAATTGTAGTACTTGGACTCGGGACTTGGAATTGGATTTAGACTGCAATTGTGAATGAACTTGGACTTGGACGGACTCGGGTGGACTCGGATATTTTGGATGCAGAAATTTTTCAGAGTACAGACGAATCCATGTAATGTTTAATATAAAATAAAATAAAAGAGTAACAACATAAAATTAATATGAAAAGACATTAATAAACGTCTCCCACTTAAACTCAATTGATTAAATACTAGGACTCGACACTGGACTCGGATCCAACACTGCCCTGTGGGTCTCTACTGGTAATTGGTTGCCTTCTATTGGTGGCTTGTTAAAACCAATAAATCTTAATGGAATATGTCCCAAAACACACTATAGAAAACCCTTTTTTTTAAAAAATGGGTTTAATGGTTAAAAGTTGATGCTTTGTCATATTTGCATTTGTAGTGGAAACCATTAGAATTTTCTGTGATGCTTCTATTGTTTTTTTCAGCAGTCTTAGCCTCAGACCTCAGGCTGAACATCTGATGCATACGGCACACAAAATTAGAAACACTTCAGGAGATTCTCGGTCGTCATCGGATTGGTTGAATTATACAGGAGCTGCATCCGAAAGCTCTAAAATGCTGCCTTCGGAGCATCAAAGCACATCTGTATCCAAATTCTGCTTCACTTCCTGTCTCCGAAGGTACCTTCTTCTGAGTGAATTTTGTATAGATGTATAGCATAGATGTATCCTTCACTACCTTTGATATCCCACAATCCTGTGCGTTCCATTCTGTGATGATTGAGCTAAAAAAAATAAAGATAGCGTCTGAAAGTTGCGTTTGGTTGTCAGTTTATGTGTAGATGTACTGTATATTTCTGACTAACGTTTTGCACTTTTGATGTTATTTCTAGCAACAAATCAGTATTATAGTAATTAAATATTTGTTTAGTTATCATCAAAACTCGTTATATTTAGTTGTAGATCATTAAACCGTTACTCTGCCTGTCCGAGATCAGTTTTATGAGGTGCCTTCGTGCAAAAACGCTGCCTGCAAAGTCATTGCCTGATATAAGGCAGCGAGGCAACAAGTCAGCTGCCTAGGCTTTTGGACGCAGCCAGGATTTCCAGGAGACGTGTGTGTCACGTTCTTTAATGCTCTGCCTGGAAACAAAGATGCCGTGATGCAGAACCTCACGGAAGAAGAAAACCGTTGTGTTTACAACCGTGAAGATGACCGCTTATCAGATCAACTAGCTAGATTTTAAAAAGTATGTGAAGTTATTAAAATTCACGACACAGAATCTTTAAAATATTTCCGAGAGTTTTACACACTGGTCTGTTATTGCAAAGAGTATAGATGGTTCACTCCTATACTGTTGAATGGGAGAAACTCAACGTGCAATATGGCGGGATAGTCCTGCCTTCTAAATGAAAGAGCCAATCGCTGATTGGTAAAGTCATTGCTTCACTGCAGCAGCCGATATAAACTTCGGTTCCCATAGAAACCTGAGGGTGGACCAGCCGATGTGCATTCGCAGTCTTAAGCGCGTTATAGCTACGCATGCGCATTGGCTGGTCTAGACTGAAAAATAAGTGTTTTTAGCGCTATTTGAGCATAAGAAACATTCATAAAGCAGTTTCATTTCAGATTTTGTTGCTGATTTGAAATATGTAATTTAATTGCGAGCTCAGGGAGCAGTTTTTGAGATTTCAGGATTCCCCCATTAATTTTGTTAGGACTTGGTCTTGCTTGAGCTGCCTGGAGGCATTGAAAATATTGCGGCCGAGTGAACAGACTTGCCTTGAAAGAGACTTTGGTTATTGTGGGGACATTTCCTCACCCATAAACATGACGTGGCATAAAACAAAAAGTGATTGGTTGCTTTACCTGTCAGTCAAATGGCCTCCTGGGCAGGTCTTGGCCATTCAAAGCGGCCAAGGTTCCCAGACCTTCTGCCGTCAGTCTGACGGTCTGGCTACGCAAGACTATGCATAGATAGAACTTCAGATTGATGGCAGAATGTCTGGAATCTATAGCAGCTTTTATGGGCCAATGGCCGATAGGTCAAGAGGAGCAAACATGTAAAGCACCCAATCACGGTGTCATGTTTAGTGCATGGAAATGTATAGTTTATGCCCCTACAAAAACATACCGACATGCAGCCAATAAATCATTCATTCGAGAATGTCTTCTTCAGCCCTCAAGAGTCTGTCTTGTGAACTTCACATGCTTTAAAAATCCAGCATTAAGTTGATCCTGATAAGTGTCACAGTTACAAACACAACTGCTTTCTTCTTCCAGGAGAGCGTTTGGAGTCACGACGGCTTTAAGAACGTGACACACACATCTCCCAGAAACCCTGTAGAATTCAACCAATCAGATGAGTTCTTCAAAAACTCCAGAAGTGTTTCCAATTTTGTGTGCCGTATGCATCAGACATTCAGCCAGAGGTCCATAGGCGTGACTTCTGAGGCCAAGACTATGCCAGAATGGCCAAAAAGTATTTGTATCTATTGAGAGGCATACAAATTTCTATCCTGCAAACATGCACCTGCGGGGCCCATGCTGGCTTTTTGCGGGCACAGTGGACTAGGGCCAGCCCACACCAATCCCAGTACGGGCTTGCCCAGGCGAGGCCCACAGATTTGGGCTCACCGCAGGCTCTCTGGGAGCAGCCCACACTATGGGACTGCCCACATTAATTCAATGATGTGTGTGGGCCAGCCCGTTCGGGCCCAGAGCAACTTTTGTACATTTGGGCCCATGCAGGTTTGGTGTAGGCAGCCCTGTAATGCAATTAGGAGAATACTAACATTGACTGGCCATTCTTTAGCCACTCAGTTGAACTGGAATGGCTCAAACCAAAAGACCTTTTCAGAACCTGTTGTTTCAAATAGGCCAGGGATCCACAAATCTGGCTCACGAGATCCACTTTCCTGCAGAGTTTAGTTCTAACCTTAATCAAATACACCTGAGCATGCCAATCAATGTCTTTAGGATCATTAGAAAATCACAGTTGGGTGAGTTTGATAAAAGTTGGAACTAAACTCTGCAGTAAAGTGGGTCTCACGAGTCATATTTGAGGTGCAACAGACATGAGCCTGTTAATAATAATTTTGTGGGCAGTTTTCTTCCTTACCACTAGGGGTGCTAGGGTGTTTTAGTTTTCCTTAAGTAAAGCCATGTGGGTAGAGGGAGTAGCAAAAACAGTGGAGCATGTGATATATGATTGTGAAAGGTATGATGAGGAAAGAAAGGAATTAATATCATATTTAAACAAAAGAGGGAAGGTTAATAAGGATTTGGCATATTTGTTAGGTTATGATTTTAATAGAGATAGAGTAGGATACAGAATACTAATAGAATACATATATACTACTGGATTAAGTGAAAGGATTTAATATAGAATAAGGATGCTCTGGTCTATTCCAGATTTTAGGGTCCAATCTGGAGGGGCTGAACACGCAGCGCCAGGTGGGACTTTGGGAGATGGAATGGGATGGAGCATCAAATAATTATATATAAATATATGGATGGATATGTGAGAAAGAGGCAAGAGCAAAAACAAGGAAAAACTGATCATAAATAAATCATGACTGCATAACAGCAAAGGTAGGTGACGATATGCACAAAACATGCAACGCACCAAAAAATGGAAGAAGATGAGGGAGTAGCAATAACAAGCAGCAGTAGCCAGCATGCATGGCTCACCTGCTGAGCACATTGTGCGGTGTCCTGGTTGGGAAATGTGTAATTTCAAGCCCAGTCTAAGACTTAGTTCACACTGCAGGCTAAAGTGGCCCAAATCTGATTTTTTTTTTGCCCAAATGTGACCCATATCTGATTTTCTTATGACAGTCTGAACAGCACAAATCCGATTTTTTCAAATCAGGCCCAGGCCACTTTCATATGTGGTCCTAAATCGGATACATATCCGATGTTTTGCAATGCGACTTCAGTCTGAACGGCCATGTCGCATTTCATGCGATTTTTACATCATTGAAATGCGACAGACGTCACAATTCTGCGCTGGAGGAGGCGGGAAGGTTAAAATCACAATGGCAGACAATATATAGTCAATACTATCACTTCGTTATTTAGGCTCCGATTGCACATTAACTTAAAAATTGCTAAACACACGCAGCATCCATTTTTATTTCTGCAAACACATGCGCTTGCGTCTGACGTCACGTCTTCTTCTGCGCATGCGGGTCACTTCAGGGCCGTATACGGTTCACACATGAGACTGATGGCAGTCGCATTAAATGACAATGTGAACAACATTTTGCCAATTTTTAATTACGCAGTCATTTTGTGTTTTGGGGTTACAGGGTTGCAACGGATAACGGATAATGTCCTGGAAAATTACTAGTGCCTTTTCCATTTTTCTAGATATTTTTCTTACAGTGTAGGCTACTAAGTGATCAACAATTGCAATTACAAGCTACTAACAAAGTGTATAATAAATGAACAATTATTAAATTATTATTATTAAATTAAACAATTGCAAATAGCAGCTAACTTAATTCATGTGATGTGTGTACTGTGAGGTCCTCATTTTGTGTAATTTAAATTGTAAATGTGTGCCTTTTTATCATTCGAGTCACTAATCAAAAGTTGCTAAATGTTTCCAAATAAATTAAACAAATAGCTAAATTTGTTGCTAGGTGCTTTTAGAAGAAAATGTTGCTAGGGTAGTCGGAAAAGTTGCTAAATTTAGCAACAAAATTGCTAAGTTGGCAACACTGAACACTAGTGATGTTAGGTTCTTGAACAAATCGTTTTTTGAGCCGGTTCTTATGACGTAAACGGCCGGTTCACAAATCGAACTGAATCGAACTTTAGTTCCGGTTTGATGACGCAAGACGCACAGCCGAAGTAGCACGTCCAACTCAAAAAGAGCCGAATGAGCCGTGGCGAAGTTTGCCGAGGATTACCGAAGATTCTGATGAGTGAGTCGCTGACACTGCAGCTGTGTCCCAAAGCTAAGTGTACGCACTTCGGAGTGCGTATTTGAAGTGCGAAGGCTGTCCCAATGTCGAGTGTGCAGACTCTGGCTGTGTTTGAAATGCCTACTGTGTACTACACAGTGTATACTGCCTACTATTTTTTTAAGAATAGTGTGTGAAACAGTATACAATAAGCAACAAATGTTTCAGAGTAGTATGCTTAATTGTCACATGACAAACACAAACATTAATTCAGCACAGCTGTGAAGGTTGTTACCTTGCAAACAAATGTGCTAACTATTCTTTTACAAAGGCTTGTTAAAAAGGCTTCATACTAGTAAACAATGTTGCCCAATTAAACTAATTTCATAACTGAATAACTTTACATAGACTATTGGACTGAACTGAATGAGCTGTCTTTAACTGAGCAATGATATTTTTGGCAGTTACACTAATTGGAAAAAGTGATATATTCTAGTTACACTAAGTGCAAATAATGATAAATTATGTTTACATTAAAATAGCAGCATTTTCTTTAGCAACAGGTGTGTAAATAGTAGTTAGGTGGCAGATGTTTGTACTTCAGTACTGTAGTACATTATAAAACAGTATGCAATAACATATTGAGTGTAAATTATCATACATTTTATTTGATGAGCGCCACTTTATTGGGACAAAAACCTACCTACAGCTAAGCACACTGTATTATTAATGAGGCGTTTAATCTCCACTTTTCAAATATTTACTTAATTTTTTATTGAAAATAAATGCCTTTCTGATCTGGTATGTGATGGGACAAGGAGTTGCACGAGTTTGACAAAAGTCAGGATCAAACTCGGATCGCCTGCATCAGCAGCACACATCTCATGTGTTTAACTCACTGCACTGATTCTGGTAAACCACGCGTGTCTTTTGCAGTGCTGTTTATCACAGCCAGGTGGCCGGAGTTAATGTAAATAGCATCTGACAACAAATTGGTCTATTTATCCTTAGAGTTAAAACACTCTGTTTCTTTTTAGAGCTGCTTGACAGCGGAATTTAATTATATTTACTTAATTGAAATATTAATTATATTTATATATTATATTACTGCAATATTAATATTATTATGTAATATCTTTGAAACATAAAGCGCTATAGAGATAAAGGTGACATCATTTGACTTGATCGGAAAAGTGCCGTAGAGATTAAAGTACAATTTATGTCCAACAAATGATTTTGTTTTTAGATGCACAGAGATAGTTTGTAGTTTACATGCAGAGCCGGCCCAAGCCTTTATGGGGCCCTAAGCAAAATTTTATTTGGGGGCCCCTCGGTGCCACCAATATGACTGGTTATTGTCAAAGCTTGATTATTCGCACACTATAAATCTAACACACCCATTATCAGTTTTGTTTGTTGTAGCTGTGTTGCTTACATCATACCACTGTCTGCTTGCATGTTTTTACCCTTCTGTGATTTTTAATTGTAACAGATGCAAAGTGGTATACTTAATGTGGTGTGCTGAAAAGTAGCTAGATAAACCAGCAGACGATGCATTTACAAAACAGCACGTTATTTTAACAACATAAATATTAATTGAAGTTGTACTTTTATTACAAGTCATACTTTCTTATAATAAATATTAAACACAGCAGAGAGCATCTGTACATATAAAACAACAACTCTTAATCTATATCTAGCTAATTGAGGCATAATTATATTGGAATATATTAGCAAAGACCCAAAATGTAGGCTAAGGTAAACAATGTTAAGCTTTTATCAGTTTATGCTAATTTTTATTACAAAATATACCCAGGAAAGTTATTTTTACGCAGAAGACAAAAACTTTAATCTAATACTAAGTAAAATGTTATATTATAATATATTAAGATGTCAATGCTATTTGCTGATGTTTTGATGTTCAAACATTAACTTCCCTAAAAATAAATTAAAAAAAGATGATCAGGGGTGCGTTTCCCAAAAGCAACTATGGTCGCGAGTTCTGTCGTTACCAATAGAGTTCAATGGAAATAACGGCCATAGTTAGCTAACGATGGTTTTGAGAAACGCACCCCTGCTGAAAAAAACAGCTAACACCAGCCTAAGCTGTCCAGGCTGGTTTTAGCTGGTCTCCCAGCCTGGTCACAGCTGGTTTATCAGGCTGGTTTTAGAGGGGTTTTGACCACATTTTTAGCTAGTCAGGCTGGTTTTAGCTGGTTTCAACAGGTTTGAAGATGAAACGTCACATGGAGCGCGTGGTGTTCTGGGAAACAGTATCCCACGCAGTGTCTTCAGATGCATACATCAAATTTCAGCCAATGTAGCAGGTAATCCGGGCATTCCATGCATACAGAAAATGCACATACTATTCACAGTATTCACACAGCATACTGCAGTATAGTAGGAGTTGTATCGGAACACAGCTTCTGTACTGATTTCAGTGTACTTGAGTTATATGTAGCAGATTCTGTCAAATATAGTAGGTCATCCGGGTATTTCATGCATACAGAAAATTTGCATATTATGCGCAGCATACATACTGCAGAAATAGTAAGAGTAGTATGATAGTATGGCATTTCGAACACAGACTCTGGAGTGCGCATTTGAAGTGCGATTGCGTCACAGCGTCATGGCGTAAGCTGTCCCAATTCAGGATGCGCACTCCGAAGACCGCATTCCAAGGCCGATTGCGTCACCGCGGCGCTACGAAGGCTGCCGTAATTCAAAAGCGACTTCAAATGCACCCTCTGTTTCCCAGGAAAATGAAGTGTACATCTGATGGATACTTCGCACCCTACCATATCCCAGAATCACTTGAGCACAGATGACGATGGGATTTATATTTAAAGAACACGGCGGATGAGAGTTCTGTGGAGAATTCACATTGAAATGTAAGTATTGTGTTTTCATTTACTCAAATACCTAGCGAAAGTGTTTTTTTTGTTGTTGTTTTTTACCACAAAGCCCACAAACAATAAGACAACCAGTATATAAGGCAATAGTCTTTCCCTTTGTTGTGTTTTTGTAGTGCTGTCATGCAAGATATGTCTACAAATGTTTTAACCAAACTTGAGCACTTCAGTATTTTTTATGCATGTGCTGCTGTGTCATATTTTCTAATGTTACGATTGCAAACATGTCTTTATATATTTTCATAAGTGTTTCCATTTTCTCTCGTTTTAGGACTGTTCTGGAGAAAATGAGCCTGCTAGTGAAGGATTTAAAAAATACAAAGTAAGCAAGTTAATAGACAGATTTTTGCTGAAATTCATTGTGCTGTTGTTGTTAACAGTCATGGTTTATTTGCTCTGCCTTAGGATTGCAAGTGTCCTGGGACAGGTGAGGGGTTGAGTGTCCTGGGACGGGTGAGGGAGTGAGTGTCCTAGGACAGCTGAGGGAGTGAGTGTCCTGGGACAGCTGAGGGGTTGAGTGTCCTGGGACAGGTGAGGGAGTGAGTGTCCTGGGACAGGTGAGGGAGTGAGTGTCCTGGGACAGGTGAGGGGGTGAGTGTCCTGGGACAGCTGAGGGGGTGAGTGTCCTGGGACAGGTGAGGGAGTGAGTGTCCTGGGACAGCTGAGGGAGTGAGTGTCCTGGGACAGGTGAGGGGGTGAGTGTCCTGGGACAGGTGAGGGGTTAAGTGTCCTGGGACAGGTGAGGGGGTGAGTGTCCTGGGACAGCTGAGGGAGTGAGTGTCCTGGGACAGCTGAGGGGTGAGTGTCCTGGGACAGGTGAGGGGGTGAGTGTCCTGGGACAGGTGAGGGAGTGAGTGTCCTGGGACAGGTGAGGGGGTGAGTGTCCTGGGACAGCTGAGGGGGTGAGTGTCCTGGGACAGCTGAGGGAGTGAGTGTCCTGGGACAGCTGAGGGAGTGAGTGTCCTGGGACAGGTGAGGGAGTGAGTGTCCTGGGACAGGCTGAGGGAGTGAGTGTCCTGGGACAGGTGAGGGGTGAGTGTCCTGGGACAGGTGAGGGGTGAGTGTCCTGGGACAGCTGAGGGAGTGAGTGTCCTGGGACAGCTGAGGGAGTGAGTGTCCTGGGACAGGTGAGGGGTTGAGTGTCCTGGGACAGGTGAGGGGGTGAGTGTCCTGGGACAGCTGAGGGAGTGAGTGTCCTGGGACAGGTGAGGGGTTAAGTGTCCTGGGACAGGTGAGGGGGTGAGTGTCCTGGGACAGCTGAGGGAGTGAGTGTCCTGGGACAGCTGAGGGTGAGGTCCTGGGACAGGTGAGTGAGTGTCCTGGGACAGGTGAGTGAGTGTCCTGGGACAGGTGAGGGGGTGAGTGTCCTGGGACAGCTGAGGGAGTGAGTGTCCTGGGACAGGTGAGTGAGTGTCCTGGGACAGCTGAGGGAGTGAGTGTCCTGGGACAGCTGAGGGTGAGTGTCCTGGGACAGGTGAGGGGTGTCCTGGGACAGGTGAGGGAGTGAGTGTCCTGGGACAGCTGAGGGAGTGAGTGTCCTGGGACAGCTGAGGGGTTGAGTGTCCTGGGACAGGTGAGGGGGTGAGTGTCCTGGGACAGCTGAGGGAGTGAGTGTCCTGGGACTGCTGAGGGAGTGAGTGTCCTGGGACAGGTGAGGGGGTGAGTGTCCTGGGACAGGTGAGGGAGTGAGTGTCCTGGGACAGCTGAGGGAGTGAGTGTCCTGGGACAGCTGAGGGAGTGAGTGTCCTGGGACAGCTGAGGGAGTGAGTGTCCTGGGACAGGTGAGGGAGTGAGTGCCCTGGGACAGCTGAGGGGTGAGTGTCCTGGGACAGGTGAGGGAGTGAGTGTCCTGGGACAGCTGAGGGGGTGAGTGTCCTGGGACAGGTGAGGGGGTGAGTGTCCTGGGACAGCTGAGGGAGTGAGTGTCCTGGGACAGCTGAGGGAGTGAGTGTACTGGGACAGCTGAGGGAGTGAGTGTCCTGGGACAGGTGAGGGGGTGAGTGTCCTGGGACAGCTGAGGGAGTGAGTGTCCTGGGACAGCTGAGGGAGTGAGTGTCCTGGGACAGGTGAGGGGGTGAGTGTCCTGGGACAGCTGAGGGAGTGAGTGTCCTGGGACAGCTGAGGGAGTGAGTGTCCTGGGACAGGTGAGGGGGTGAGTGTCCTGGGACAGGTGAGGGAGTGAGTGTCCTGGGACAGCTGAGGGAGTGAGTGTCCTGGGACAGCTGAGGGAGTGAGTTGAAGCTGGTGGAGATACTCAGGGTGGACATCTAACTCCAGAGAGAGAGACAGAGGAGAGAAGAGCACAGGAGAGCAGAGAGAGACTGATTTCTCTTCTTGAGAGAATGCTTAACAAATACATTATTTATTAGCCATTCGCTGTTAGCCAAGAGAAAACAGTGGGGAAAAATGGGTACATTACAATTTTTCAATCTCTTTTTTTTAAATGTCACATTGTCAATGAAACAACCTAATTTCTGTAGTTTATTTTTGCGATGTAAGTGAAAAATTAAATAAATAAGTTGTGTATGTTATTCATTTTTGTAATGCAATTTATTTGTAATTGAGTCTGAGTACTTTCTGTACATTTTGCATTTTTTTGTTATGCATATTCACGTGTAAATAAAAGAGAAGTAATTATGTACATTGTTCATTTTTTTTAATGCAGCTTATAATTTGTAAACAAAACATTATTCTATACCTTTATTTTACACATTAAAACAAACTGTTGTATACATTACTGAAAGTACTTTTTACAACTATTTACAACATAGCTTAGGTTTAACATCAGAAAAACAACATCAATTGTAAGCCCAGCCCTGCCTCCATGTGTTCTGTGGTCTTCGGGAGGTGAATTACTCCTCAGCGACTCGGAGGACAATGCGGTGGACAGTGGAACGAGGCATGTCCAACACTCTGGAGACCACTCTGTATGATATACCACGGGCCAAACAGAAGAGAAACACCAGGGTCTGGATTGTGGCACTTCTCAGAAGATCCAGCAGCACTGTCAGGGCCTCCCTGCTCAGCCCAAAATGATTAAAAACCTGTCCAGCGCTGGCACATTCAGCTTTATCCTGCAGCAGGGGTCTGTCTGATTTAGGGAAAGAAGGAAAAGAGAAATTGTTTAGAGCTATGACAAAGTAATTAGTAAAAGAAACATTGAGGTACTTTAGTAAACTTGTTTTAGTAACTACTAATACCATATTGGGGAAAAACTACTAGTCATATTTAAAACCATAGTTAAAGGGATAGTTCACCCAAAAATGAAAATTCAAAACCTGGAACAACTTGAGGGTGAGTAAATGATTACAGAACTATTATTTTTGGGTGAACTATCCTTTAAGTACAAGTATTATCTTGCATACTCTAATATACTTAATGTATTGAGAGTAAAAGTAAAGGTATACAGTATTGTTCTGAAAAATAATTCGTTAGGATGGTTTTGTATTAATATTCCTGCTGCACTACTGTGCATGTTGCATTTTACTTCTGAATATGTTCAAGGTTGTTAAATTTAAAAAGTCTACTTCATATACTGTTGGGCAGTTTAATCTACAACAATGCATCAAAGGACCATATTTTTATAGTGCTGCTGTCCTGTGAGAAAAAACAAAACAAAAACCGTAACCTACTTCACATTTATACTGAATGTGCTTCGTTACAGTCCACCACTGGTCATTTTGAAAATGAAACTAACATTTTTTGTCAGAATATTAACAAATTGTTGCTAAATATATCAAAGGCTGCATCTGAAGGACTCGGACTCGGCCATACAGAGCACTGTCCGGCTGTCGCAGCTGCTGCTGAACAATGCATAATTTGTTTTTTATTATTCACGGTTTTGTTTTTATGTTTACTTAATTGCCTAAAATCAGGGTTTCTAAAAATGCTCACCATGGTCAAGACAATAAACTATTATAAAATCGCACCTTGGTAACATATCAGTCAGCATTTTAACTGCTATATATGTGTGTGCATGCTTCTGTATTTTTTCATATGTATCATTACATTATTCAAGTCAGTTCAAACACAATGCCTGCATTTAAAGTTGTAATCTGGCAAGGACGCAGCAAAACAATACAATTTATCCAGCCACGGTCTTGGCTAAGCCTGCCCTGAGGTACATCACCAGGCACAGCCGGGGGTGAAGCATAACCACCATCTCCTCCACTAAAATATAAAAACAAATATGAGCAATGCTGGCTCCATAACTTTTCTAAACGACCTGTCAGGATGGCAGCTCTCCTCTCGCACCGTTGCTATGCGACAGGAGCCGCAATCGGGAACACCTAGTGGCGCAAATAGGAAATCCTGCGTAGGCGGAGCGTCTCCAGCACTTCGAAGGGTCCTCGTGCTCTTCTGAGGCGTGGCCTTGGAAGTCCATGCACTCCGAAGTACATACACTTAGCTTTGGGACACAGCTTGCGTGCGTATCACCGCGGACTCGAACGAGCCTGATGCGCAAAGTTTCTTTATAACAAACAAAACGCAGGATACCGGAGATATGCTTTATTGTTTTATTAAAAGCTGAGTTTTTATTAAAACGTGGAAAAACCTGAGTTTTAGTACGTTTTATTGTGCATGCAGATCATATGTATATATTGTTTAACTTAAATCAATGAGTTATCAGACTGGTTTATTCTTTCTTTATACTTAGGATACATGTTTGTGCATCAGTGTCTGTAATGTGTGCTGTAGGTGCGAAACCTTTAGGAATCCTATCGTAGGCGAATCAATATTAGTCGTATCTGCCATAAAGGATCCGCGAATGAAACCGTGACCACAAACATTATTAACTAAGTGAATGAAAGGCAATAATCAGCAATATGCGTTCACAACAATAACTTTTTATTTGAATGTTTCAATATGTGTTGACACAAATGACTTTATTCGAGTGGTTCATTGATGCAACATGGCACAGAGTTGTTAAAAAATAAATGCGTAGTGACATCATTGCTTGATAACGTCAGGAGCCGATGAATCGGTTCAATGAGCCGAACTGTCCGAAAAGAACCGGTTCGCGGAAATGAATCGGACTTTGCATCACTAATGAACACACACACACACACACACACACACACACACGCACGCACGGAGCAGTGGGCCCATTTCTGGAGCGGTGCCCGGGGAGCAAACAACACTGAAACAAATACCAACCCCTAACCTTAACCCTAAAGGCCATTGCATACTGAGTCCGAAATTTTCGCATGCGTTTTTCCGTAGCTGAAAAAAACAATAGAACGCTGCCCAAAACACAATAGAAAATGTAATGGATTTAATGGTTATAATGGGAATTGTATTGGTTTTAATGGAAACTATAATGGTGTCTACTGGTATGTGATGGATTCTATTGGTGGGATGTTAAATCCTATTGGAAAAATGCCCAAAACACACTACAAAAATGAATTTTGTAATGGTTTTACTGGAAAAAGCTAATGGTTTATAATGGTATTTTAATGGAAAACATCGGAATTTCTGTGATGGTTTCTATTGGGCTCCTATTGTTTTTTTTTTAGCAGGTTTCCTCTCAAAATGCATGCAACGGATGTGAAAACGCAGAAAATCGAACCTGATCCGAATTTTTGGCATAAACCTGTAATGCCAGATGTCTTTTAAAACATGGATGATTAACAAAATAAAAAATAAAAATAAAAAGTCATGCATCTGCCAATAAATGGGAATACTAGTGGTTAGCTTTCTCTCTTAAATTATCTGCTTGTCCAAACAATGACAAATCTGGGAAATCTGTTGTAAAACAGTCATTTTATGTTTCGTTCTGTTTGGTGCCGCTGGTGACTTAACACATTTTAGACACTAGCCAGACGCAGCATCTAGAGCACGCTGAGAGATGACCTGGAAACCTGCTCTGATAACCCTTACAAAACACATTACACAATGAAGACGGAGGCAACTTGTCCAGAGTGTCAAAAACATGTCCAGATTCTGTCTCTATGAAGTCTTTGGCTGTCCAGAATGTATTTTCAACACAAAAAAAGATAACACTTTATTTTGATAGTCCACTTTAGACATTCTACTAAAGCTTCGTTCAGACTGTCAGCCCAAATCCGATTTTGTGCATATCCGGATGGAATCTGATTTGAATAACTGACTGTCCACACAGCATATCGCAACTGTCCATATCCGATTTGTGTGTCCATAAACGCTCTTTCGTTTTTACTGAATGTGCATTGGTTTCTATGGTAATGCCGTTGCGTTGTTATGCCTACGTTAAAAACAACAGTAACAGCAATACCAGGAACTTTGCTGCCGTACCATGAGTGCAGCAGGTGCAGTGATATGACGCAGCACCTGAAAGTAGTCCGCAGCTATATCATAGGCTACTGAGCTGGGGACTACTTTCAGGCGCTGTGTCATATCACTGCACCTGCTGCACTCATGGTACGGCAGCAAAGCTCCTTGATTATTACGCCTGAATGAGAGTATAGTTCCTAGCCATATCAGCCTAGAAAATCACAACTTTTCATTTTCCGTCGGTCTTAGTACACGATGTAACTACAGAAGTGTCAAGCTTTAAATAGGAAAATTATCAAAACTCTTTGGTCATTTTTGAGCGAGATGCTAATGGTCTAATCAGATTCAATGATCTATGCTAAGCTACGCTAAAAGTGCTACCGCCAGACCCGGAGATCGGCTGAATGGATTCAAAAACGGTAAAACTCATCTGTTTAACTCTTGGGGAGGTGTAAAATGAGCCTATTTCCAAAAAAAGTGGAGTGTTTCTTTAAATAACAATACAGATTTCCAAACATATGGGTATGCCCTTGAACTTGGTAAAAGATAATCTGTTTACGATCCTGACTGGAAAATACTGTTTTCATGGCCAGTTTTTCAGTTTTTATTTGCTAATGTTAGTAAATGTTTACGTTAGTGCACGTCCTACGAGATGGTCCTCACTGCAGAACACAAGATCCAGGGGGCGGAGTTGGATCTAGATCCAACTCCTCCCACCTTACATAGACCTAAACCTACCCGTCTCCACCCCCTGATCCCTAAACCTACCCATCTCCACCCCTAAACCTACCCATCTCCACCCCTAAACCTACCAATCTCCACCCCTAAACCTACCAATCTCCACCCCTAAACCTACCAATCTCCACCCCTAAACCTACCAATCTCCACCCCTAAACCTACCCATCTCCACCCCTAAACCTACCCATCTCCACCCCTAAACCTCTCCACCCCTAAACCTACCCATCTCCACCCCTAAACCTACCCATCTCCACCCCTAAACCTACCCATCTCCACCCCTAAACCTACCCATCTCCACCCCTAAACCTACCAATCTCCACCCCCTGGATGTGGATCCAACCCCGCCCCCTGGATCTTTGTTCTGCAGTGAGGGGCTACTGCGTCCTACTGCGCTGTTATTAATAGGTGAGCGGTTGAAAATAGCGACCTCTCCTGTTTGGAGAGATATTAACATCATAAACTGAAAGCAATCTTTGCATGAGTTTTAAAATTGATCATCCGAGTCTAATATAATCCAGCGGGCCGTGCTAAAAGACACTGCGGGCCGCCAGTTGCCCATCCCTGCTCTAGATGCATTCATTATTTAAAATGCACAATAAAGCCTGATCAACACTGATGGCTGTATCTGATAGCGGCTGTGGAAGCGCTGGTTTCACTCGGACTGTATTGCGCTGTGCACACAGATCATGTGACTGTAACACAGGCGAAGCTTCACAAACACCATTCAGTTTACAAATACAACCTGATGATTCATTTTGTGTGATGATATATTAAAAGCGTCAGAAATGCTGCTAGTTTTATCTGAGGAGCACAAGGAGCATTTAGGATTCTTGTCAGAAGTGGATCCTGCGGGTAAGAGGTACACAAACAGCAGGAGATCACATTATAGTGTTCACCCTGTGTTTGTGATTATATCTGCTTCTCATATAATATTATAGCGTTTAAATATTTTTTGTGAGTTACTTTTTTTCCCCTAAACTTACATTATGCTTACAGCTATGAGCTTTTGCGTTTATACAGCCAGAATAATATTTATTTTATATTTTTTTCTATCAATATTTTTAAACATTTCTTCGTTTAACAGCATTTGTTAGTTTTATAATGCAAAATTTTTACATTTACATTTATGCATTTAGCAGACGCTTTTATCCAAAGCGACTTACATTGCATTCAAGTTACAGTTTTACATTTGACCAGCTCTTTAAAATGCAAAAGCATGTTCTTTATTTCCATGTTTAAATGAAAGAGGCAAAATCTTTTATAGGCTATACTATATTTACACATTTGTCTGTATGTGAGAGAATAGTTTAGAGCTGATCTAAATGGGTAAAGGTGGTTTTATATCGGCACATTCAATTACTCTGTTAAACACACTACATTGGACATTAATTAGTAAATATGACATTAAAACAATACTTGCCCAATTTGATCAATTGTGAAAAAATTAGCAGGTTGACAATGATGTCGCTGATTAGAATTAGCAAAAAATAACATTATTGCACATATAATTAGAAAGTTATTGAACGTGGAAATGTGTGAATGTTGTGAATGTGCCAATATAAAACCAACTTTACCCCAGTATCTAAATGTCTATCCTAATACACAGTCAGAGGTGGGTAGAGTACCCAAAAACTGTACTCAAGTAAAAGTACTTCTAGAAATATTCACAAAAGTAATAGTCTGAATAGTTACTTGAGTATGATTAAAAAAGTATCGGATAAAAAAACTACTCAAGTAGTTAGTTACTAGTTACCTTGCATCATATACTGTATATCTATAGTCTATTTTTATTTAGATATATAGATACATTTATGTAATGTGTGTGTGTGTATCTATCTATCTATACACACACACACACACACACACACACACACACACACACACACACACAGTCGTTCAAAAGATTTGTAATGTTTTTTTTTTAATGTAATTTATTTCAGTGATGCAAAACATAATTTTCATCAGTTTTTACATCAGTGTTACATAATCATTCCAATATGTTAATTTATTATCAATGCTTTCTATTCATCAAAGAATCCTGAACAAAATGTCACAGGTTCCAAAAAATATTAAACAGCAAAACTGTTTCCAACACTGGTAATAAATCAATATATTAGAATGATTTCTGAAGGATCACATGACTCTGGAGTAACAGCTGATGAAATGTCTGATTTGCATCACTGAATTAAATTATATTTCAAAGTATATTAATTATGTATTATAGCCTATATGTATATAACCTCTGACACGGAGAAGAGTAAACATCTGAACATAACGAAACAAATGCACATTGACGGATCTTCTTCTGTCTGTTCTGCAAAATGTAAACAAATGTAGCCTATATTTCTGCAAGCGTAAATATTGTGGAAATATGCATATTAATTGTGTCTACTCTAGGCAAAGGCATTCCTCCTGGAACAGGTCGCGCGCCGCTGCGCTCAACGCTCTTGATGTTGATGAGTGAGAGCTGCTTCAGACGACTCAGCGCGTGCGGCAGCGAACTGAACGAATCATTCAAACTGATTCGCGAATCGATTCACTGGTTTGCCAACTGCTTTGATCAAGCCTTTGAATAGAATTGACTCAAAAGAATGAATCATTCGCGAATGTTCATCGCTCATTGCCCAGAGAAAATTAGACGGTGCGTTTGGAATAAATTGAAGCATTTTTAACTTGTATTGCATTTCACTAAAAATGTACTCAAGTAAATGTAACTCGTTACTACCCACCTCTGCACACAGTATTAGTAATCACTGTAATAAAGCATCTTAAATGAGTTTCATTGTATTCGATGTTTGTCAGTTGTTGGTGAATTCGGCAGAATCGCTGTGGAGTTTCTGAAAAAAGGCTCGAATCCTAAAATATATGAGGGAGCTGCACGTGAGTGTTATTGATATGATAGTAATATTAAGGGTTGTTTATGAGCTGATGGTGATTGATCTGTTGAAAGGCGAATAAATGTTTTTTTTGTCTTCATGACATTTTTATATGAATTTAAATGCATAATTTAATATTCAAATTTATTTTTATTTTAAATGAAATATTATATTATTACATTCATTATTTACTGTGAAATGTTTTTAAAGTAAACATTATACATTTTCAGACTTTTTTTTCATCTAATGGGAAAAAAACCTGAAAATGACAGTTATTATAATTATGTAGGAAACTCCAAGACAACAATAAATCCATAAACACATTTGCTGTCAAATGTTTCAAAATAAGTAAATGTAGTTTTGACCAAACTTAACGTGTCAAACAGCTAGGTTATGCTACCTAGCTGACTAGTTTAAACTAGTGCAGTCAAACGATTAATAACATCCAAAATAAGAGTTTTTGTGTACATTATAGATGTGTGTGTACCATGTACATTAAATAAATATATATATATACACACACAAACACATGCATGTATATATTTAAGAAAAATGTTATATATATAATATAAATTAAATGAATATAAATGTATATACATGTAAATATTAGCAAAATATATACTGTATGTGTATGTTTATATATACATAATAAATATACACAGTACAAATACATATTATGTAAACAAATCTTTAGTTCTGGATGCGATTAATGGTTTGGCAGCACTAGTTTAAAGGTATTAGGAGCAGATGTCACAGGTTGTTGTTGTATGGTGTTGTAGGGAAGCTGAATGTGTCGTCAGAGAGCGTCCAGCACGGCGTGGAGGGCTTGATGTATCTCCTCACCGAGAGCTCCAAGCTAATGGTGCGTCTGTCCGTCACAAACACCGATCTTTGCACTCTAGAGCAGCAACAAATTACTATACAATGAACTTTTATTTCTGGTATAATCTTGCAGATTTCCGAGGTGGATTTCCAGGACTCTGTGATGGTGTTGGGATTCTCAGAGGAGCTCAATAAACTTCTGCTCCAGCTGTATTTAGAGAACAGGAAGGAGATCCGACAGATTCTCAGCAAACTCGCCCCCAGCCTCCCGCATTACCACAACCTGGAGTGGAGGCTCGATGTTCAGGTGAGACTGAGGTTTTCTTCTGACACGTATCACACTCGAATCTGACAAACAAACAGGTGAAATCTGATTACAACCCCACTCCAAACCACAGCTATAAGACGATCATCAGCAGAGCTGTGTTGATATCGTTCACTAAAACTATTTCAAATTGTTTTTGTTTAAAAAAAAAAGTTAAATGTAAAAAGAAATTGAAATATTAGATGAAAACGCAAACTTAAAAACAAAAATGTAATATTAGAATTACAAAACTACAACTTTAATACAAGGAAAGATAAAAAAATGAATAAAAATAAAAATATAAACATAAATTAAAATAAAGCTAAATAAAAGTGACAAAAGTACACAACAAAATTACTGAAACTAAAATTAAAATGAAAATTAAAAATCTAAAAATAAAAGTTAATTCAAAATTAGAAATGGTGACTAACTAACTGAAATTAAATAAGTTTAAGTACTAAAATTACTTAAACTACAACTGAAATAAGAATAGATTCAACCTAAATAAAATCAACAAAAACAAAAGTACACAAGAAAATGGCAAAAACTTAAACTAAAAGTAGAGCGGCACGATTAATCGTTAAAAGATCGCGATCTCGATTCAAATACCCACACGATCTAATTTCTGAATGACAACGATTCGCCCGTGTCTATTAAAACTTTGAAAAAATCATACCGGAAGATTCAAATCTGCATTCGCGCTGCTGCTGATCCAGAGAGCAGACAGTTAACATGTTTAGGTAAGAAAAAGCTTCACAAACAGTCTTTTCAACTACACAGTATTATTTCTGTCTTACAGTCATTCATAGAAATACTGGGATAAAAGTTTATAGTTCGGCTACAAACATTGATGTCTATGGTAGCGATCAAAATAGAGCCACTCATCTTTTGAAAGCAGCTGGCGCTTCAAATAACGTTTGTGTCGATTGCATCATTTCTCCACTAGGTGGCGACAAGTGACTGTTAAAAAATGTATTTGTTATTGAATCATTCATTCGAGATTCGTTCAAAAACACTGATTCATCCATTAATGAAACAAGTGAGGTATGAGTGAGTCATTGAATCATTAATACAAACCAATTTTTCATCATTTTAATTCTAAAAGTTGGTGTATTAAATACACTATATTTTAAATACATATACCCCGGGTTTCACAGACAAGGCTTAAGCCTAGTCCTAGACAAAAATGTAAATCTGAGCTGTTTCAACTGAAAGAAACTCGCATTGACTGATCTTAAAATATATCAGTGCCTTTGTTTTGTCTCAAGATGCACACCAGTAATGTTTTTTTCTAAGCATGTTTATAAAAATTGCTTAAATGTCTTAATTGAACTATGATCTAATCCTGGCTTAGTCTAAGCCCCGTCTGTGAAACCTGGCCATACTGTATTATATATTAAAATGTTTAATAATTCATTTAAATTAAACACTTTTAAATAGACTGCAGCAATTAATATTTTGTCACACATTATTTTGTTTAGTTCAGAATCGTGATCTCTATTTGAGAAAAAAAATCGTGATTCTCAATTTATCCAGAATCGTGCAGCTCTAACTAAAATTAAAATGAAAGATATAAATCTAAAAATAAAGCTAATCCAAAATATTCATAAATGCTCTGAAAGTATATAAATAAAAACAGCAATATTACATAATTATATAGAAATTATCATACATTTTCACACATTTTTTACCATCAAATTAAAAAACAAAAAACATTGCAAAGAAAATAAGAAAGAATAATAAAACAGTTATTATAATTATATAATTAAGACGACAATACATTTATAAACACTTTTACTGGTTTAGGTTATGTTGGAGAAACATCACGTCAACTTAAACAAAGAATCAGTGAACACAAGAGTTATATCAGGAGAAAAGATGTGAACTATCCAGTTGCAGCCCATTTTCTTGCCCTACATCAGGGTTCCTCAAATCTTTCCCTGGAGGGTTTAGCTCCAACCCTGATCAAACTCACCAACCTGTGCTTTTCTAATGATCTTGAAGACTCTGATTAGCATGCTCAGGTGTGTTTGATTAGGGTTAGAGCTAAACTCTGCAGGAGTGGGCCAGATTTGAGGATGCCTGCCCTACATCATGATGTTTCTACCTTACGGTTGTGTGGTATTGAAAGGGTTAATGTGCCACCTAGAGGTGGCGATATTGAAGTGCTCTTACAGCAGCATGAGCTGTTTTGGATTTTTACCCTTCAGACATTATCACCTAATGGCATGAATGATGAAGCTCTATTTAATGTGATGTTATAATGTAATCTGGACCTGATGTGCGCGCTAGTAAGCTAAGGATATATTTACTTGCATATGTACATGAGTTTTTGTTTGAGTTGATGAAGTACCTATTGTGGGTTGTTTCTAATTAATGGATCTTTATAGAGACAACTTCGTACAGTCAAACCAAAATTTATTCAGACACCTTCAACATTTCTCTCATTATCACAGTTTATTTGCTATAGTTTAGAAAATGTAAATAAAATATGAGAAGAACTCCGAGCTAAACTGTGTCAGAACAAATTAATCTTGATAATATCAGATAACTTTGATAGAAAGGTATGTAATGAAGTGGGTTGAATAGCTTTCAGCTGTTAAATTTAAGACACAATTAGATAAAACCAGTTTAGCTCGACCAGTTACCAAGCAATGCTTCATTTAGTTCAGTCTGTGGTGTAAAAAGATCACATTAGCAATTAAAGAAAAACACTTAAGCAAAACATGGTCAGATTTTGGTCCCAAATTTTTATCAGTTTTACTGGTAGTCCACTGTATGAAGTATTTTTGGTATAATATGTCACAGTTTACTTTATTTTGCTATCCTCACTTACATATATGAACTATAGTGTCCTGCACCCACTAGTAAACAAATATCAAAAATTATATCTGGTGTCTAAATAATTTTTGGTTTGACTGTATAGAAAACAGGTAATTTGACCAAGCTGACAAGTTTAAAGACATTACAAGCAATAAGCGTCTGCTAAATGACTAAATGTAAATGTCACAGAAAACCCAGTGTTTTAGCTTGCAAGGCATAAAAGGTCATGCACATGATCCAAAGCTGTAAGCTTAATAGAGTAAGTGACCGTTCTGTGTTTGTTCTGCTTGTAGTTGGCGAGCCGGGCGCTCCGGCACCAGGTGAAGCCCACCGTGACGCTGAAGCTCCACCTGGAGGACGGTGCGAGCCACAGCGCCCGAGTCCTGCAGACGGATCCTGCCACGCTGCAGCATCTCATTCACGAGCTGGAGCGAGCGCTCGCCGAGCTCAAGAGCAGCCACTGCCGCCGCATCCTCCGCAACATCAAATAGAGCTGATCAACGGCTCGCTTGATCGACTGTAAACCAGTGATGTTCCTCAGAGACCAATCAATGCAGAGTTTGTTTAATTTGTGCCATAAGGATTAACTGATGCCTTTGCTTTGTATTAAAGACACAGTTCACCCAAAAATTAAAACGATGCCATCGTTTACTCACCTTAGTGTCGTTACAAACCTGTATGAATTTAGATATTTTGAAGAATGTTGGTAACCAAATAGTTTTGGGTCCCTTTGACTTCGATAGCCATACAGTGGAAGTCATAAAACGGTTTGGTTCTTCAGAGTATCTTGATAATATAAGATGTTCAATGTAAGATATTTTGATGAATGTTGGTAACCAAACAGTTTCAGATTCTATTGACTTCCACAATATTTTTTAGTCATATTATGGAATTGAATGGCACCTGAAACCATTCAACCCAATCTCATGGCAATTTGCACATGTTTTACGAGGTGACTGATTCGTACAAATTTGTATGACCTCACTTGTACGAATTCATATGTTTTTTGCTAAATCGTATGTATTTTACAAGTTCCCCAATTCGTAAGAATTCGTACGAATTTGTACAACCTCTCTCGTTCAAATTTCTGCGATTTTTGCTAAATTTAATGTATTTATGAATTCCCCAATTTGTATGAATTTGTACGAATTCGTACAATCTCATTCATTTGAATTTGTGCGATTTTTGCTAAATCGTATGTATTCTACAAGTTCCCCAATTCGTACGAATTCGTACAACCTCACTCATTCAAATTTGTGTGGTTTTTGCTAAATTGTACGTATTTTACGAGTTCTCCGTACGAATGACCTACCCCTAACCTTGCCCCTAAACCTACCCGTCACCGGGGTCCAGGCAAATTGTACAAAATCGTATGAAGTCGTACAAATTAGCCACCACGTAAAATACGTACAAATTGGTTGTAAGATAGTGCTGAACCATTTGGTTCAATTCAATTCAATTCAATTCACGTTTATTTGTATAGCGCTTTTTATACAACATTAAAGGTTACCAACATTCATCAAAATATCTTCTTTTATGTTCCACAGAAGAAAAAGGGTTGAGTAAATAATGCCAGATTTTTCTTTTCATGTTTTGGTGGAGTATCTTTAAGTTTATGGCACTGAAGGGTGTTTGTGTGTATTTTTGGGCCGAAGGTTTACATCCCCAGCAATACATGCATCTTTTGGACCAATTTATTGAACGTCATATTGATCAGTGATTGCACTTTTTCTAAGGTGTCCATTATACGTAGAGTAATGATCATGCCTAGGCTGAATGTGCAGATTCTGTTTTTTTTTTTTTTCATTTTATGCACCTATTTTGAGTGGGAATCTGAAAAATAAAAAATAATAATAATAAAGCTGAAAGTGCAGTAGAAGATTCAGCATTTGCCAGTTACTGAGGCCAAGATGACCAATAAACTGCCTGTTTCCTCATTGCACTGTTAACATTGGAACTGTATTCATAGATGCTCTTGTGCTTTTATTTGTTTTTTTTTATTTAACATGTATGATTTTTTTAATGCAGTAAATACACAAATGGATATGGGGTTTACTTTGAGCATGAAAAATCCATGCTCTTTTTGTTAGTGATTTAATGAGTCATTTAGGCTTTGTTGAATTTCAGGGAAACTTGTTTCCTTGAGTCAGGATAATGATTAATGTGCTAATTGCTAACTTTTAATCTACATGTTAGCATCCACTCCCTTATGCTCGAGGTTGTGGTGTAACTTTAACAGTGTTAAAAACATGTGAGAGTATTACAGAGATACAGTGCAACTGTGTTTAACTTCATTTGTGAAGTCTCTACCAGTGCTCTGTCCATTTATTAACTTTTTTTTGTTTGTTTCAATTACTTTTTACTTTCAAGTGTTTATTAAATATAACGGTAACACTTAACAATAAGGGTACATGAATAATCATGTACTAATGCATAAATTAATACTTAATTCATCACATACTAATGATTATTAAAGGAGTTAACTAATTATGAACTATCCTTAAATACGACTGGAGTCATATGGATTCATGCATGAATAACGGTAGACTTAACTACATGTTAGTACATGTTTGATAGTTAATGCATTAATTAACATTTATGGGCAAACTAAATCAAACAGCCTCTTTAAGAAGGAATAAGAAATACTCTGACTTTGAAATTAATTTAAATAATTTAATACTATCATAATTTGAGCATTTGACATCTTCAGCTTTGTCTTAAACATTATTGTGTGGCAATGGATTAGTTAGTTGATCCTCCTCATCAAGTGTATAGAATACTAAATACACTAATGACTGATCTTGTCTGTTTTATGTTCTTCTCTTTCCCTTTAAACTCACCCTATTGTGACATACACGGATTAATAAAAACATTAAAACCCACAAAGAACATAGAACAATTCCTAAAGAAATGCTCAAACTGGAAAGAGTTCACTGTCCATCCAGACACAGCCGTGATGATCCTGTCCTCCGCTCTCTGACTTCTTGAAGATCCACACAGCATCTCTTAACCGGGCTGAATACTCACTGTGTTAGTACATGTGTGTTTGATAGAAAGTATAACATAAATCATGAGCTGAGTTCAGTAAGTAGTTAACAGTGAGTTCATTATGATTGGGCCCTCTCAAGTAAAGTCATGTCAAAATAAACTTTAACAAGCCATTAGTTGATGTTAGTTCATGGGTAGTTAATAATGAGTTAGTGATGTTGGGCCCTCTCAAGTAAAGTCATGTCAAAATCAACTTTAACAAGCCATTAGTTGATGTTAGTTCATGGGTAGTTAATAATGAGTTAGTGATGTTGGGCCCTCTCAAGTAAAGTCATGTCAAAATCAACTTTAACAAGCCATTAGTTGATGATAGTTCATGGGTAGCTAATAATGAGTTAGTGATGTTGGGCCCTCTCAAGTAAAGTCATGTCAAAATCAGCTTTAACAAGCCATTAGTTGATGTTAGTATATGGGTAGTTAATAATGAGTTAGTGATGTTGGGCCCTCTCAAGTAAAGTCATGTCAAAATCAACTTTGACAAGCCATTAGTTGATGCTAGTTCATGGGTAGTTAATAATGAGTTAGTGATGTTGGGCCCTCTCAAGTAAAGTCATGTCAAAATCAGCTTTAACAAGCCATTAGTTGATGTTAGTTCATGGGTAGTTAATAATGAGTTAGTGATGTTGGGCCCTCTCAAGTAAAGTCATGTCAAAATCAACTTTAACAAGCCATTATTTGATGTTAGTTCATGGGTAGTTAATAATGAGTTAGTGATGTTGGGCCCTCTCAAGTAAAGCCATGTCAAAATCAGCTTTAACAAGCCATTAGTTGATGTTAGTTCATGGGTAGTTAATAAGTGATGTTAATAATGAGTTAGTGATGTTGGGCCCTCTCAAGTAAAGTCATGTCAAAATCATCTTTAACAAGCCATTAGTTGATGTTAGTTCATGGGTAGTTAATAATGAGTTAGTGATGTTGGGCCCTCTCAAGTAAAGTCATGTCAAAATCAACTTTAACAAGCCATTAGTTGATGCTAGTTCATGGGTAGTTAATAATGAGTTAGTGATGTTGGGCCCTCTCAAGTAAAGTCATGTCAAAATCAGCTTTAACAAGCCATTAGTTGATGTTAGTTCATGGGTAGTTAATAATGAGTTAGTGATGTTGGGCCCTCTCAAGTAAAGCCATGTCAAAATCAGCTTTAACAAGCCATTAGTTGATGTTAGTTCATGGGTAGTTAATAAGTGATGTTAATAATGAGTTAGTGATGTTGGGCCCTCTCAAGTAAAGTCATGTCAAAATCATCTTTAACAAGCCATTAGTTGATGTTAGTTCATGGGTAGTTAATAATGAGTTAGTGATGTTGGGCCCTCTCAAGTAAAGTCATGTCAAAATCAACTTTAACAAGCCATTAGTTGATGCTAGTTCATGGGTAGTTAATAATGAGTTAGTGATGTTGGGCCCTCTCAAGTAAAGTCATGTCAAAATCAGCTTTAACAAGCCATTAGTTGATGTTAGTTCATGGGTAGTTAATAATGAGTTAGTGATGTTGGGCCCTCTCAAGTAAAGTCATGTCAAAATCAACTTTAACAAGCCATTATTTGATGTTAGTTCATGGGTAGTTAATAATGAGTTAGTGATGTTGGGCCCTCTCAAGTAAAGCCATGTCAAAATCAGCTTTAACAAGCCATTAGTTGATGTTAGTTCATGGGTAGTTAATAATGGGTTAGTGATGTTGGGCCCTCTCAAGTAAAGCCATGTCAAAATCAACTTTAACAAGCCATTAGCTGATGTTAGTTCATGGGTAGTTAATAATGAGTTAGTGATGTTGGGCCCTCTCAAGTAAAGTCGTGTCAAAATCAACTTTAACAAGCCATTATCTGATGTTAGTTCATGGGTAGTTAATAATGAGTTAGTGATGTTGGGCCCTCTCAAGTAAAGTCGTGTCAAAATCAACTTTAACAAGCCATTAGTTGATGTTAGTTCATGGGTAGTTAATAATGAGTTAGTGATGTTGGGCCCTCTCAAGTAAAGTCGTGTCAAAATCAACTTTAACAAGCCATTAGTTGATGTTAGTTCATGGGTAGTTAATAATGAGTTAGTGATGTTGGGCCCTCTCAAGTAAAGTCGTGTCAAAATCAACTTTAACAAGCCATTAGTTGATGTTAGTTCATGGGTAGTTAATAATGAGTTAGTGATGTTGGGCCCTCTCAAGTAAAGTCGTGTCAAAATCAACTTTAACAAGCCATTAGTTGATGTTAGTTCATGGGTAGTTAATAATGAGTTAGTGATGTTGGGCCCTCTCAAGTAAAGTCATGTCAAAATCAACTTTAACAAGCCATTAGTTGATGTTAGTTCATGGGTAGTTAATAATGAGTTAGTGATGTTGGGCCCTCTCAAGTAAAGCCATGTCAAAATCAGCTTTAACAAGCCATTAGTTGATGTTAGTTCATGGGTAGTTAATAATGGGTTAGTGATGTTGGGCCCTCTCAAGTAAAGCCATGTCAAAATCAACTTTAACAAGCCATTAGTTGATGTTAGTTCATGGGTAGTTAATAATGGGTTAGTGATGTTGGGCCCTCTCAACTAAAGTCATGTCAAAATCAACTTTAACAAGCCATTAGCTGATGTTAGTTCATGGGTAGTTAATAATGAGTTAGTGATGTTGGGCCCTCTCAAGTAAAGTCCTGTCAAAATCAACTTTAACAAGCCATTAGTTGATGTTAGTTCATGGGTAGTTAATAATGAGTTAGTGATGTTGGGCCCTCTCAAGTAAAGTCATGTCAAAATCAGCTTTAACTAGCCATTAGTTGATGTTAGTTCATGGGTAGTTAATAATGAGTTAGTGATGTTGGGCCCTCTCAAGTAAAGTCATGTCAAAATCAACTTTAACAAGCCATTAGTTGATGCTGGTTCATGGGTAGTTAATAATGAGTTAGTGATGTTGGGCCCTCTCAAGTAAAGCCATGTCAAAATCAGCTTTAACAAGCCATTAGTTGATGTTAGTTCACGGGTAGTTAATAATGGGTTAGTGATGTTGGGCCCTCTCAAGTAAAGCCATGTCAAAATCAACTTTAACAAGCCATTAGTTGATGTTAGTTCACGGGTAGTTAATAATGGGTTAGTGATGTTGGGCCCTCTCAACTAAAGCCATGTCAAAATCAACTTTAACAAGCCATTAGCTGATGTTAGTTCATGGGTAGTTAATAATGAGTTAGTGATGTTGGGCCCTCTCAAGTAAAGCCGTGTCAAAATCAACTTTAACAAGCCATTAGCTGATGTTAGTTCATGGGTAGTTAATAATGAGTTAGTGATGTTGGGCCCTCTCAAGTAAAGCCGTGTCAAAATCAACTTTAACAAGCCATTATCTGATGTTAGTTCATGGGTAGTTAATAATGAGTTAGTGATGTTGGGCCCTCTCAAGTAAAGTCATGTCAAAATCAGCTTTAACAAGCCATTAGTTGATGTTAGTTCATGGGTAGTTAATAATGATTTAGTGATGTTGGGCCCTCTCAAGTAAAGCCATGTCAAAATCAGCTTTAACAAGCCATTAGTTGATCCTCCTCATCGAGTGTATAGAATACTAAATACACTAATGACTGATCTTGTCTGTTTTATGTTCTTCTCTTTCCCTTTAAACTCACCCTATTGTGACATACACGGATTAATAAAAACATTAAAACCCACAAAGAACATAGAACAATTCCTAAAGAAATGCTCAAACTGGAAAGAGTTCACTGTCCATCCAGACACAGCCGTGATGATCCTGTCCTCCGCTCTCTGACTTCTTGAAGATCCACACAGCATCTCTTAACCGGGCTGAATACTCACTGTGTTAGTACATGTGTGTTTGATAGAAAGTATAACATAAATCATGAGCTGAGTTCAGTAAGTAGTTAACAGTGAGTTCATTATGATTGGGCCCTCTCAAGTAAAGTCATGTCAAAATAAACTTTAACAAGCCATTAGTTGATGTTAGTTCATGGGTAGTTAATAATGAGTTAGTGATGTTGGGCCCTCTCAAGTAAAGCCATGTCAAAATCAGCTTTAACAAGCCATTAGTTGATGTTAGTTCATGGGTAGTTAATAATGGGTTAGTGATGTTGGGCCCTCTCAAGTAAAGCCATGTCAAAATCAACTTTAACAAGCCATTAGTTGATGTTAGTTCATGGGTAGTTAATAATGGGTTAGTGATGTTGGGCCCTCTCAACTAAAGTCATGTCAAAATCAACTTTAACAAGCCATTAGCTGATGTTAGTTCATGGGTAGTTAATAATGAGTTAGTGATGTTGGGCCCTCTCATGTAAAGTCCTGTCAAAATCAACTTTAACAAGCCATTAGTTGATGTTAGTTCATGGGTAGTTAATAATGAGTTAGTGATGTTGGGCCCTCTCAAGTAAAGTCATGTCAAAATCAGCTTTAACAAGCCATTAGTTGATGTTAGTTCATGGGTAGTTAATAATGAGTTAGTGATGTTGGGCCCTCTCAAGTAAAGTCATGTCAAAATCAACTTTAACAAGCCATTAGTTGATGTTGGTTCATGGGTAGTTAATAATGAGTTAGTGATGTTGGGCCCTCTCAAGTAAAGTCATGTCAAAATCAACTTTAACAAGCCATTAGTTGATGCTGGTTCATGGGTAGTTAATAATGAGTTAGTGATGTTGGGCCCTCTCAAGTAAAGTCATGTCAAAATCAGCTTTAACAAGCCATTAGTTGATGTTAGTTCATGGGTAGTTAATAATGATTTAGTGATGTTGGGCCCTCTCAAGTAAAGCCATGTCAAAATCAGCTTTAACAAGCCATTAGTTGATCCTCCTCATCAAGTGTATAGAATACTAAATACACTAATGACTGATCTTGTCTGTTTTATGTTCTTCTCTTTCCCTTTAAACTCACCCTATTGTGACATACACGGATTAATAAAAACATTAAAACCCACAAAGAACATAGAACAATTCCTAAAGAAATGCTCAAACTGGAAAGAGTTCACTGTCCATCCAGACACAGCCGTGATGATCCTGTCCTCCGCTCTCTGACTTCTTGAAGATCCACACAGCATCTCTTAACCGGGCTGAATACTCACTGTGTTAGTACATGTGTGTTTGATAGAAAGTATAACATAAATCATGAGCTGAGTTCAGTAAGTAGTTAACAGTGAGTTCATTATGATTGGGCCCTCTCAAGTAAAGTCATGTCAAAATAAACTTTAACAAGCCATTAGTTGATGTTAGTTCATGGGTAGTTATTAATGAGTTAGTGATGTTGGGCCCTCTCAAGAAAAGTCATGTCAAAATCAACTTTAACAAGCCATTAGTTGATGTTAGTTCATGGGTAGTTAATAATGAGTTAGTGATGTTGGGCCCTCTCAAGTAAAGTCATGTCAAAATCAACTTTAACAAGCCATTAGTTGATGTTAGTTCATGGGTAGCTAATAATGAGTTAGTGATGTTGGGCCCTCTCAAGTAAAGTCATGTCAAAATCAGCTTTAACAAGCCATTAGTTGATGTTAGTATATGGGTAGTTAATAATGAGTTAGTGATGTTGGGCCCTCTCAAGTAAAGTCATGTCAAAATCAACTTTGACAAGCCATTAGTTGATGCTAGTTCATGGGTAGTTAATAATGAGTTAGTGATGTTGGGCCCTCTCAAGTAAAGTCATGTCAAAATCAGCTTTAACAAGCCATTAGTTGATGTTAGTTCATGGGTAGTTAATAATGAGTTAGTGATGTTGGGCCCTCTCAAGTAAAGTCATGTCAAAATCAACTTTAACAAGCCATTATTTGATGTTAGTTCATGGGTAGTTAATAATGAGTTAGTGATGTTGGGCCCTCTCAAGTAAAGCCATGTCAAAATCAGCGTTAACAAGCCATTAGTTGATGTTAGTTCATGGGTAGTTAATAAGTGATGTTAATAATGAGTTAGTGATGTTGGGCCCTCTCAAGTAAAGTCATGTCAAAATCATCTTTAACAAGCCATTAGTTGATGTTAGTTCATGGGTAGTTAATAATGAGTTAGTGATGTTGGGCCCTCTCAAGTAAAGTCATGTCAAAATCAACTTTAACAAGCCATTAGTTGATGCTAGTTCATGGGTAGTTAATAATGAGTTAGTGATGTTGGGCCCTCTCAAGTAAAGTCATGTCAAAATCAGCTTTAACAAGCCATTAGTTGATGTTAGTTCATCGGTAGTTAATAATGAGTTAGTGATGTTGGGCCCTCTCAAGTAAAGTCATGTCAAAATCAACTTTAACAAGCCATTATTTGATGTTAGTTCATGGGTAGTTAATAATGAGTTAGTGATGTTGGGCCCTCTCAAGTAAAGCCATGTCAAAATCAGCTTTAACAAGCCATTAGTTGATGTTAGTTCATGGGTAGTTAATAATGGGTTAGTGATGTTGGGCCCTCTCAAGTAAAGCCATGTCAAAATCAACTTTAACAAGCCATTAGTTGATGTTAGTTCATGGGTAGTTAATAATGGGTTAGTGATGTTGGGCCCTCTCAACTAAAGCCATGTCAAAATCAACTTTAACAAGCCATTAGCTGATGTTAGTTCATGGGTAGTTAATAATGAGTTAGTGATGTTGGGCCCTCTCAAGTAAAGCCATGTCAAAATCAACTTTAACAAGACATTAGCTGATGTTAGTTCATGGGTAGTTAATAATGAGTTAGTGATGTTGGGCCCTCAAGTAAAGTCCTGTCAAAATCAACTTTAACAAGCCATTAGTTGATGTTAGTTCATGGGTAGTTAATAATGAGTTAGTGATGTTGGGCCCTCAAGTAAAGTCCTGTCAAAATCAACTTTAACAAGCCATTAGTTGATGTTAGTTCATGGGTAGTTAATAATGAGTTAGTGATGTTGGGCCCTCTCAAGTAAAGTCCTGTCAAAATCAACTTTAACAAGCCATTAGTTGATGTTAGTTCATGGGTAGTTAATAATGAGTTAGTGATGTTGGGCCCTCTCAAGTAAAGTCATGTCAAAATCAGCTTTAACAAGCCATTAGTTGATGTTAGTTCATGGGTAGTTAATAATGAGTTAGTGATGTTGGGCCCTCTCAAGTAAAGTCATGTCAAAATCAGATTTAACAAGCCATTAGTTGATGTTAGTTCATGGGTAGTTAATAATGAGTTAGTGATGTTGGGCCCTCTCAAGTAAAGTCATGTCAAAATCAGCTTTAACAAGCCATTAGTTGATGTTAGTTCATGGGTAGTTAATAATGAGTTAGTGATGTTGGGCCCTCTCAAGTAAAGCCATGTCAAAATCAGCTTTAACAAGCCATTAGTTGATGTTAGTTCATGGGTAGTTAATAATGAGTTAGTGATGTTGGGCCCTCTCAAGTAAAGCCATGTCAAAATCAACTTTAACAAGCCATTAGTTGATGTTAGTTCATGGATAGTTAATAATGGGTTAGTGATGTTGGGCCCTCTCAACTAAAGTCATGTCAAAATCAACTTTAACAAGCCATTAGCTGATGTTAGTTCATGGGTAGTTAATAATGAGTTAGTGATGTTGGGCCCTCTCAAGTAAAGTCATGTCAAAATCAACTTTAACAAGACATTAGCTGATGTTAGTTCATGGGTAGTTAATAATGAGTTAGTGATGTTGGGCCCTCTCAAGTAAAGTCCTGTCAAAATCAACTTTAACAAGCCATTAGTTGATGTTAGTTCATGGGTAGTTAATAATGAGTTAGTGATGTTGGGCCCTCTCAAGTAAAGCCATGTCAAAATCAGCTTTAACAAGCCATTAGTTGATGTTAGTTCATGGGTAGTTAATAATGGGTTAGTGATGTTGGGCCCTCTCAAGTAAAGCCATGTCAAAATCAACTTTAACAAGCCATTAGTTGATGTTAGTTCATGGGTAGTTAATAATGGGTTAGTGATGTTGGGCCCTCTCAACTAAAGTCATGTCAAAATCAACTTTAACAAGCCATTAGCTGATGTTAGTTCATGGGTAGTTAATAATGAGTTAGTGATGTTGGGCCCTCTCAAGTAAAGTCCTGTCAAAATCAACTTTAACAAGCCATTAGCTGATGTTAGTTCATGGGTAGTTAATAATGGGTTAGTGATGTTGGGCCCTCTCAACTAAAGCCATGTCAAAATCAACTTTAACAAGCCATTAGCTGATGTTAGTTCATGGGTAGTTAATAATGAGTTAGTGATGTTGGGCCCTCTCAAGTAAAGCCATGTCAAAATCAACTTTAACAAGACATTAGCTGATGTTAGTTCATGGGTAGTTAATAATGAGTTAGTGATGTTGGGCCCTCTCAAGTAAAGTCCTGTCAAAATCAACTTTAACAAGCCATTAGTTGATGTTAGTTCATGGGTAGTTAATAATGAGTTAGTGATGTTGGGCCCTCTCAAGTAAAGTCATGTCAAAATCAGCTTTAACAAGCCATTAGTTGATGTTAGTTCATGGGTAGTTAATAATGAGTTAGTGATGTTGGGCCCTCTCAAGTAAAGTCATGTCAAAATCAACTTTAACAAGCCATTAGTTGATGTTAGTTCATGGGTAGTTAATAATGAGTTAGTGATGTTGGGCCCTCTCAAGTAAAGTCATGTCAAAATCAACTTTAACAAGCCATTAGTTGATGCTGGTTCATGGGTAGTTAATAATGAGTTAGTGATGTTGGGCCCTCTCAAGTAAAGTCATGTCAAAATCAGCTTTAACAAGCCATTAGTTGATGTTAGTTCATGGGTAGTTAATAATGATTTAGTGATGTTGGGCCCTCTCAAGTAAAGCCATGTCAAAATCAGCTTTAACAAGCCATTAGTTGATGTTAGTTCATGGGTAGTTAATAATGAGTTAGTGATGTTGGGCCGTCTCAAGTAAAGCCATGTCAAAATCAACTTTAACAAGCCATTAGTTGATGTTAGTTCATGGGTAGTTAATAATGGGTTAGTGATGTTGGGCCCTCTCAACTAAAGTCATGTCAAAATCAACTTTAACAAGCCATTAGCTGATGTTAGTTCATGGGTAGTTAATAATGAGTTAGTGATGTTGGGCCCTCTCAAGTAAAGTCATGTCAAAATCAACTTTAACAAGACATTAGCTGATGTTAGTTCATGGGTAGTTAATAATGAGTTAGTGATGTTGGGCCCTCTCAAGTAAAGTCATGTCAAAATCAACTTTAACAAGACATTAGCTGATCTTAGTTCATGGGTAGTTAATAATGAGTTAGTGATGTTGGGCCCTCTCAAGTAAAGTCCTGTCAAAATCAACTTTAACAAGCCATTATCTGATGTTAGTTCATGGGTAGTTAATAATGAGTTAGTGATGTTGGGCCCTCTCAAGTAAAGTCATGTCAATATCAACTTTAACAAGCCATTAGTTGATGTTAGTATATGGGTAGTTAATAATGAGTTAGTGATTTTGGGCCCTCTCAAGTAAAGTCGTGTCAAAATCAACTTTAACAAGCCATTAGTTGATGTTAGTTCATGGGTAGTTAATAATGAGTTAGTGATGTTGGGCCCTCTCAAGTAAAGTCATGTCAAAATCAACTTTAACAAGCCATTAGTTGATGTTAGTATATGGGTAGTTAATAATGAGTTGACACAATGACACATTAACAATGTGAGAGTGTCCTCCGTATTCCTTTACACCACCAATACTACAAACAATTATTTGTAGTTGTTTTATTATTTATTTACATAATTTCACAAATGTGGACTCAAAAGAAAGTCCAAACATAATGTTACCGTTAAAGGGACACAGAACAGAAGGTCAAATATTTCACGTCCAGAAGCTCAAAAACAATGCTGTTAATTACTGTACATAACTTTCCAAAAAAAAAGAAAAAGGAAATGCAAACATGACTTTAATTCGGTTTACAAAAACAGACTACATTTATTAGATTAAAATATCTACATTACCGTAACAACAAACCTTACGCGCCGAGCGAGCGCCGAGAGTGTGCCACTAATGAGTGTCCCACCAGAAACTACCCATGAACTAACATCAACTAATGGCTTGTTAAAGCTGATTTTGACATGACTTTACTTGAGAGGGCCCAACATCACTAACTCATTATTAACTACCCATGAACTAACATCAACTAATGGCTTGTTAAAGCTGATTTTGACATGACTTTACTTGAGAGGGCCCAACATCACTAACTCATTATTAACTACCCATGAACTAACATCAACTAATGGCTTGTTAAAGCTGATTTTGACATGACTTTACTTGAGAGGACCCAACATCACTAGCTCATTATTAACTACCCATGAACTAACATCAACTAGTGGCTTGTTAAAGTTGATTTTGACATGACTTTACTTGAGAGGGCCCAACATCACTAACTCATTAACTACCCATGAACTAACATGAACTAATGGCTTGTTAAAGCTGATTTTGACATGACTTTACTTGAGAGGGCCCAACATCACTAACTCATTATTAACTACCCATGAACTAACATCAACTAATGGCTTGTTAAAGTTGATTTTGACATGACTTTACTTGAGAGGGCCCAACATCACTAACTCATTATTAACTACCCATGAACTAACATCAACTAATGGCTTGTTAAAGTTGATTTTGACATGACTTTACTTGAGAGGGCCCAACATCACTAACTCATTATTAACTACCCATGAACTAACATCAACTAATGGCTTGTTAAAGCTGATTTTGACATGACTTTACTTGAGAGGGCCCAACATCACTAACTCATTATTAACTACCCATGAACTAACATCAACTAACGGCTTGTTAAAGTTGATTTTGACATGACTTTACTTGAGAGGGCCCAACATCACTAACTCATTATTAACTACCCATGAACTAGCATCAACTAATGGCTTGTTAAAGCTGATTTTGACATGACTTTACTTGAGAGGGCCCAACATCACTAACTCATTATTAACTACCCATGAACTAACATCAGCTAATGTCTTGTTAAAGTTGATTTTGACATGACTTTACTTGAGAGGGCCCAACATCACTAACTCATTATTAACTACCCATGAACTAACATCAACTAACGGCTTGTTAAAGTTGATTTTGACATGACTTTACTTGAGAGGGCCCAACATCACTAACTCATTATTAACTACCCACACTGTAAAATGTAATAAGTTGACTTTACTTAGAAAAAGTGAGGAAACCGATTGCCTTAAAATTTCCAAGTAAAGTAGAGTATTAATGTTTAGTTGTCGTAACTTACAATTTGTAGAGACAACTTGTTAATCAAGTATACTTAAGTACTGTTGACTTAAAATCATTATTTGAATTAACTTTCTGTTAGTGTTCACATTACTAGGAAAATATTAGGAAACCGATTGCCTTTAAAATCCCAAGTAAGCTAAACTAAAAACAATAAGTTAAGACAAAAAGCAACAACTGAACTTGAGTTTAACATTGTTTATTATATATTAAATCTCTTCAGGTACTACAGCGTACCAAACAAAGTCAGATTACCCAACTCTATAAACAGTTTTTTGAATGTAGCATTAACAATTTTTGACAAACAAAAAACACATCGTTACTTATGTTAATCTCCTAAAGCAATTTAAAAGTGCAGTGCAAGTGCAGCTAAAAAAAAGGATCCTGACTGCTTGACAATCTTTGACCTGAAACTGAATAGGTGACCTTTTAAAATCATCAACACATAGCTTAAGTCTTAACAGTGCTTACAATTAAAATACAAAAACTATCAACTATCCCTTTAAAACAATCTCAAACAGCCTCAACTTACATCAGCAGCAGGTCTTTAAGTGACTGTAGTTTTGGTTTCAGAGATTTGTGTCCAAGAGAAAGAAACACTCTCTGAATAAAATCAAAGGTGTTCTTGAGCTGTGGAGGGTACACCAAATTCAGGGAATATATCAGCCCAAAAAGTAGACACATGGCATCTGGAAGATTTTCAAGATCATCCATCTCGATGACTCCTTCCAAGATGATTGCGGTGTTCGAAGCCTCCAAATGCAGTGCTTGTGGGGAATCCTGGCTATCTTCTGGTATCACAGCCAGTATCCCGATGGAAATCTGGGGTGTCACATTCACAGTCCTAATAAAAAAAATAAAAAAAGGAACAGTAATATTACAATTCTTGTTACATTATAAATGGGAAATCTTACAAAAGTATATGTCACCTAAAGAACCAGGACCATCTCTTTGGCCATGTTCTACGTACAACTAATCAAAACTGTTGTTAAACTACATTGTAGAAATTTGACAAAATGAACAGTACAAGGGCTTGATTGAGAAAAGTGAAACAAAAGCAGAATTTACTTATCTGGTCCAAATTAAGGAGTTGACTAAAGCATAATCGAATGCCTATATGTGATGATTGTGTGTGGGTTATAGTAAAGGTACTTACCAGTGCTGTTGTAAAAAAAGTCAGAGGCTTCTTCTCCAAGAATGAGTGGAAGGCCATGAAGAACTGCTGTGCGCTTTGCAGTGATGTCAGTACTCTGGAAAAAAAAAAGATACAATTACATTTTACAGTGTATGTATAACATAAAATTAAATATGAAATGAATTAGTAAGACAGTAACATAATTTAGTTTAAGAAATAAGCATTGATAAGCTTACCACAGGTTTGATTTGCTGAAGAAATTCAGTCTTTTTCCAACAGCCCCTTTCTTGCTCTCAAAAATGTCCAGAAATCGTGAAGCATGTTGATTGAGTGCAGAGAAAAAATCTTGCTTGAGGTTTTTGCTTGTAATTCGATTAAACTCTGAATTGATCTGTAAAAGGAAACAGAAAAGTCTATTAGGATTTTTGTTACTATTTTAAAGGGATACTTGCAAATTGTTTAATTTACTCACACTCATGCTGTCCTAGATTCACATGACTACCTTCAGATGAATCCAAATGAGTAAATTTATAATATAAAAATAACCCATCCCTGAGTTCATATAGAATTGTATGGATTAATGTAACAATATCTGTTTGTGCTTTTGAGCTTTCACATTGTAGCACCTCTTCACTTGCAATAAATACATGGACTAGTTTTCTAAAAACTAAAAAACAATACACATCTGGCATGGAATGAGGGCAAGTGTTCTTTATATTTTGTGTTATCATGGTGTAATTTAATTATAACTTACCTGTCTTTCTGTGAAAAGTGATGGCCATCTTTGGAGAGTCTCTTTTACTGGAGGCTCCTTCTCTACAATCTCTTTTCAATGTGCTTGGAAGCAGGTGTAAAACCTACTAACATTTAGAAAACACTTTCATGAACAAAAAAAAATTACATCAGAACGGAATGAACAACTTACACATTCATTCAGGTAAATTTTCAAGAATGAGGCCATTCAAAACAAAAACTTGATTAAAAATATGCAGCCAAAGACGCAGTGATTAGCAAATGTTAGACTGCTCATTTCGATAACCACAATCCAACAATTTGATCAAAAAAACATAACATCCAATGTTGCTATGTAACTTTACCTTACTTAATCTGATTATTACTTGGTAGATTACTGTATATTAAGCAACTGAAAAATATGACAAACACGAGATGACTCACCTCTCCATGTGCTTCTCCCATCGTCCGATGCACTGCTGCAAATCGATTCCACCTATTGGTGGAACTGTGCATAACCACTCATTTCAAAATACTCATTATTTTAAGTAAAGTTTAATTGTACCTATTTAGTTTAATAACTTTCAGTGCTAAAAAGTTGGCATTACTTTGTTAAACTTAGTAAAGTCAACAAACTTGTTCAAAATAAGTTATAATCACTTACTTTTATTAGTAAGATCGTCAGTTACATTTTACAGTGCATGAACTAACATCAACTAATGGCTTGTTAAAGTTGATTTTGACATGACTTTACTTGAGAGGGCCCAACATCACTAACTCATTATTAACTACCCATGAACTAACATCAACTAATGGCTTGTTAAAGTTGATTTTGACACGACTTTACTTGAGAGGGCCCAACATCACTAACTCATTATTAACTACCCATGAACTAACATCAACTAATGGCTTGTTAAAGCTGATTTTGACAAGACTTTACTTGAGAGGGTCCAACATCACTAACTCATTATTAACTACCCATGAACTAACATCAACTAATGGCTTGTTAAAGCTGATTTTGACAAGACTTTACTTGAGAGGGCCCAACATCACTAACTCATTATTAACTACCCATGAGCTAACATCAACTAATGGCTTGTTAAAGTTGATATTGACATGACTTTACTTGAGAGGGCCCAACATCACTAACTCATTATTAACTACCCATGAACTAACATCAACTAATGGCTTGTTAAAGTTGATTTTGACACGACTTTACTTGAGAGGGCCCAACATCACTAACTCATTATTAACTACCCATATACTAACATCAACTAATGGCTTGTTAAAGTTGATTTTGACACGACTTTACTTCAGAGGGCCCAACATCACTAACTCATTATTAACTACCCATGAACTAACATCAACTAATGGCTTGTTAAAGTTGATTTTGACAGGACTTTACTTGAGAGGGCCCAACATCACTAACTCATTATTAACTACCCATGAACTAACATCAACTAATGGCTTGTTAAAGCTGATTTTGACATGACTTTACTTGAGAGGGCCCAACATCACTAACTCATTATTAACTACCCATGAACTAACATCAACTAATGGCTTGTTAAAGCTGATTTTGACATTACTTTACTTGAGAGGGCCCAACATCACTAACTCATTATTAACTACCCATGAACTAACATCAACTAATGTCTTGTTAAAATTTATTTTGACATGACTTTACTTGAGAGGGCCCAACATCACTAACTCATTATTAACTACCCATGAACTAACATCAACTAATGTCTTGTTAAAGCTGATTTTGACACGACTTTACTTCAGAGGGCCCAACATCACTAACTCATTATTAACTACCCATGAACTAACATCAACTAATGTCTTGTTAAAGCTGATTTTGACATGACTTTACTTGAGAGGGCCCAACATCACTAACTCATTATTAACTACCCATGAACTAACATCAACTAATGGCTTGTTAAAGTTGATTTTGACATGACTTTACTTGAGAGGGCCCAACATCACTAACTCATTATTAACTACCCATGAACTAACATCAACTAATGTCTTGTTAAAGCTGATTTTGACACGACTTTACTTCAGAGGGCCCAACATCACTAACTCATTATTAACTACCCATGAACTAACATCAACTAATGGCTTGTTAAAGCTGATTTTGACATGACTTTACTTGAGAGGGCCCAACATCACTAACTCATTATTAACTACCCATGAACTAACATCAACTAATGGCTTGTTAAAGTTGATTTTGACATGACTTTACTTGAGAGGGCCCAACATCACTAACTCATTATTAACTACCCATGATCTAACATCAACTAATGGCTTGTTAAAGTTTATTTTGACATGACTTTACTTGAGAGGGCCCAACATCACTAACTCATTATTAACTACCCATGAACTAACATCAACTAATGGCTTGTTAAAGTTTATTTTGACATGACTTTACTTGAGAGGGCCCAATCATAATGAACTCACTGTTAACTACTTACTGAACTCAGCTCATGATTTATGTTATACTTTCTATCAAACACACATGTACTAACACAGTGAGTATTCAGCCCGGTTAAGAGATGCTGTGTGGATCTTCAAGAAGTCAGAGAGCGGAGGACAGGATCATCACGGCTGTGTCTGGATGGACAGTGAACTCTTTCCAGTTTGAGCATTTCTTTAGGAATTGTTCTATGTTCTTTGTGGGTTTTAATGTTTTTATTAATCCGTGTATGTCACAATAGGGTGAGTTTAAAGGGAAAGAGAAGAACATAAAACAGACAAGATCAGTCATTAGTGTATTTAGTATTTTGTACACTTGATGAGGAGGATCAACTAACTAATCCATTGCCACACAATAATGTTTAAGACAAAGCTGAAGATGTCAAATGCTCAAATTATGATAGTATTAAATTATTTAAATTAATTTCAAAGTCAGAGTATTTCTTATTCCTTCTTAAAGAGGCTGTTTGATTTAGTTTACCCATAAATGTTAATTAATGCATTAACTATCAAACATGTACTAACATGTAGTTAAGTCTACCGTTATTCATGCATGAATCCATATGACTCCAGTCGTAGTTAAGGATAGTTCATAATTAGTTAACTCCTTTAATAATCATTAGTATGTGATGAATTAAGTATTAATTTATGCATTAGTACATGATTATTCATGTACCCTTATTGTAAAGTGTTACCAATATAACATATAATGTTAGCCAGTTCAATATCTTTGATATTTTATAATTACAATAACATAAATAAAAACAACAACAAATGAGTAAATTATTTTGTTCAATAAGCTTTAACTTTACACTGTAATATTTTCTAGTATCATTTGTATAATATTGTAGCTTTTATTTCGATCTTTTCAGTTTTGAATTAAATTTTTGTTAAAGTTTTAGTCATTTTCATGTTTTTTTCATTAATTTGAAAATATTTCTATTTGTATGCACTTTTGTCATTTTTATATATATACGTATATATTTATTTTCTGGTTTATTTTAATTTCAGAATTAGTTTTAGACATTGTAGTACTTCACATTATTTCAGTTCAAGGCAGTGTTTCTCAATGTTTGATTTATTTATTTATTTTTGTCTAATATTTATATTTATTTGATTTTAGCTTTATTTTAATTACCAAAAATGTTGAGTTTTATTTGTAGTTAACAATACAGTTTGTATGCCATTTAACTTCCACATTGTTCTACATTTCAGAGTGAAACTGTATATTCAGTGGGACACAATGCATGGTGGGATATCCAGAACTAATTGGATAGTGAAAAGCATCTCTATATGACAGATGAAAGGGGTTAAAAATAATAGGACTTGGAGACATCATAAGACAACAAAAAAAGCCTTTTTAGAGGTGGACCAAGCTATTACATTTTGATAAAAAATTAGATGGAAAAAAATAATGCACAATAAGACCAGGAATGTAAAGTAATAGATGTGGAGTTTAACTTTTAGAAGAAATCATTTTAACATATTCTTTTTAATTAAAAAAATAACAGAAACAGTCCTTATACCCTGAATGAGTGAATGAATGAATATTTAAGCCTATATAGAGCTTTCTGTCCATTTTGATTACACAGTATTAACATAAACAATTTAATAACGTAATGTGATGCATATTTGTCATTTGTACAGAAATGAAAATCATGCAATCAGAAAAATCATTGCATAATTCTTTTTTATTATTATCTGATTTTATTTAAATATATATATATATTTTTTTTTTTCAAAATGCATTTATTCAAATGAATCAGCATAAATCGGTTTACAGTGAAAACAATCATCTTCATCCATTTAGATGTATAAATATGGTTTAAATATGGCTAGCTGTGGAATAAGCAATATTCAATTACTGTAGTAGTTTTATTGGTGATTAATTTGTGTCTGACAAATATGCATCACATTATGCTTATATATAAGTCAAAGCTGGTTTAACAGTAGTTCATAGTGGTTTGATTATGGTAATCAGTGTTTGCTTTAGTTGGACTCTTGACCCTTGACTTTCTTTTGTATTATCTTTTTCTCTTTATAGTGAAATAAAGTCAGTCTGGTTAGTAATAAGTGAAGCTGGTGATGCTGTTTGTGGTGTTGTTTAATCACCCTCTGCTGAGATCTTCAGAGATTTAATGTCTTTGGTTTGCAGTAGATTTTACCAAATGCTCAATCATCAGTTATTTATTTGATCATTTAATTATCTCATAAACTTCAATGCTGTTTCAGTGAAGACTCTTTTATTTTTATGATTTTTGGACAAACACAGTGTCTATGAGTTGCTTTGCATTAACAAATGGAAATTACATTAAAATAAATGTGAGTTTTAATTTAATGCATCCTGAGAGTGTTTATTTGGTCCAGAAACAGTATAAATGATGTCTAAATCAGACCTTAAATGTTGTCCACTGACCACAGTTGAACTAGTTTTTAACCTTGTACAGCGGTTCCATGAACGTCTATATCGGACGTGCAGAACAAAAACAGAAGTCATAAAAACTTTCATTCTGGCTCCTCAGTGGACGTCTTTTCAACGTGTGCAAAGACATCAAAAAGACGTCCTTTGGACGTAACTTTGCCCAGTGGGGTGTAATCCTAATAGATGGACATATGAGCAATACATAAATCTTAAACTGAGGTGTAAAGGCCCTTGTACACTGATTCTGAAATTACGACCTCACGTTGTGTCAATCACGTTTACACACTGCCTCCAAAACTTTTGTCCCTCATTAAATTTTTTGAAATGGTTTCAATTTTCTGCGCTTTTCGCATCCGTAGCATGCAATTTAAGAGGTGTTTTGAGGCATATATATGACTGTGTGCAAGGTTTGGATGACGAATACGAAAAAACGCATACGAAAATTTCGGACTCAGTGTGCAAGGACCTTTTGTGTGTGTTGACTGTGCATTTATTGAAGATGTGAGTTGTGTGAAGACAGGAGGAGCTGATGACAGGTGCGTTTCCCATGAAGGCCGTCTGAACTCAGCGCTAACATTAGCTCAGCTCTTGCTGATGTCAACTATTCCTCATCACAGATGGGCAGTGTGTGTGTGTGTGTGTGTGTGCGTGTGTGTGTGTGAACACTCTCCGCCTCTCACATAACGGATATATAGGCACCACATCAAGTCACAATGGCTTGCAATTATATGAATCACTGACATATTGTTCTGTCAGATGAATATAATCACCTCCACACATGAACGTGCATTAAACATGTACGCTGATGCTGAGGTGTGACTGGGATTTACACAGTTGACCTGATAAATGGCTTCACAATACATCTGACCCACATCTCTAGCCTGCAGTAGGCGACTGACAACATCCTTCCACACATGTGGCTCCACACTATAAGATACTAGCAAGCTGATTTTTTTTATACAAAGCCTGAGCTCCAAAAGTAATCTTCCTCCTTTGCTGTTAGAGAATATAATTTCATTCATTATTTTACTTTGACCGAGAGAGCTCAACGCGTTGCAACTTAAGAAAGCACATGCAAATAGAAAAAGCACCAGCAAATTAAGAAAACATCTTCATCAGTTTGACAGCATATGTGCTGCAAATACTTGCAACACAACCAAATACAGAAACGCTCTGCAAAAACAGAAATGTGCTGCAAATACTCGAAAAACAACCAAATACAGAAATGTGCTGCAAATACTTGCAACACAACCAAATACAGAAATGCTCTGTAAATACAGAAATGTGCTGCAAATACTTGCAACACAACCAAATTGTCACGGTGCACACACGAAGGAGGAACAGGAACATGCAGACGAGTACATAAACTCAAATAATAGTCTTTAATGAGACATAATGAGACAAACACAGCTGGACATCAAACATCAAATGACATGAAACAAGGACAGGAAACAAACCAAATATGGACACAAGAGGCAGGAACAGATGACACACACAACAGAACCCTGACATAACTCCCCCCTCCCGGAAGGCGTGTCCCACGCCGTATCAGTTCCACCGGGGAGGGGGGGGTGGGTGCTCTGGAGGCCCCTCAGGACAAACACGGACAGGAACACAGGACGGGGACCTCCAGAGCGGAACAGACAGACAGGGACCATGGTGGAGCTGGGAGCTCTGGAAGCCATGGCGGTGCAGGGAGCTCAGGAGGCCATGGCAGATGGACTTCGGGGCCTTGGCCTCGGTCCCCTCGGCCCGGCCCCTACAGCCGGAACTCATACTACCCCCCCCCGAAAAATTTCCCTGGGGAAGTGAGGGGTATCAGAGCCCTCCGGGGCTAAACAGACAGGACAGGACAGCCCACAGGAACAGGAAGCCCTCCAGGGCTAGCTCGGAGGCTGAGGCTTCTTCTGGGCATGACCAGGAGTCAGAGGCCCTCACAGGGTCCCTCAGCGACCGCCTCCACCTCCACGACAAGGGGGCAGGCGGCTGGGAATGGCCTCCGTGGCCACTACAAGAAGAGCCGCCTGCCCCAGACGAGTCTCCATGGACCTGACAAGACAAGGTAAGTTTAAAATGTTCCTGTGGGCACAACAAGACAGACACACGGCACTCCTGGCCGTGACATGTGGACTTGATCCACGGGGCTAGGGATAGCGGTGGCCAGCGGGCATGAGTCAGCGCCAATCCGGTGGGCTTGAGTCAGCGGCGATCCGGCGGGCATTGAGTCAGCGGCGATCCGGCGGCGTGATCTCCCGCGAACGGCACGCCTGGGGGAGCGGCAACCCGGGAACTAGGCAACCCGTCAGCGGGCTTGGGAGAGCCACCGCCGGCGGCGGATATCTCCCGCGATCGGCGGGCATGAGGGCTCGCGACCAGAGGACTCGCGGCACTCGCGGCGATCCCGCCGAACTCCCACGCCGACTTGCAGTGGGCTATGGTGGGATGACGAGCGGCGACTTCCTTGCCGCGGAACAAACAGAACAAGAACAAAAAAGACTTTTGAAAAATGAAAAACAAAATGGGGTGAATGGGCGCCGCTTACGGTTAGGTCTGGTCTTCTGTCATGGTGCACACACGAGGGAGGAACAGGAACACGCAGACGAGTACATAAACTCAAATAATAGTCTTTAATGAGACATCAAGGCAGGACTCAGAGACAGGATACACCGGGGAAGTAACGAGTAGACCAGACTAAATCTAACTCAAAAGACAGGACTAATATACAAGGGATAATTAACACATAACGAGACAAACACAGCTGGACAAGAGTTAACTCATAATGACATCAAACAAGGACAGGAAACAAACCAAATATGGACACAAGAGGCGGGAACAGATGACACACACGACAGAACCCTGACACAAATACAAAAATGTGCTGCAAAAACAGAAATGTGCTGCAAACACTCGCAAAACAACCAAATACAAAAACGCGCTGCAAATATGCACAGACCACATTGGAAATGTTTAAGGGAACCACAACAAGTGACAAACCTGGCTGGGACATGCTTATCAATGTCTACTCTGAAAGGTGAGGTTTTTGTTTATTACTGTAACTGTGAAACATTATGTAAGCTGGCTTCCCTTATAAAAAGTAATACATGGTTACTACATTTTTACTATAATAAAACCATGGTTAATTTTCGAAAGCATTGTTGGAGTCCCCTTGAAACATTTCCCTTACGAAAATTAACCATGAGTTTATTAGTGTAAAAATGTAGTAACCATGTTTTTTTTTGGCGTATTTACTACCATTTGTATAACCACAGTTTTACTACAGTATCAGGGTTAATCTATGGTAAGTCAGTGTAGCAAAACCATGGTTAATTTGTGGTTACCATAACTATAGCAGCCATGCTTTTTTTTTTTTTAGCATGGTTAATTTTCGTAAGGGTTCCGTTGTGTTCTGTGCGTGTTTGCAGCACGTTATTTGGTTGTGTTGCGAGTATTTGCAGCGCGTTTCTCTTTTTGCAGAGCGTTTCTGTATTTGCGCAGATGTTTTCTTGGTGCTTTTTCTATTTGCATGTGTTTTGTTAAGTTACAGCGCGTTGAGCTCTCTCGGCCACCCTATTACTTAGAAACAACAAAATAAAAAAAACAAAACAGAGGCTAAACATGTAATTTAATATACAATACATAATAACACACATCAAGTATGTTACATTAATCATTTGAAGTGCTGGGTAACTGATTGCATTACATTTTAAAGTACTCATACTCAGACTACAGTTACTGTATTACATTACAATTACATTTAGTCATTTAGCAGAAGCTTTTATCCAAAGCGACTTACAAATGAGGACAATGGAAGCAATCAACAAAAGAGCAATGATACACAAGCACTATAACAAGTCTCAGTTAGCTTAACGCAGTACACTTAGCAAGGTTTTTTGTTAATTGTATAATAAATAAAAAGAAAACATAGAATACAAAAAGATTAGAAAAGCTAGTGTTAGTTTTTTTTTTTTTTTTTAAGAAAGCAAGCAGTAAATGAATAAAGTGCAAGTCTAAAAGAGACCTTTTTTTAAGAATAGAATTAGAATAGAGAGTGATAGAGTTAGAGGGTCAAATAAAGATGGAAGAGATGTGTTTTTAGCCGATTCTTGAAGATGTTTAAGGACTCATGATTACATGCAGTGTTGGGGAGTAACTAGTTACATGTAATGGAATTACGTAATTTAATTACAAAATAGATGTAACGTAATCAGTCAAAAATGTGTAATTAAATTACAGTCACTTATGAAAATGTTAACGATTACAAAGGGGGTTACATCTGAATATTTTCACACACACACAGATTGACTGATTTCTTTCATAAATTGCATGACTGCTCTAAAATATGAGACACCATTGTTTCAGGAGTTTAGGACACAGAATAGGACACATGCTTATTCAATAACTGTTTAATTTCCTATTTGGGTTTATGTATGTGCATTTTTTTTGTGTGTGCATGATTAACTGTTTTTTCCAAGGCATTGTTAGATGCCAGTGTTTCTCATAGCTATTAAACTTTATCTTGTAAATCTGTATTTAGCCTCAGAACGATCTCAAAATAAATAGAGGTGCTAAAGTCTGATTTGGCTGTGCTTTAAAATGAAGTCTGACAGTAATCAGTGTTGAGCAATACTGTAAGATTAACCCTGCCTGCTTTAAAAGTTTGAAAATGATTAACAGTTGAAAACATTCATTAGAATTTAGAAAAGTAATCAAAAAGTAACTAAATGTAATCAGTTACATTAATACATTAATTGAAATTTCTTCTAAAAACTTCTGAAATTTCTTTCTAAAATAGCTACCACTCATAAACACAACAAGTCTTCCAGTTTTAGGGACATTCACACAAAGACCAGTTATCTTTCAAACACACTAAAGTGCACAAGTTCACGTTATTTCTAATTTTTATGTAATGCAGGGTACCCAAACATTTTTTTGAACCTCTTTCACCTAATATATTTACTTGGTAATAAGGTGATAAATAAGTAACACATCTGCATATTCACGGTTCAAAAGCAATCTAAAAGTTGTCCGATTATATTACCTAAAATGTGTAATGTAATGTAATGGCAGCTGGTTTTTCACATGAGTGATAGGCTTCAGTGAAATAAATAAATCAAATTGTATTATGTGTTTACTCAGGCTGTTTCTGGTTTATGTTGTATTTTGTTTAGACATACAGCAAGCAGAAGAAATCGCAACTCGTTGGAAATACGTGCCTCTACATACATTTCTGCAAAACTGAAAAAACGTACCTATATGTACGATTCCCTGCAGTTTCCAGTTGAAATGAACACTAGAGGCAGTAAAACTCTGACAACTTTTATTCCTTTTCACACGACTTAAAGGAACAGTTTTGATTATATTCTCACAGTTACTTGCAGAATGGTATGTTATGACTTCTAAACAATTTTAACATCCTGCACGATTTGAAACTGATACTTTTGAACGTTGTCGTCACATATGTATGAGTTTACTAACTCAGTAAGTTTACTCGGTAGCTCACCCGATACAGCGTTGCACTTAGGTGAAGAAAAGCTCCGTCAAACTACAGTTCAACAAAACAGCTCAAATCTGCATAAGGAGGAACTTAAAATAGCATACGTTTTTATATTACTTTTGCATTTGTTAACACTTTCTGGTAGGTTTAGGTTTAGGTTTGGTGTAGGGGATACTTCCAACTTCATAGAGCTTAATCTTTAGCTACACTCACCAGATATTTGAATTATGAATGGCCAACATACCTCAAGCAGCATAATAAAAACACTGCAATACGTGCCTGTACCAACGTAATAAAAACGTGTCACGGTCACGTATTAAATGTGTGCTTTAGCACCACTCTCTGGACATTTCACTTTGAAACTGCTGCGAAACGTGCTGCAAGGTACATAATTACGGTGTTGCAGAAATGTATGTAGAGACACGTATTTCCAATGAGCCTGGGTTGAGAAATCAGCAAATACTTTTTCACATAACTCTATATACGCAGCACTGTTTTGTTTTATTATATGTATATAACAAAACTCCCTGCCGAAGAACGTCTCAACAAACATGTATTTTTGTTAGTTTTGATGTTAGTATTTAATGCATTACTAGAAATAAAATGTTGAACTGTTTGGCTTAGGTAAGACTGTGTTAATTCTTTGGAGAACAATTACATTACATTTGGAAAAATGTGAAATCGATTGAGAAAAAGTGTATTTTCATACTATATTATATTTATATTTTATTTGAAGTTGTCATTTTATAATTTTTGTTTTATTTTTTATGTGATTTCACCTTTATAATTGGATTTATTTATTTTTTACATTTATATTTTGATTAATTTTTTCATTTCAGTTTTAGCTTTAGTATAATTTGACTTTTTTTTAATTATTTCAATTAGTTGCCAAAGCAACATTTCTAATTTTTAAGCGTTTTAAGTTAAAATTTTCCATCTATTATTTATATTTTATTTTATTTCAGCTTTATTATAAATTATCTCATTACAGGAAATAAATAAATACATGAATAAATAAATGCTACACATGTAATTAAATAACTCAAATCATAATAACTTACACATTAAATATACATTCATTATTTATTACAATATATAATAGGCCTACATTACATTAATACGTTTGGGAATTCTGGATAAAAATATTTTGTGTTTATAATATTTTAGCAGTAACAAAGTTGATGATTAAATGTACAATATGTCATATTTGTTATCATTTCATTTATTATTTGTTTTCCATGTATGTTTAAATTTAATTAGACATGTTACTATTATTAATATTTAACATGTAATGATAATAAATATATTGCTATTTTTAATATAATACAGTATAGAAGTAAAATAGCACATTCAAATTAACCAGATTTAATAGATTAAAATAAAATGTTTAGATAATTGTGTCAGATTCTTCTTAAACTTTTTATTCAAAGACAATCTGGTTTTGAGCAGCCTACCACTTCAGTTTAAAATAACACAACATTTGTTGAGTTGCTAAATTCTGGATAATCCATAGATAATCTATAGGTGCTTTTATGAGCAAAACTGTATGGCACTTATGAACTGAATATTCATGAGGGCTGGAGTCACTGAATATTCATGAGTGACACAGGAGCCGCTCAGAGACGCAGAGAGAGAGAGAGAGAGAGAGAGAAGCTTGAGTTTACAAACTTTCCATCGGGACACAAACTCCGTCAGCGCCGCAAAGTTACGCAGCGGAGGAGGAATCAATGCGGGACAACATGACATACACTTTTGTAGCTTTATGACAACTTTTTAAAGACTTTGAACGACTTTTTAAGTAGACCGAAACTATTTTTACCAAAGAGAAAAAAAACTAAAAAAAAAAAAAAAAACAGGCCCAGCTAAAGAACTTCCTACAATTTCTAGGATAATTTTTTTTATTCTAGTATTTTCATACGATTTTCGGGGTTTGTGTATTTTTATATCGTACAAAATGAGCAGTAACCCTCTCCAGCCGTTACCGGGCCAGCAGGTGATCCATGTCGCCAAAGACCTCGACACGGATCTGGAGGCTCTGTTTAACTCGGTGATGAGCCCCAAGCCCAGCTCCTGGAGGAACAAGCATCTGCCCGAGTCGTTTTTCAGGGAGCCGGACTCGGGCTCGCACTCCCGGCAGTCCAGCACCGACTCCGGCAGCCTCCCGCCGCGCTGCCAGGCGGCGCATGTCCGCTCGCACTCCTCCCCGGCGTCGCTGCAGCTGTCCGTGGCCGCGCTGGGCGCTCCGAGCCCCGGGAGACACCACTCTCACACCCGCCACCAGTCCTTCGATGTGGCCGAGGAGCTGCCGCTGCCGCCGGGCTGGGAGATGGCGTACACCCCCAGCGGACAGAAGTACTTCCTCAAGTAAGTGCTACATTAATTATGTGTGGATCGCGACATTCCAGCACGGCTTTACATTAGCTGAGCCATAAATCAGTTACTGTAATGCATACGGGCTAATTGTGACCACAAAACCGGTCATAAGGGTCAATTTTGTGAAATTGAGATTTATACATCATCTGAAAGCTGAATAAATAAGCTTTCAATTGATGTATGGTTTGTTATGACAGGACAATATTTGGCCGAGATACAAGAATTTGAAAATCTGGAAACTGAGGGTGCAAAAAAAAAAAAAAAACATTATTGGGAAAATCGCCTTTAAAGTTGTCCAAATTAAGTTCTTAGCAATGCATAATCAAAAAATAAGTTATGATATATTTATGTAGGAAATTTACATCTTCATGGAACATGATCTTAATATCCCAATGATTTTTGGCATAAAAGAAAAATTGATAATTTTGACCCATACACTGTATTGTTGGCTATTGCTACAAATATACCTGTGTTACTTATGACTGCTTTTGTGCTCCAGGGTCACATATTACTTTCTCGCTACTTGCTTAATTTAATTATTTTATTTATAAAGTCGCTTTATTTAAGTGTTTTATTTACTTAGACTCATCTAGAAACATCAGCGCATTGTTTTTAAAAGCAAGAAATCCCAAACAGGTTATAATCTCTAAACCGGTTTCTGATCCGAATCAGTGCGCGTTCACACTGATGAAATCTCTGCCGTCACGTCTAAGCTTTCATTTTGACCTATGAACACACTCGTGTGGAAGGTGTGGGCCGGAAACACAAAACAGTATCTGGGTGTGGATCTGAAAGACAAAAAACACCCGGTCTTGCTTACTGTCATGTGCAACACACGTTTCTCACAGCAGGCCTATGATCAAGGCCTATTCTCACCTTGATAAGGAGGTGTTTAGCATATCTCAGAGATAGCCTATCTCTCCAGAGCGTCTCAATGTAAATGTGTGTTTTGACTTGCGTCTCTGTAGGAATGAGACAGCTATTCTTCTGCGGCCCTGGAGACTCTGCTCTTATCTGATTCGGGAGGGTTGATTAGTCACCAGGGTTGTGATCACCTCGGTGGGACGTCGACTGTGGGGTCTCGCCCCCTCAGCTCACTGATTGCGTTGAGATGATAAACACTTTAATGTATCAAAATCTTATTTGCCGACACCAGAGACCAACGCCAATTCTCACCTACCAGTTAGAACAATTAGTTGCCCACCTCTCTCCTACTAGAAAGCCTTCGGCTGTTCTTTGGGTTGTAGTTGTGGATAAACATGGATGGTTCTCAAATCTCAATTTTACACTGGAAACTACGCGGTGAAGTAACACAGTACAAAGTAAACAACTTTTAGTCACTGCGTATAGGCCTGATAAAATGCAAAAATATTAACGTGACATGGCTGAATATGAAAACTGACAATTTTGTGTATGCATAAATATCATTCATTTAACATGTGAAATAAACACTGGGCTAAATATTGTATTAGCATTAGCTGTATTACCAAGTAACAGCTCAATTTGCATCACAATAGCTTGTTTTGGACACACTGATGTAACAACAAATGATATTTAAAAGTTAATTAACCTATTTAGTTTAATTGTTATAATGTGCCCAATTATATGGTTAATATTTAATTTTTTCCCTGCTGTACACAACCCATAAACCCGTTTTGGGTCATAATCTACCAGTTGAGAAACACTGTGCAAAATAAATAAATATACACTTACCAAAAGTGGTCCAAAGTTTGGAATAATTATGACTTTTTAAATGTTTTTGAAAGAAGCTTCTTCTGCTCATCAAGTCTGCATTTATTTGATTAAAAATACAGTAAAAGCAGTAATATTGTGAAATATTATTACAATTTAAAGTAACTGTTTTCTATGTGAATATATTTTAAACTGTAATTGATTGCTGTGATCAAAGCTGTATTTTCAGCATCAGTCTTCAGTGTCACATGATCTTCAGAAATCACTCTAATATACTGTTTTGCTGCTCAATAAACATTTCAAAATATTGTCAATGTTGAAAACAGTGCTGCTTTATATTTTTGTGGAAACCATGAGACATGCCATTCAAAAGTTTGGTGTAAGATTTAAAAAAAAGTAAATAAATAAATACTTTTAATCTGAAAGGATGCATTAAATTAATCAAAAGTGACAGTAAATACATTAATAATGTTACATAAGATTTCTATTTCAAATACATTTTATTCTTCAAAGATTCCAAGATTGATTCCATCACTATTTCAGCTGTGTGTCACAGGAATAAATAATATTCAAAATATATTAATTTTTAAAAAAATTGTAATACTGTTTCACAATATTATTGTTTTGCCAAGTTTTTAATCTGCAGCACTTCAAAAACACACAAAATATTAAATTAATTAATCCAAACATTTGACTGGTAGTGTAAACACATCCTCTGTATGGGAATTTCCATGTTCTTCTTTTATCAGATTATCAACCAAACCCTATTTATATGTGGTAATACTTAAAAATGCAATTTCATAACTTTACAGATTCACGTCAATGCTTTGATGTTGTGTTAATTCTGAGGCTCATTCTAAGGGATTTACTGGGACAATCTGACTGCAGCTCTTCTCTCTTACCCGAAACTCTTCGTGTGAAAGCCATAAGAAAGCATGCCAGGGCTTGCCACACATTCAGCGGACACCTCCGCCACCAACAAAGCAGCAGACACGAGCTTCACACCGCCCTGCAATTAAACAGTCAGGAGAAGCCAAGAAGCCTGTCAGTAATGATCAGCCTGCGCTCACATCCAGTCAATAAACGTCTCTTCCTGCTAACCTCACGTATGTCTATAGGATCATTTCTGGTTTGCTTTGTAAGGAAATGCACAGAAGCAAACACAATAGTTTGTTGAGGCTCAGGAAGTGAATATTGTATACTGAGAGAGATGGTTGCAGCTGTGTGTTTGCCCCCACTATTAGGGCATATCCAGCGTCACACAACCCCCCTCTTTCTGCTTCAACATCTTTCTGGATATCTTTGTTACAACTTGCAGTTCAAGGCGCTAGAACTCGACTGTTTCTGCAGAAATGATTGAGCTGATTGATAGCGAAGAGCAGCAGCACATTTTTGTAACACAATCTCATGAAAATATGTGATTATTTTATGTTTTACTGAACTCGTATGATCTCGTTTGTACGTTTTCGTACAATCTGCTTTCGACCGGCTGACAGTCAGTCATGCTCACTTTTTGCTAAAAATCATACGGTTTTGTGCATTTTTAATCAAACCTGCATTTCTTCACCTAACTTCATGAAACAGGAGATAATTAAAGGATCGCCCTCGAGCTGGTTTATTTTTTATCGTTATTGCTCTTATACCAAAGCAGCTTTAGTCCAAACAAGTGAGGCAAAATATTTTAAGTGTTTATAGTTGTTTCTTCATGCAAAGGCAGTCTGTAATTATGCCTCCTTTTGATGCCACGTAAAGCACGAGAAGGTCTTGCCTTCAGGCTTTGTTGATGCCCGTTTTTCTCCATTATGTTGAAGATAAGCAGTGAATCTAACACAATGTTCACTTTTGTTTGTGTGAAACTTTTTTTTTTTTTTTCGAAGTATGCTTTCTTTCTTTGCCTGGAAACATGAGATACATGAATGTCATAAAACCTGCCTGCATCTCACATATTAACCCAAAATAAAATAAATAAATAAATAAATGAAATTGTAATTAAGCTTATTTTAGATTTATTATTATATTTAGTAAATTTTAAATGTAAAAAATGCATTGTAACATTTTTTCCATTCCCATTATGGTAGTCCATAAAAATCCCATTCCCATCCAGACTTTTTTTTTTTATTCCCATTACTCTGTAATACAATGTTTTTTGTATTGTTTTGTTTTTTTATTTAGTTTTGTTTTTTTTTGCTTTCCAACTCAGCGCAAAGGATGTATTCACTTTACAATTCAAATAAAATATTCTTCATATTACAGCAATGAGAATTCATAGGAATTTTTTTTCAGTTTTTATGAAAATAATGTCCGAGTGCGAAAACTTATAATGGTCCTAAAATGCTTAGTTGTCATCATGCAAAATATAATTTCTACACAAATATTTTTTTTATATATTTTAAATTCTTAAAATATATAAATATATTTAAATTCTTAAATATATTTAAATTTTTATATATTTTAAATTTTTATTTTGTTTTTGGAGAGAAATATAACCAGGACATGTTCTTGACAGGTTTCGTGAGATTCACCCATATAAATGAAAATGTGACACAGACTCTTTATTCACATTATTATCAGTTGTTTGACTGATATGGCTGGCAGTGACGACGCTATATTGGTAAATAAACTCCGAGCAGTTGTGGGTTTGATATATAACAGTCTTGTTGGAAGCCTGTGACATAGAGAGGGGAACATTTCGCTTGCTACAACTCATTCTGTAAACTAAACTCGTCTGCTGTAGCAACTGGAGGTTTATTAAACAAAATCCTGCTCAACTGTTATTGAAATCCAGATGTGCTGTGTCAAGGAGAGGTAACGTCCCTCAGCGAATCAATCCCAGCTTTTTATTCAGTAGCATTACGTTTTAAAACACTTGTTAGCAGAGTTACTGTTGGGTCCAGGCTGCAGGAAATGTTTACTAAAGAAATCATTAAATGTATCCCCCTTTTCGTGGGCCGACGCTGAAGGAATGTCAGGACAATGCTTCTAGCTTGGCAGGGGTGGGCGGCGAAACAATGGCTATTGGGCGGCAGTGGCATAAAGCGGCCTGTAATGGAATCTGTGACTGTGCTATCTGCGCTGCAGACATAACACATGTGTTTGTGGAGATCCTCTCTGTCTGCAGCTCGAGAGGAGATGCTGGACTCTGGTGGCACGGCTAGAGGGACTTCCTGTCCAGCACATGAATTGGAAAGTCACGAAGACCCAGTCGTGCGATGCTGGTTGTGCTGGGCCGCATCTGGCTGGCCCTTTCTTCTCCGCCGATAGCTGCCATCAAAAGACAAAAGTCTCTTTGTAGCTGTGATTTTTTTTCGAGTCACTTCAGGGCCTTGCGTGACTCGCTGATATAAACTGTATAAAAGCAATTAAAGTTGAAGGAAATGCCGTGTGAGGGAGCGCTGAACACCAGTGTCTTTGTAGAAATGGGCAGAAATAGAATAAATAGAGGTAAAAGAGACTTACTAAACTTACAATTTGCACCCGCAGTGTTTAAAGTACTGTATAATTTGAACTGTAGTGTTATTTGAAATTACATTTAAAGTTATTTAAAATATGCTAAAATGCAACTTCATTACAAATGTGTAATTACAAATATATTTAAATGTATTACATACAATAGAAATGACAGTTACACTTTATTTTAAGGTGTCCTTGTTACAGTGTAATTATACATTTAAGTACTGAGTAATATTAATTAACTACATGTACTTACTATATGGTTAGGGTTTGGTTTAGTGTTACTTGCATGTAATTATGCATGATTAAGTGTTATTATAATAGTATGTAACATTTGTAACAAGGACACCTTAAAATAAAGTGTTACCGAAATGCACTTCAGCACTTTAACCATATTTCAGACAAAATAATTATGAAATTACATATAGAAAAGTCCAGTTGCATTTAATTATAACTCAGTTAGCAGAGTTAGGACTAGTTAGCAATCACCCACGCAATATTATTTCACTGAATCAACCGATATACATTAATTGATACCAAAAAAAATCTAAGTTTATGGGTTAAATCAGGTAGAAATAGCTTAAGGTAACAATTGCTGGTCGCCATATTTTACAGTGTAGTCACACATGCTATACATGTGTTTTATTTGTACTTAGTAAGTCAAACACATGGTGCTCCATTGAAACAGTCAGTGGTATTGTGGTGTTTGCAGACAAAGGCCAGTGTTATGAAGTGCTCAGTAAGCTCATTGACGTCTACAATAACACGAGAGCTGCGTTTCACACACGGCAGCAGCTGATGGGGGGCTTCTGGACTCACACACATATCCTATACAGAAAAAGCATCTGTTATTTATGGTCCTCACTACTGGACAGTGTTCTTCTGCCTTTGTTTGAAGCCTCATCTTCAAAAGAACATCTTCTGTGCATTTCTGCACAATCTGAAGGCCTGACAAAACAGTGTGATAAAGTTCATCAGTTAAATGCTAGACCGACACTGACATTCACATACCGTCAGTGCAACTGATTATTATTAATAATATTTTTTTTGGACAAGCAGGTGTCAAGATCTCATCACACCAACACAAATGTTTGGTACGAAAATTTGGTCCGATTTGTATTTATTTTTTCTTGCATGCATGCAATTTTTGTGTTCAGACCAACAAACAGACAAATCAAATGAAAATGCAAATTCGCTCTCTGAAAGTAGGTGGCGCTTAAAAGCAGAAATACCCCGTTTCACAAAGCATCGCACAACTTTCTGCACAAGTTTTGGATTTTTATTGCCACCACACTGAAGTAACCATTACCAAAAGCACAAATCTTATTGGTTGTCCAGTTTTCCTCCCAGGGAGATAAAAACAGATTAAAATACCTCTCTGTAAAAAATCTGTCGCATTGATGGCATGCAAATGTTTGTGTTGGTGTAAACAGACACAATTGATAGTTTTCACGTGACGTCACACTCTTATAGGAACGCCCACCTGGAGGGCAAAACAAAGTTTGTTCCACTGACCGCCAGCTATTATGCAGTTTGCATCAAGTAATAATGTAGTAAAATGCATTAAAAGGCGAGATTCAGTGGACACCTTATTGATGATGTATATTTTGTACAGGCAAGAGGATGAAGCCAGAATATAAACACAATGTGCAAAGTTTCACATTAAATGCTTCCCATAGAAAACCATTAGAAGGAAAACACTGAACCGTTAAGCGGACTGCGTTCATATCCCGGCCTCATCTGCTTGCCTGTGTAAACTATGCATCATTAATATGGTGATTACTGAATTTGATCTTTTAATATTACCGTTTTAAATATATTACCTGCACTTAAAGTGTTTTTACAATGTTTTGTCGCACTGTTTATGATTGAAATATTGCCACGGGTGCTTAATATGAATTGCAAATGGCCAAAACTTGCATTTTGTTCACATATCTTTGTTTTATTCTTTTGAGAGGTGATCTAAATATTTGCGTCTGGGAAACAGATGAAAAATTGACACGCTTGTGCTGCAGTTCTATGGATGTTTTGCCCTCCAAGTCTTCGAGCCGGTCACTTGACTAAAAGCTATGAATAACAGCCGTTAATTCAAAGTTAAATGTTTGTCGCACCAAATGCTTGTTTAAAGAGACGCAAAATTGTATGTCTGCTTTTTTTATAAGCGCCACCTACTGTCAGGGAGTGAATTAGCATTTTATAAAGCCAATTGCCATTTATTTCACATTGGGAAATCACATGTGAAAATTGGACAGAATTGTCATGCCGAACAAGCTTAATTTTACATGTCTTGCATAATGCAACACGAGCACTCAGTTTATTTTATTCTCAGCAAAGTCACTTTAGAAGCTATTGTAGTCGTTAATGTACATTTGTCAATTAACAAATTGACAAACTGTCATTGTGGAGTAACAGTTTGAGGAGAATCTAGTTCAACTAAACCGTTGACATGTTTATAGCTAGTTGCGTGAGTAATAACAAGTTTAATGGAACAGCCATTTGAAGGCAACTCTGTCGCCCCCTTGAGTAACGTGCAAGAACACACGTGAACTATTTACGACAAGTGTTCATGTTTGTGTTTTTACTTAGAGTGTGTTTCTGGCCTTTAAGGTGCAATCACATTTACCGATGTTCGGCAAATTTTCGTTGCCAAAATTCAGTCATTCCAACAGAATTCTACACAATTTCTACAATTCCATGCAGATTTCACAACATTTGCTTGGTTTGGAACAGAGGTGGTCAGTAACGAAGTAAAACTTCTTCGTTACTGTACTTAAGTACATTTTCAAGTATCTGTACTTTACTGGAGTAGTTTTGAGTAATTCTTTTATTTTGAGTAACTTTTACTTTTACTTCACTACATTCCAAAGCATAAGATCGTACTTTTTACTTCACTACATTTAATAAAACATATCGTTACTCCTTATAATACATCACGTGCTCCGAGACGCAGAAGCGGTGTCTGATTCACGAACAAACTGATTCTTTTCAATGAACCCGTTAAATCGGTTCGCAAATCGCACCAAACGATTCATTCACGAATTGGAATGATCCGATTGCAGCTGTTCTCGAGTCGAAAACTCACTGATTCAAATGAACCGTTTAGAGCGAGTCTTCAGTGAACTGAACTCACAAGAACCGGGAGATCTTGTGAGCGCGCGCGCGACTGATGCTGCGAAAAGTAAGTTACTAATGTCGAATTTTATGATTCATTATTGTAACTGAAAATCATATTTAGCTCAAAACTGTCAGTTGTTTGTGAACTAAAGGGTGATCTATTTAAGCCCACTGAAATGCTTGAATGCAGACAGATCAATGTCAGTGTCTCTATGTTTTAGGTCAAAAAATGAAACATTAAAATAACACAGATTAAATAAAATAACTCATGCACGTTCATATTCCCCGCTGCTGTAACATTAGCAGTTTTATTAAAATGCTACGCATTTAGCCCTATATGACGTCTGTTTTTATATTGTTTATCAACAGTATACATCTTTAGATCATCTAGCCGAGTAGACAGATATGAATGTTTATTCATAACCATGCTGAAAATAAGTAATATTGTTAGCTGATGCTAACTGTCTAGCTAACAAGCTTGCTGGTGCTAAGTTGAGGAAATTATTAGATATAAAGTCCAAATATTTTTATTCAGCCACCTAGATAGATTGCATCTGAGGTAAAAAGAAAGCATGTGATGTTCAGAACATAACTACAGTAATTATCAAAGTGGGAAGTGATGCCCTCTGGGGGCATTTGGCCAGGGGTGTTTTTACACCACAGACAAGGTTTGAGAAGAAAAAAATCATTATGAAAATATAATTATATTTTCCTTAAAATGTTCTTCCTAACTTCAGGCCTTATTCTCATGTCATATATAACTGATGTTCTGCAAAACAACACGCTTTAAAACACTTTTGTTTAACTGGTGTAAATTCGATGGTCAAATCTGTTTTCTCTCCGATACATCGCAGTGTGAGCTTCACAGTGAACATTACTACATCACTCTCATCAACATAGTCCATATCAACAACAAAATATATATCTTGACTCCATATAGTGGTTATTTGGGGTATTTTGGGCAGTAGGATTATAAAAATATGTGCTAATATAAAATTAAATAAAGTAGTCTATATAAAATTGCAAAATAAATATATCTATCAGTACTTTTTTACTTAAGTACATAAAAAAATCGAGTACTTTTGTACTTTTCCCTCGAGTAAAATTGAAAATGTACTTTTACTGGAGTAATATTTTATTATACGTATCTGTATTTTTAAGTACTTGATCTGTGTACTTTGTCCACCACTGGTTTGGAAGCGAAATATGTGTGAGTTGTGATTCATAAAACTATTGACAGCAGACAATGGACCGCAAAATTTAAATGATTTTAACTCAAGTGCCACATTTGTAGAACGCTGTGTCATTCGCGAGACACTGAAAAAGACGTAAGACATCAAAAATGTCCGTTTAGAAGGTTTACATAGAAAACCAATGGAAAAGTTGCACAATGGAATGGAAAAATGTATTTTTTGTCAACGGCTCCTTAGGGTGCAGTGGTTTATTTACCCTTTTTGTGGAGCTGAGTCCTAACTTACGCCATGATGCCATCACTTTAAACATCGGAAAACAAAGAACCCCTTCAAGATGGCTGATTATCTCCATGGACGGTCTTATCAAGCAGATAAGAGCGCATTTCTACACTCTTTGATTTCATTAATGGCAGTAGAGCAAACTTGGCTCTTCCGCACTGATCAGTCGATCGTCCAGATGCGTTTTAGTTTGCGAATAATGCCAGATAGAGGATGCAAGTGTTTTGACAGCGACTGCTTTGTGTACCACGCCGCTCTGAGCTCGATGCCAAAGTGTTTTACGACGTTTAAATAAAGAAGCAGGTTTGTAGCTCTTCAGTGGCTCTAGTACACAGTGTTGCTGACCGTCAACAGACATCCCCTTCTGGGAAGACATCTGTAACCCTTTAGCAGGGGAGGATGGGAGATTTCGATGCACACGGCCCTCATATCTCTGTCAGTTTACTGATAGTGACCTAAAATACTGACCGAAAAACAGTTTGCCGGTGCTTCATTAGTGGTGTTTGCTAAGGCATCGCTATTGCTCATACTTAAAGATATAGTTCACCTAAACTATCTCTCTAAACCCGTATGACTTCCTTTCTTTTTCTGAAACATAAAAACAGATATGTTAACCAAAAAATAAAAAATAAAAACTTTAGTCCACACATTTGAAGTTAATGGGCTCAAGTGTTGTTTGGTTCTCAACATTCTTCAAAATATCTTCACTTGTGATCCATGAAAGAGAGAAATGTATATAAACTTCTAACCCTAGTCTTAAAAATTACTTTTCTAAGCGATCATACATAAAAAAGAAAGAATTAATAAGATAAATAAGTAACTACCTAAAACACACTAGCAATCACTCAAAATCAGTGATATTTAAAACTACTTTTAATGTTTTTATTATTATTTTGAATGAGTTTTTTCCCTAATTAATTTAAATTTTTCTATTTAAAGTTTTAATAATTTTGTTGTGTTTTTGTAATTTATTATTATTATTATTATATTTTCTTTAAATATGTTGTTATAATTTTTTTTATTAATTTTTATAAAGTATATCAAGTTAAACTAAACAAAAATAAGAGGTCTCGTTGGCAGCTGGAAAAAAGTAAGCTTACATTTTTTTATATCCTCTATTTTATTTTATTTCAGTTATATATATTGTTTTTTATTCCAAGTAACAAAAGTTTTTTTCTTCCCTCGTTTTAGTTAACTATAATAACCCTGCTCAGAAACACTCTGACAACAACACCTTATCATTGTCGCAACGCATTTTGCATGCTGTTTGTTTTCCTTCTACTTTAAAACCTAGTTTAGTTTAGTTTGCTAACTTTCTTCAAATAGAATGGAATAATTCCGTTTTTGATTTGCATTTCAAATTATTACTTTTACATTTGAAGCATTTTAGTAGTTTGTGTAGCTCTTCGCTGTGATTGTTTTGTTGTGGATATGCTGTCTGAGATCTCCGTGTGCTCTGTTTCTCTCTGAGAGGTATTTTCCATGTGCTTTGCTGGTCTACAGGATATGGAGCTGCTCATTTCCTTTTGTTTATGAGAATAATGGACGCTCTGGGCAAAGTAAAAACAATAAACATGCATTACGCACTTCAAAGAGAGGTTCAAAAGAAAAAAAATAAGAAGAAGAAGAATTACGTTCCTCCAAAAAAGTTAGTTTACAGTTTTGACACCTGCTGTCTTTCCATAGAAAATCCCCTCAGCTGTAGATCTGTGCTCCGGCTTCACTTCTGCCTGCCTTTTTACAGCCTTTTATACACTTAAAAATTAAATGATATTTATATATAAATAAACTATAATATAATTAATATATGTATATATATTTCCTGAAATATTTCACACTGAAATGACATTCCAGATATAAAAGCAGGGCACATAAAAGCAGATGTTCAGCAGAAAAAATAAATAAAAATAAAAAATAAAATAAAAGGGGCAGTCGTGGCCTAATGGATAGCGAGTCGGATTTGTAAGCGGAAGGTTGTGGGTTTGAATCTCAGGTCCGGCAGGGATTGTTGGTGGGTATCCTCCTTCAATACCACGACTGAGGTGTCCTTGAGCAAGGCACCGAACCCCCAACTGCTCCCCGGGCGCTGTAACACGGCTGCCCACTGCTCCGGGTGTGTGTTCACTTAGGATGGGTTAAATGCAGAGAATACATTTCACTACTGGTTATATACTCTCTATGTAATTGTGTATGTGACAAATAAAATTAATCTTAAAAAAATCTTAAAAAGAATGTTCATGCTGCTATTTTCCATATTCTTATGAAAAAGTAGTGTTAATTTTAGTGTTAGAGTGTTAACTACAAATATTATATACTTTAAAATTAACATTGAATCATTAATTGCATGTTAATTGCAATTAAATGAGTCTGTGTTGTTGTTTACTTTTATATGAAATGCAATTTGTTGACCCACTTCCGTAAAACCTAAGTACATTTTTAAATGTAATTTCATAATTCTGTTGTCTTTCATAATTGTAATGTACTTTCAAGGATTTCTGACGATCTAAAATATATTTTTATACACTTCTATGGACTTCAACTGGAACTTGTAAGGAGTTGAAATTTAGTAAATTCAAAATATATTGTAATATTACACACTAAAGTTAAAATTAAAAATGTGCTTTAGTTTGCCAGTCAACTCGTCAAAATAAGTGTACTCTTTAAAGCACAACAAAAGATTAGTAAAACATTATTTTAAATGTATTGAATAAAATTATTACAAAGTGCACTTTTAAAAAGTCTACTTAAGAGTGTTAAGAAAGAGTCATGAAAGTGCACTTAAGTGGCCATTTATTTCATTAATATTATATCATATGATTTTTTGTTTTTGTTTTATACTTTTAAAATGTGTGCACATTTAGTACAACGTAGTCAAAAGGTTTGATGTTAATGATACCAACCAAACACCATTGACACATATGCTCTTAAAAATGATAGAAGCACACTATGAATTGAATATGCAGAAATGCAAATGTGATTTTACAGCTGCAGTCTCAGTTTTATATCTATGGTTGCAATGGTTGGTGGTCAAAAAAATTATAATATTCTGTTCTCTGGATATGTATAAGAAATTTTTCCCTGTTTTATTGCCCACCAGGCACAATTATCACTATCATTACAGCCATGGGTGCTGTTGTCTTTTAATAGCCATGAAATCACTGTTATATTGTAAAGAAAGCATCTGCATGAGCTGATTGCATTGGAAAACAGTTTCTGTGTGTAAGAGTTACCGCCTACTGAGTTGTGGGGGCGTATCCATGAGTGGGTGTGGCTTATCGGGACCACGCCCCCTTCTAGACTTGTTGACAGACTGTGTGACAGACGACTCCTTCTCACTGAGTTTTTGTCTGTCTCTGTCAGTTATGTGGATGCATTGTTTTCGGCGCTCCTCTAGCAGGGGCGTCTCATTGAGCAGCGAGGGGGGAATGTGTGTGGTCGTATTTGTTTTGGTCTGGATCGGGGCAGCAGCAGCATGGGCCTGCCCCTGATTCACAGCAGCGTCGCCCCGTCCCGTGTGATGCATTGCTGGATTCAAAGGGGGCTTTGCTGAAGGACAACTTAAGCGTGATGCTTATTGTCTGTCTCTCCTGAAGGGTCTGGCATGCGTCTGATCTTTGAAACGCAATAGACGCCCATGCATTCCACTCACCACGTCACTGGCATGAAGGTGGGTGACGAGGAGGAGAGAAAAGAGTCAAATTTGCTCCAAGTGGCTCCACCAAAGAATACACATTCCAGGAGAGCAATGCCTTTATGCCGCTGCCGAGGAATCTGTATCGTCTAAAGAGCAGAGAGAGAGTTCCCAGGGGTTATTTTCTTTGAGTTTAATTGAATTTGACAGACCATTTAACATAGCCGTCAAAGTTTATAATCTGGTCTTGAGTCAGGTGCCGTCAGGGTCTAAAGTTAAAGCTGTGTGGCACACCTGCCAATGGAGAGTGAATTGAGAGAATTCACTAACCTTAAATATGACCAGCCATGAAAGAATCAAAACTATATTTATTTTATCCTTGTGACAATGGAATACTTTGTTATTGTGCCTTGAGAAACCTCTTCTGAAAAAGAAGTGTAAATTCTTGCAAATAATATAATATTAATAAAATAAAAGGCCAGTTAAGTGACTTAAAGAGAGACACTTTCATGACTGTTTCTTCACACACTTTCAAAAAGTACACTTTGTAATAATGTCAAATTCAGTTTTGGGGGTAACGCATTACAAGTACACTGTAAAAAGTGCTAAGTTGACTTAACTTAATCACTCCAAAAAGTGATAAGGGTAACACTTTACAATAAGGTTCATTAGTTAACTACATTAGTTAACATGAACTAATAATGAACTGCACTTATACAGCGTTTATTAATCTTTGTTAATGTTAATTTCAACATTTACTAATACATTATTACAATCTTGTTAACATTAGTTAATGCACTTTGAACTAACATGAACTAACAATGAACATCTGTATTTTTATTAACTAACGTTAGCGAAGATTAGTAAATACAGTAACAAATGTATTGCTCATGGTTAGTTCATGTTAGTTAATATATTAACTAATGTTTAACTAATGAACCTTATTGTAAAGTGTTACTGTGTTAAGTTGACTTAACTTAAAAAAATTGAGGAAACCCCTTGCCTTAAAATTAAATGATAATTAAAAAAAATAAGTTAAGTGAATTGTCAAGTTCACTTAACTTATTTTTTTAAATGATTATTTCCTTAAAATTTTTAAGGCAACGGGTTTCCTCAATTTTTTTAAGTTAAGTCAACTTATCACTTTTTACAGTGTAGCGTGAGTTACGTAATCAGATTACTTTTTCAAGTAACTAGTAAAGTAACACATTACTTTTATATTTAAAACAAAATATCTGAGTTACTTTTTCAAACAAGTAACGCAAGTTACTTTTTTTCACATTTATTCAGTGACAACTCTTCTGTCCCCAATTGTGCAGTTTAATTACAGTGACTTTACAGTTGCCAAAAATATAGCTTTTTTTGTTTTTTGTTATTAAAAAATAAATAAACAAGCCCAACCCAGGTCACAAAAAGCAACGCAAAAGTAACGTAACACATTGTATTCCATAAAAAGTAACTAAGTAATGTAATGAGTTACTTTTTTGTGGAGTAACGCAATATTGTAATGCATTACTTTTAAAAGTAACTTTCCCCAACACTAGATTAAAAGTTTTACTTTAAAGTACATTTTAAATCATTATGTTTTAATAATATTTTGTCATGCTTTAAAGAAGTACACTTATTTTGTTATCTTGTAAAAATGCTTGATTATAATTGTAACTATTGTTATTAAATATTACACATGTACTTAAATATTTTACATACAAGTCGCAACTAGAATGACATTAAATTATATTTTAGTTTAGCATAAATGCTTGTCAGTACAATCAGAAGTACTTAAACCATATTTCAAAGACAATAGAATTATAAAGAAATATATATATAAAGATGTACTTAAGTGCCACAAAAGCACTCTTTAAGTTCTATTTTTACTATTTTAATTTAATTGTAAACCATAACAAATTTTCATTTAATTGCAAATAACATGCAATTAAATGTCAGGAAACATAACATTCAGTTCACAATTAAGTACACTTTTAAAGTATACTATTTCCATAACAGCTACTTTAAAAGTATCCTGAAGTAGGCCTACTTCTTTGTCACTAGGGGGACGCCATGATTTTGATTGTAATATTTTCGTTTGGTCATTTAATATTCTACATATGTGCTGCTGCCACATGATGTGTCCAGAAAAACCCAACTCTTGTTATTGAATGCACGCAAGTCACCACAGATGTTTTCAATAGTAGCTGTTTTGTATGTCTTTGATTTGAAGCACTCACGCCACTTACATCAATATGGGTTGGTCGATCATTCTTAACTTTCATATGATTTTAGTGTGAAAAAATACTTACTAATATAAGTTATTTTCAATTTCACAGCAGAAACCCTAAAATGACTCAAAAATGATGATAAAACAATGTATTTGGACAGTTTTTGGTGGTAATCAACACTCCACAAATGCCTCTGGTTGAGTTTAGTGTAACTCGTATTGAACCTGTATGGGTTTAATCTGGGTGTCATGTGCTGCTGTGCCACACTTCACATGAACATAAGCATCGATTAGCAGATGGTGTAGTTGTTCTGTCGATGTAATCTGTCTCTTACTCATTGTGAGCGTGGTTAAGCAGGTGTTGAGAGTTGAACAGGTAACGCTGCATAACTGTGCACTGGAGGTTTCTGAGAGCCGTGGGCCGGCCGATGTCTGAACAGATTACCCCTACAGGCACAGAGACACCTGAGCCAAACCCAACCAAAATCCTCCCCATTATCCCAGGCCTCAGTAACCCGCTGGAGCGGTGCTTAGTGTCGGTCTGTCTCAGGTGCTGTTTAGTGTCTTATTGCAGTTTTGGCTCATGTGTGGTCATGTGAGCACCGCTCTGACAGCCTCATCACTCATTACTGCTCGTTTGATAGTAATTAACTCCGTAACTAGAGATAGAATTGGAGATTTATGGCAACACTTATTGGGGTTTTATTAATGAGGCATCATGTGGGATTGTGGGAATCAGCATTTCCTACAGGATTGTGTTTTTGGCCCCTATTCTTTTTCTTTTTTTATGTTTTTCATATGAACAAATAGATCGATTTCAATGACAAATTTGCATTTTTATCATTGCCTCCAAAAGTTAACAACCAAAGTCAGTTCAGAATGATTAGTGAATCTGTTTAACATATTCATTAAAAAGCGCAAATAAATTACACATATCAAGCAGCTCTTTTGCAGATTGGAAAGCTTGTAAGTTTTGGTTTTGCATGCAGTCAGCTAATAATGCTATAAAAATTGTGTTGACTATTTATTTTAAATATATTATTTTACCCCACACAATCTCTCAACACACGCACGCACGCACGCACGCACACACACACACACACACATATATATATTTAGAGGTTCTATCTTATACAGTTTTATGTATATACTATCATTCAAGTTTATGATCTAAGATTTTGTAAGATTTAGATTTTTCTTTTAAGAAATTAATACTTTTATTCAAGGATGCATTGAGTTTAAAATACTTTTTTATGATGTTACAAAACATTTCTATTTTACACTTTATACATGCTGAACTTTCTATTAATCAAAGAATCCTGAAAAAAAATCATGGTTTCTATAAAATATGAAGCAGCACAACTGTTTTCAACATTGATAATAATCAGAAATGTTTCTTGAGCAGCTAATCAGCATATTAGATTGATCTCTGAAGATCATGTGACACTGAAGACTAAAGGAAATTATGCTGAAAATGTAGTTTTGCATCACAGAAATAAATTACATTTTAAAATATATTAACATAGAAAGCTGTTATTTTAAATTGTAATGATATTTCACAATATGACTGTTTTACTGTATTTTTGTAAATAAATAAATGCAGCCTTGGTGAGCAAATGAGGCTTCTTTTAAAAACATTAAAATATCGTACTGACCAAAAACATATGAATGATAGTTTGTAAAGATTTTGTAAGATTTTTTAAAAATAAAAATGTACAAAATTCTCTAATATGTTTGATTACAGAGTTTAAATGTTTTGCTAACAGTAGCTATGTTTCATCCATCACACTGTTTTTATGCGCATTTTGAAGTATCGCATCAGATGTAAGCACCATATTTAAAAAAAACAAAATTCCTTAATTCGCAAAAAAGTTTTTACGCTCACTTGAGGTGTTTTTTGACTTGTGCAAAAAGGGTTAATGCGTATAATGGGAGATGTAAACACAATTTGCGAATAAATTCTTCCATGCACATTGCGTGACAGACTTTACGCTATAGGATGGCAAAACCTGACTAACCAGCAGACCAATCTCGTTGCACAGCATCTGAAATGTTGTTCTGAAATGCCTGAGCAAAGTCTGTCGTCAAAGTATTTCTGTATAATCGTCTTAAACGACTGCGTTCCCAAACAGCAGCATCTGCCTCCGAAAGCAATGACTGCATTTATTGTGTTTCGTCTGCTCGCTCTGTGGCGCAAGTAATTTATCATATATGAAAATTATTATATTCAGTTGCTTCTCCTACTTTTCTTAGTGATATTTAGTGCCAGTTTATTAGGAAGTGATGATTTTGTTCTCTTTGTCTCGTTGGATGGAAACGGTGCTTATTCGCTAATGTTTTGTGCGATATTCCAGTTTTGCGCAATAGTTAAATTCGCAACTTTGGATGGAAACCCGGCTAGTGTTTCACATTAAATAAGATTATGTCTTTGAGAATGAGAGTAACAAGAGAAACTTTGTCAAATGCCTAATGTATTTTTTTAATGCTGTCAAACGATTAATCGCGATTAATCGCATCCAAAATATGCGATTAATCAAAAAAAAGTTTTTGTTTACATAATATATGTGTGTGTGCTGTGTATATTTATTATGTATATATATATAAACACACACACACACACATGCATGTATATATTTCAGAAAAATATGTTATGTTTATATATTAAATATATTTATAATATAATTTATATTAATATAAATATATACATGTAAATACATGTAAATGTTTTCAAGATATATATACTGTATGTGTGTGCATTTATATATACATAATAAATATACACAGCACACACATACTGTATATTATGCAAACAAAAACTTTTATTTTGTATGCAATTAATCGCGATTAATCGTTTGACAGCACTTATTTTTTTATCAAAATGATAGTTATTAACCACGTGTAGTAACCTTTTTAAAAAGAAGAATAGAAAAGGACAGAAATGGGAAAAAGATCATTGTGTTTTTCAGCAAAGTGGAGCCAAGTGCATTAATTGAGCGAGCGAGAGAGCAGCGAATGGAAAGGAAAGTGGTGGGGTCTGTGTGTGAGAGCCAGAGTTCATTCCCATGTCTCCTGTAGGATTATTCACAATGAGTGCTTTGTCCCGCAGACATGAGGCTAATATGTGTCCACTCTTTATATTTGTACTTACTCGGAGACCAGAGAAAGACGCTTGTGTGCCGTCATGAGCTGACGGGGGTTTGTGTCAAGCGCTCTTTTGTTTTTTTGCGTCTTCATTGAATGTGGCACAGTTGACTGACGGCGTCTCGCGGCGGCCCAGCTTTACAGTCGGCTAGCATATGGACACACTTATCAGATGCCATCGAGTCCCGTTCTGGGCTTCCAGAGAATCAAAGCATTTGGTGTCTTTGAGGAGGGAAATGTGTATTTTTATGCAGCAAAATAGTGCGAAACGGTGTTTGAAAGAGCTGTCAAAGAGCCCAGCGTGGATGCTGACTTCAGCGCTCTCGTTCTCTCGGCCTCTTCCAACTCATAAACATAACATGAGACTTTGTGCTCTTTATCTTGGAGGGAAAAGGACGGATGGGGCAGACTGTTTCCCAGCTGTACTCAAAGTCCTGGCAGCCTCATGGAAAAGGGCTGTGATCGTGCCTTTGGCCCACTCGTCTCCTGCTGCTGCTGATATATTGAGCAGCTAACTGCAGAACGCCTTTAACTGACTCGATTTTAACCTTTCCAGCTGCTGGGAATATTTTGATAGGTGGCGCTTTGCACAAAATTGCTAGCATTCCAACACACTTAGTGTTATTGATATACTATAATAGTTTTTAGTTTATAGTGCTGTCAAACGATTAATCGCGATTAATCATAAAAGTTTTTGCTTACATGCTATATGTATGTGTACTGTGTTTATTTATTATGTATATATAAATACACACACATACAGTATATATTTTTAAAATATTTACATGTGTATATATATTTGTATTATTATATTATATATAAATATATTTAATATATAAACATAGCATATTTTTCTTAAATATATACATGCATGTGTGTGTATTTATATATACTTAATAAATATACACAGTACACACTCATATATTATGTAAACAAAACTTTATTTTGGATGTGATTAATTGATTAAACTTTGTTGTGTTTTGACATTTTTATTAGTTTTTTGTATAGTTTTTATGAATTTTTATTTATTCGTTTTTGTTAATTATGTTTTTGCTATTTCAGTACTTTAAATTAAACTAAACTAACATGAGAAATGTTGTCTTTACAACTACTTTATATTTAAATTTAATGTTTTATTTTATTTCAAGTAATGATTTTTTTTTTATTATGGTTTTAGCTTTAGTTTTAGTTAATAATAACCCTGAATCTGCTGTATGGATCCAGTGATAACAAAATTTCTCAATTAATTCCAACATGCTAATTATTTTCATTTATTTGGTTCATTCTATAATCGCAACTGAATTACTAAAAATAAAATCATCATTCTTGTTTCTTACTTGACCAAATTCCTTCATCTACGAGGGAATCTTATAATGCATTGCACACTAAAATGGTAAAGATTGTTTAATTGGGGTTAGAAGGATTTGGCTATTTATGGCCACTCTTAATAAATGTAGGACTTTAGTCAATTTAGTAAATTTAATTTACCATTGACTCACATGCTCTTTTGTTAGTGGTGTTACACTTACAACCAGTTACACCACTTACTGATTTTAGGATAAAGTTTATTATCAAGATGGAAAAAGGCATTACAAAAACAAGAATGTTAACATTGATTTTAATATACTGTATATATTTAATCAATAAATATATATTTAAATAATTGTCTTCCTAACTTGAAATTGCCCACTGAAATTTAAAGTTTTGTTATTAGAAAATATTTTTCTAAATATTGTAATCATTTATTTTTAAAAATTAATTTTAATTATTTTTTTAATATTAATATTAATATTGCTTGTATTTAATTTTTAAAGTATATATTTAATAAATACATTCTTAACCCTAAAACTGGTCAAATTACTGTTCAAAAAGTGTTTTAAAATATATATAGTATTTGTTTTTTATTGGAATTGTGTATATTTCCATTTATCTGAAAGTGCATCACATAATCTGCCACTGGAGCTGTACAGTGATCTAAAGCACAGTTACACAGTGACAAAGTTATATTTCACCATATCATCATTAGCAATGTGTAACTGAATGTTTGGTACATGAGTGCAGTGATGAGATCGAGATGAGCGCTCAAACACAACAGAACATGACTGGAGTGAATGAAGTTAACTATTAACTGTGTGGTCTGAGGGGGGTTGTATGTTAATGTGTGATGTGGGAATGGCTGACGGGTGACGGGTTGTTGTCAGGGTGACGCTGGGACTGAATTTAACACAGCAACCCACACACACTCGAGAAAACTCATCAATGCAGTGATCTGTAAAGAGTTTGTGAGAACTGCTGGAGTTTTACAAACAGTGCTTAAAGGGTGAATCTCACTAAGAACATTTTTTGGGTCATATTTCTCTCAAAACAAAACAAAAAAGTGGTAACACTTTATTTGAAGGTGTCCTTGTTACACGTTACATGTACTTACATTATAACAATGAATTATGCATAATTGCATGCAAGTAACCCTAACCATATAGTAAGTACATGTAGTTAATTAATATTACTCAGTACTTAAATGTATAATTACACTGTAACAAGGACACCTTAAAATAAAGTGTAACCCAAAAAAAGCTTATTTGAGGAACATTAAGATCATATATGATCTTAATGTTCCTATATATAAGTCTTCTTAATGTAAAAAATACTACTAGGATATATACAAACAAATACTACAATAATGCATTAATATAAATAATAAATGTTTCGTAATGTGAATAACAATTTAGTGAGAATATATATATAAGTCAGTGTCAGTTACATTTTAATTTCCTTTTTTTTAAGGAAAATTTCAATTTCAAATTTTCATTTTCAAATTATTATTTTTTTTAAATAAATAAATATATATTTATTCAGCAAGGACACATTACAATTATTAAAAGTGAAAGTAAAGACATTTATAATGTTGCCAAAGATTTTTATTTCAAATAAATGCTGTTCTTTTAAACTGTGTTCATCAAAGAATCCTGCAAATAAATAAACAAATAAATCATGGTTTCCACAATAACCGTTTCCAACATTGATAGTAATCAGAAATGTGTCTTGAGCAGTAAATCAGCATATTAAAATGATTTCTGAAGATCATGTGACACTGAAGACTGGAGTAATGATGCTGAAAATACAGCTTTGATCACAGAAATAAATTACATTTTACTATATTTTAGAAAAGAGTTGTTTTGAATTGTGAATGAATAATGAGTGAATGAAGACAAACCCTCTCATTCTCACAGACGTTCAGAGGCGAGCTGCATGATATTCATGAGTTCTGTGGGTTCACGAGAGGCTCAATAGCTCTCCGCTTTAAGAGATGGGATCAGTACATTCTTTTCCACAGCACAATTTGCTTCTTGTTAGTCTGCAGTCGGGCAGAGTCCTTCTGGAGTTATTTAACATACTGGGCCGCCGTCCAGATCTGCCACATTATAAAGTCCTAATGAGATCCTCCTAAATCATGCAGTGTCTCAACAACAGCACCAGCGTATAAGAGCCTGGATCTGGAGATCTGGACAAACATGTAATCCAAATACTGAATGTACCAGTTACATATTTAACTTTTAAACAGGCTTTTAACTTTAATAGTGTAGCAGAACAATGATACAGACCTCTTAATTGTGCTAAGGGTCAAGCAACTCCCAAACTTCCCATAAGGCTTTGCTTTGTCTCTGACGGGAAAGGCAGCAGTCATGAGTCACTGGCTTGCTGTCATGATCTCTGTATTCAGACGTAGCTCCTCCAGCCCACAGTATGACCACCTGTCCCTCAATACAAGAGATCTGAGGCTTTTCACAGATGTGTATGTATATATACACATAAACTCTAGTGTATGTGTAATATATAATAATACATATGCATTGCAGTTCAAAAGATTTTTTTTTTATGTTTCTGAAGTCTTATGCTCACAAAAACTGCATTTAATTGTTTACTGTAAAAACAGTAAACAATGCTAAACCATTTAAAATAACTGTTTTTATGTGAATATATGTTAAACTGTGATCAAAGCTGAGTTTTCAGCATCAGTCTTCAGTGTCACATGATCTTCAGAAATCATTCTAATATACTGATTTGCTGCTCAAGAAACATTTCTGATTATTATCAATGTTGAAAACAGTGCTGCTTCATATTTTTGTGGAAACTGCGTGCATTTCATGTACTTTAGGAAAGTCATCAGTGTCCACAGCTTGTTAGTAGTTTGCTAGAGAAATCTACAGAAGAACATTTTGCAAAATATGACTATATACTTATTATATTTTACTTTACCTGTTAGTAATGTCTTAATTATTCATTGTATGTTTAAATAAATCTGTTATGAAAAAAGTGTAAATTACTATATTTCAACAACAAATAGAAATTGTATAATTTAGAAGTTAATTAAAAACTGCATTATGTGCAATTTACATGTTTGCATACTTTTTTTAAGTTGAGTGTTGATTATTATATTTAAAAATAAATAGTAATTAAATTTAAGTTTGGGCTTTGTTGTTAATTGTAACCTTATAGTAATGTAAAAGGGCTCCCTATGGTGTAGAGCATAAGCTGAGGTTGATTTTGATCCCTACAAAAATGTAATCTAATTAAATTTATTCAAATAAATAGCAACTTGCTCAGTAAACCACTGTTTAATAAAAAAGCTAATTTTATGTTTAGTTGTTTCCCCTGCTGTACCGAAACCATACCGAACCGTGACACCTCAAATAAATAAATACACATATATATATATATATATATATATATATATATATATATATATATATATATATATATATATATATATATATATATATACACACTGCCCTCCAAAAGTTTGGAAACACCCCTGGCAAAGTGTGGTTTTGGACAATATCAGCATAAATCCTTATCATTTTTTTGGTGGAAATACATTAAAGTAACTTGACATTATCATTGAAGACCAGCAATAATAATTTTCATTTTGATTACATAATAATGTCACTATATACATGTCAAAGTCAGACATGCCCCTTTGCCAGCTGTGATGCCTGGTTACTGGTTTAAACTTGGCCCAGGTTTTTAACAGATGTTTGGGTCAGCACACCTTAATAGCTTCAACAATTGATTGCCAATTAAGTTTAGAATACAATGAACCAATTAGAACACAATTTAGGCAGAGCTGTAATAGCTGCTAATGGTGGATATTTTGATGAATCGAAAATGTACGTTTTTTCTATGTATAAACTGTTTATGTAATATGTTTTCGTAGTTTGTGTTGTCCCTTATCAGTGCAAAATTATCACAAATTAAAAGTGATTCATGCCAATATTGTCCAAAACCCCACTTTTCTAGAGCGTTTCCAAACTTTTGGAGGGCAGTGTATATAGACGGTTTCAACAACATAAACAAACGTTACTGCGCATGCGCACTTTTGTGGCCCTAACTTAACTTCCGGTAGACATCCAATATAATCAATAACAACAGCTAAGTCCCTCTAGAGCAGATTATTTTTTGATAACAAGCAAAATATGTTTGCTGCGTAAATCAGACGGACTTATTAAAAATGCTAATTCATTCTCTGCCAGCAGGAGGCGCTTTATAGCAGGATAACTAGAGGTTTCCCCGGTAACGGCTGTAGTTTAGACAAAGCAGCACTGAGATTACAAACGCTGCTTTATCAGGCATTACATGCAAGATGAAATGAAAATGACATCGAACATTTTCTAAAGACAGTCTTCCTTTAGAAATACAGTGATATAAACTGCATTACGTGCTCGTGTTTATTCAACGAAGCCTTTTGGAAAAATCGGTCAGTTCTGATATCGTGGCGGGTCGCCACAAAAAAATCAATGTATGGGAAACCCATCCCACAGCACAACAACCTGAGCTCAACTTCATTACTCATCACTTTAACTTTAACTGCGTTTGTAGCCGGCGCCACTAACCAGGGGTGCGTTTCCCAAAAACATCGTTAGTTAACTATGGTCGTTAGTTCCATTGAACTCTATTGGTAACGACGGAACTTGCAAGCATAGTTGCTTTTGGGAAACGCACCCCAGATCGATAAACAAACACAGACCGGGAGTTAACTTCGGGCCAGGCGCGTGCGCCCGATGAAACCGTCTATATATATATATATATATATATGAACACTATTGCTTTCTACATATATACTTGATCATTTGGCTCTCTAAACATTCGTGTGACTGAACAGAGCCAGTAAATCCGTGCCAGGTCTAAAGTTAGCGCACCCAATAGCAGCTGCAGGGCCGTTGACTCCCACACTCACGGGCCAGTTGTCCGAACCAGTAACACGACGAGCCACCCAAAGTCCTTCACAACAGCTGAGGAAGATCTGATGCGGGACTGCATAGTAATAAGTATTTTTGGAGTCTGTTTCCACACAAACACGGCAGCTATTTAGCGTGGACTGTCCCTTGCCTTTGGATCCAATGGGTCATGTTGGCGCTTGAGACTTTGTGATGTTTGAATCCTATTTTCGAGAAACAAATGTTTGACTGCGAGTTTTAGTTTTAGGGTAGTAACTAACTAAATCTAGTGACGCTAGTAACATAAAGTTGTCATTTCTTAAGCACCACTTATTGCGCTTATTGAACGCTTATTGAATTGCGAAAACACTGACTGTTTTTAAACAGGTTTTTTGAGTGCTGTCAGATGAAAACATCATCCCACCCTAAACTCACACCTATGATTGAGGGTGGCTGATGCTCAAACCACACAGACACATTGTTTACAACTGTAATAATACTGTAAAGCTGCTTTGACACAATCTGTATTGTTAAAAGCGCTATATAAATAAAGGTGGTAACACTTTACAATAAGGTTCATTAGTTAAACATTAGTTAATGTATTAACTAACATGAACTAACTATGACTAACTACTGTTTACTAATCTTCGCTAACGTTAGTTAATAAAAATACAGATGTTCATTGTTAGTTCAAAGTGCATTAACTAATGTTAACAAGATTGTAATAATGTATTAGTAAATGTTGAAATTAACACTAACAAAGATTAATAAACGCTGTATAAGTGCAGTTCATTATTAGTTCATGTTAACTAATGTAGTTAACTAATGATCCTTATTGTAAGGTGTTACCATAAAGGTGACTTGACTTGACAACTTTTGGGAAATCAGCTAGCAGATATACTCATATATACTCATATTTAAAGCTGCTAGGAAACAATTGGTTAATACCCTCTGTGTTTTTGTGGCAAATAAATAATGCACTGATTGTACAAAATAAATATGAATAAATATTGTTATATAAATAAATATTATAATAATAATAATAATAATAAATATTATCTGATAGTATTAAGCAAATTAATGCAAATTGAAAAATCCTTCAATATAGAGTGATATTGCCCCAAAACTCCTCACAAATAGCTTCATTGCACTTTTTTAACAATTACCCATTAATTATCACTTTATTACATGACTGTTTCAAAAACTTGATTGTGCTTGGTTAATTGCTAGGCCAATTGTGATTTATTAATTTTTTTTGTCTAAGTGGAAGCTGTAAGATAATATGCCATTAAAAAATAGTGTTTCATGTTGATGTAACATGTAATAACTGTGTAATAAACATGTAATAGCAACTACTCGTCAGATTGCAAAAGAGATCTTATTGTATGACACATTTTAGATAAGATATTGTGCCTCTTAACTCTTTCCCCGCCAACGTTTTTGAAAAAAGTTGCGCCAGCATTTTTGAGGATTTTCATGGCCCCCAGAATATTTTGTTTTATAATTATCTAAACATACAGTACTTAAAAATAAAGATCAGAGCCTTTCTCTTCTGTAGACTGTCTCTTGCCTTTTGATCCAATGTCTCATGTTAGTGCTTGAAACTTTGTGATATTCGAATCCTATTTTTGTTAAACAAATAAATGTTTGATTGAGAGTTTTTAGTGTTAGGGCAGTAACTAACTAAATCTAGTGACGCTACTAACAAAGTTAGTTATTTCTAAGCATCACATAATGGAATTGCAAAAACAATGACTTTTAAAATAGCGTCCCGCCATCTGCTGTCAGATGGAAAACTTGATTCTGCTTGGTCGATCACCAGGCTAATAGTATATTTTTTGTCTAATTGGAAACTTTAAGATAATTTACAGGTAATATGATAATATGTCATGTCCAAATAGCATGTAATAAGTGTGTAATAAATGTGTAATAGCTAAATACTGCTCAGATTGCAAAAAATAAAATAAAATCATATCTCATAGTTATGCATTTTAAAAGATATTGCTCCTCTTAAATAGCTTTACTTTCATTTTTACAGTATATAATAATCATTAACTTTCTACTTTTACAAGCTGTATAGCTGAAATTGAAACACTGCAACGCTGACACAACTACATTGAGGTAAATGATGGCACTGTCTTCTGTAGAAGTGCTTTACAACTGCAATTGAATGTTTCATATTTATTTTAGTGCTGTCAAACGATTAATCGCGATTGATCGCATCCAAAATAAAAGTTTTTGTTTGCATAATGTATGTGTGTTCTGTGTATATTTATGTATATATAAATACACACACATGCATGTACATATTTTGAAAATAGTTACATGTCTATATTTACATTCATATAATTTATATTAAAAATAAATATATTTAATATATAAACATAACATATTTATTTCTGAAATATATACATGCATGTATTTATATACATATACGTGTGTGTATTTATATATACATAATAAATATACACAGCACACACATATATATATATATATTATGTAAAGAAAAACTTTTATTTTGGATGCGATCAATCATTTGACAGCACTAATTTATTTTGAATTTGAATTTATTAATTAATCAATTTTACAACATTAACACTGTTTATGAAACCAAAGTTTCTTTGAAACAATCTGTATCCAAACTATCTATAAATCACTACGTAATTAAGTGTGCCAAATAGCTTGACTGTAGTTGAACTGCTTGTAGCTTCACAAACCATTTGAGAGTAGCAGGTTTTGGTCACACTGTCCTCACTGCTGACCAGGCCTGCAAACACAAGCCACGACTTGCCCCGTTTCCACAGAAGATGTCAGGGCTCAGCGGCAGTAATCTGGATGACTATAATTAGTAGCGCATTCCATTTCCTCTGCGCCCCTCCCTCACATTTTCACATTCAATTGAATACTTCTGATTCCGCAATATCCAGCTGGTGTCCTTCAACAATCCCCGCCGTCTAAATCTGACCTCTGGCAATCCGTCTTTCGGACAGGCCCTCCGTCACCCATTTCTTTTCTCTTCTGAGGAGGAGTCACCTTTGTGCTGGATGTGCAGGAATTCCCCGGTAACCCGAGCTCAGAGTAATTGGGAAAGTGGATCCTTTTCTTTTGTTCCGGTTTTCAATTAGCACAGCTGGGTGTAGAGAGTCCCAGAGCCATGCTGGGCTGCTGTCACCCTTTTCAGTGGGGAGGATGTCCCTGACTCAGCCCAGACCTGACCACAGTTACCGTCCGCCCTGTTTTAGCATGAGCGCTTGAATGACCTTTGAGATGCTTATCAGAATTTTATGGAGAAGAAAAACTCTCTTGATCCTGTGGATCTTTTTGATTCTGGTTTGCATAAAAATAGTTAAAACAATGCATCAAAATTACTTTTTTCATTGATGAATTCCATTATATCTGTTCTTATTCAAGTCAAAATCAAAAGATTTTGCTAAATAAAAATAACTCATTCGGTTGCTTACTGCAATCTGAAAGAAATTAATTAATGTAATGTGAAAAAAAAATTAATGGAGGCTGAAGTGAACAAACTGTCTGCTCTGTTGGAAACTTAATGGCTAAATAAAAAGTACATTAAAATCATCATGATATTCATAATATACTTTTATATCATTAAAATATTTTAATACATTACTGTATTATATCAAAATACATTAATTACTGATCACATTATTAATATATATTTCAATAATATACAAATGTAATGTTAAATATTGCATTATTTAATCAATAATATATACTGTGGGCTCAGTAAGATTTATTTTTTTAAATGATTCAATACTTTTATTCAGCAAAGCTGCATTACATTTATCAAAATTAACAGTATAAAGACATTTATAATGTTATTGTTCTATTTCAAGTAAATGCTGTTCTTTATTTCCTAAAATAAAAATGCATCATGGTTTCCACAAAAATATGAAGCAGCACAACAATGTTGAAACAACATTGATAATAACAAGAAATGTGTCTTGAGCAGCAAATCAAAACATTAGAATGATTTCTGAAAGATCATGTGACACTGAAGACTGGAGTAATGATGCTGAAAATTGATCACAGAAATAAATTACATTTTAACATATATTCAAATAGAAAACAGTTATTTTAAATTGTAACAGTATTTCACAATGTTGTTGTTTTTACTGTAATTTTGATAAAATAAATGCAACATACAAACATATGGATGTACTGTGTGTGTGTGTGTGTGTGTGTGTGTGTGTGTGTGTGTGTGTATATATATATATATATATATATATATATATATATATATATATATATATATATATATATATATATTACATTTAATATTCCCTCCTGGTGGAATGACCTGCCCAACTCAGTCCGACCATCTTCAACAAACGGCTAAAAACTCATCTCTTCCATCTTTATTTGACCCTCTAACACTAGCACTCTCTATTCTAATTCTATTTTGTCTATTTGTTGACTTGACCCTCTGACACTTGCACTCTCTATTCGTTTTCTTAAAAAATGCCTCTATATAAATATAAACCTTGCTAGGCTAACCGAGACTTGTCATAGCACTTGTATATTATTGCTAGAATAACATATAGAATAATAGTAAAATATTAGACTAAATGATTGACTTACAGCTATAGTATTTCTAGCAAGAGTTAACATTCATCTCTGAGGTGGGTACAAATCGTATAGATGTCTAACACAGATTGTTTTCCTAAGTAAGTGTGTGTTGCTTGTGTGCCACCGTGTGTGTGTGCCAGCTCCGTCTGGAGTGTGTTGCAATCTCTATGGCTACAGACAGACTCACATTCCTGAAGTTTTCTTGCTGGACTCTGAACACGCTTGCGGGTGAAAGGTGCCTTCAGATGCGTCTGCTGTGCCACTGCCTGCTCTATAATTAGAACAACATACGAGATGGATCTGGGTAGAGTTTGATACTTTTTCTAATAGGAAATTGGGACATATTAAACATTCATTTTTTTAGTAATTAATAGGCTGTAGTTACATCACAGCCATGATTTGCTGCTTTCTAGTCAGTTGAAGGTGGTATTGGGGGATGGACATTCTCTTTTTAGCATCTGATTGGACAAAATCTGTTGTTTAACATGAGTCATCAATATTTTAGCTTCATTTTTGTGGAAAAGAAAGACAGTAAATTTCAAATGTACTGTATATATATGTGCCGAAACTGATTTTCTTTCAGTTTTTGTTAGATTAGACTAGAATACAGATAAATTCTAAAGCAAACGCACATTGTGTTGAAGCCACAATGAAATAAATTGCATTTAAAAATTAAGTCACTTATAGAATGCGCTCTGCAGGCAACACACAGGCTACCAGGTGATTATTTTAAATGGCGAATGATAGATTCACTCTCTTCTGTGCTGTAAGCGTGTTTGTTGACATGAATTTGCCCCATGACAAGCGCTGGGACTGTATTGGAGTGTGTGTGTGTGTTATTTTCCCCAGCTAGCACGCTAACAGGAAGAGCGGGAAGCTCAGCTCAGAGGTGTTGTGTCCATCTGGCTACTGTGAGTGTTGTTTCAGCCTGTGTGTCACCTCTAATCCACCACCAAGCCATTGTTTCTTTGAGATGTGTGTGTTTTTCCTCTGCAAACAGCATGTGGCTTGTACCCAAACATGGCCGTGCGAGACCCAAGCGTCAGCCCCCCATGCCTCCTAATCTCTGCTTTAGTTTTCCAAACCTGTGCAGAAACTCATTTCTGAAAAACCTATAAACCCCACCTTTCAGCCCTAGACTGGATACGGAAAAGTAAAAATCGGGGGCTCGTCCGGGTTGTTAATATTGGGAAAGTAATGGGCTTTGATTTGGTTATGTTAGTGTAATTGATTATGTTAATTATCTTAATAGACTTTTGGGGTTTTAAATTAAGAAATTAAAGAACTGTACCATAAGAGGACAACAAGATTTTTGAATTCATCTTCAGAAATTTAAGAGTCTGATTTACTATGTAGACCTGGGGTTCTCAACTTTAGCCATTCAATTCCACTTTTCTGCAGAGTTTAGCTTCAACCTTGATCAAACTTAACTGCCTGTGCCTTTCTAGTAATTCTGAAGACTCTGATTACCTTGTTCAGGTGTTTTTGATTAGAGTTGGATCTAAAGTCTGCAGGAAAGTGCCAGAGTTGAGAATCCCTGATGTAGACATAAAATCATGTCTATACAACTTTCCTTTCCAAACACCTTACAACCATGAGCTCATAGGACCGCCAACTTTTGCACATCACAAGTAAACTGAGATTTGCATATAAAGCTTTTTGTCCGTTGTCACTTATTAAGGACTCACCGAAAGGGTCAGAGAGAGGCTGGCAATTGGTCAAAAGAAAAGTGCAGCTGTTTTTGTTGAACAGAACCTTGACTAACATTACAAGAGAGAAAAATATAATGTTGTAAAGGGGATAAATATGACTCTTTAAGCAGACAAAAAATGCTATGCCTGTGCCACTATGCCACTAGTCCTGATAATTCTACAAAACGTGCAAAACGAGAGAAAGCAAAATTGTGCCACTGGCTAATTGTTGTTTGCTTTAACATTAGGCTGCTAAACAGCTGCTCCACTGAACGTATTGGCTTTAACATGTGTGAAGATGGGCCTCAAATTTAAGGGGCCCAACCCACAGGTGCAGGACAGCTGCCCCACCCAGAACCCAAAGACCCTGAGGGCCCGTTCCTTCTCTCTCCTGTCAGACCTGCGTAAATCTAAACCACTCAGACTGCTAGCATCCTGACTGTTAATTAACCCCACTGTTGATGTATTTCACAAAGCTGGAGTCTCTTAAACCACAACTTTAGAAACCGATGTAAAATGTTATTTTAGCAATATTTTTTTTTTTTTAAGATCTTATGAAGAAATAAAAAATTCTTGGAAATTTAACCAGTAAAAAAATAGAAACAGTTTATTAAAGAGACAGAATAATAGTTTCTCAAAACAAACACCGGGAGGTCTGCTGTCAGGGCAGCACGTGGAAACATGGCTTCCTGTTCTGCCACTGTGCAGGCCTGAGATCAGCAGAAAGTAGATAATCTTCCCAGCGGAGCGTGAATAGTTTGAGTGAGTCACTCTCTGATTGAGGCTTTTGTGTATTTTGTGACTCATTTGGTCACTAATAGCCATATGATTTTCTGTTCGGACCAGTTTGTGTACAAACAAGCAGGTGAAGTTTAGTGTCATATATTTTAGTTTAAAACTTAAAAATACCCTGTAAAGAATGTAGTCAGCCAAGTTGATACGTTTATGGGTCTCAATCTTCTTTAAACCAAGATTTTTATATTGATTGATTGGTAAGAATTAAGGTGCATTTTTGATTGTTGACTGTAAAAAATTGTTCAAGTTGGTCATGCAAATTCGCCACATTAACCAATAGAAATCTGCTTGGTTTGAAAGTGACTCTTGTGTAAGTGGAGCTTCATGCATCACTATACAATTGACAATGGAACATTGACCTTTTTTGGCCACAAAATTTCGCCACATTTCACTAATAAAACTGCACCTTAAGAATGATAAAATAAATCCAAAATTTAAAAGCTCTACAATTTCCCACATTTGAAGCTTGGGTTCTTTTAATTGAGCAAATGTGTCACAATATGATGTAACAATCTTCTATTGGTCACATGTATTTTTATCATATTAATTTGCAGGTCGCCCAATTTTCATATGAAGTTGAATGGGAAACTTAGCATGGGATTGTGTATAAATGGAAGTCAATGGAATGAAAAATGACCACCGCTTTAGCTTTGCAGGTGATCAACTGTAAATAAAATAAGTCTACTAGCAACCGAATTTTGGAGCTTAACTAGTGGTTGTACAAGGCTTGCATTTATTCATCATTACCGTATCCTGCAGTCCTGCAGATCTACTTTCCTGCAGAGTTCAGTTCCAGCTCTAGCGAAACTCACCTGAACCTGCTCATCAAGGTTGAAAATGTCAGACAAGATTTGAGACTAATCTCAAGCGGAAGTCATTTCTCCTGGAGCAGGTTTGAGCACCCCTGAACTAAGCCCACCTGATAATGAAAGCAATGCTAAACTGGTTTACTGACTGAGGGACACTGAGATTGTCATGTAGCAACTGCCAGTCTGACGCTTGTGGCCTTGCATGAAAAAATGCAGAGAAGCCAGAATTTCACGTAGCTGCAGTTTTAAAGGGTTCTCTCAGGGTGGAGGAGTGGAGAGGATGAGAGTGAACTTTTGATGACACCACAGCCTGAAAACACCAGTACATCTGTTACTTGATGTACTGGTGCAGTTGCTTTGACACAATTTGTATTGTTAAAAGCGCTGTATAAATAAAGGTGACTTGACTTGACCTGATTCACGTACCGCAGTGATTGCTCATTCTGGACTTTTAGAGCTCTGTGGTTAGAACTGCAGGTCGAAAGGTTGTGTTGAGTCCAGCAATGGCTTGAGTTGAATGATTTAAGACAGAATCATCGTAAAATGAATATATATATATATATATATATATATATATATATATATATATATATATATATATATATATATATAAAATATATTCCCCCTAATAAGTTTGCTCACAAAACCGTTGTGTTCACCGAAGCAACGTTGCATTTACTTGGGCTCAAAATGTTTGTAGGGAAATTTATGGTGAATGTGGGCATAGAGGGCGATTTCAGATACAGTCACAGTCTAATGGCACTTATTACTGGTTTAAGTTTTGGTGGGTTCCTATGAATTCTTATTTTTGTGTATACATTTTTGTATGATCTGTTTAAACCCACTAAAGGTTAAGTTTAGGAGTTGTCCTTCATGCTTAGTTTTTTTTTCTAAAAAATAAATTTTATCAGACAAATTCATATGAAAATGGCAACTCATAAAATAGTTAAAATCTAGTTTGTTTTCTAAAATGTAATGGTAAGCAGCATTTTTTGAGCACAATTTTTTGGGAACCTTTGCGAAAGAAAAGCAAAAGCATTGATATAATTGATTCTTCCCATCTAATTTTTTTCCATCACCATGTCATTTCCGTAGTGCTTCCCCAACGCTGACGCCATTGTAGTTAGACATGGCCAAGAAATCTAAATGTGTCCTCTGAGAGACAGTTAAATGGGTTTTAAATGGGTTTTGGAGTAAAGGGTTGGGATCAGGCTGAAGTGTCCAATGTGCAAAATCGCCATTGTGTTCCTAGAATACAAGAAAAACACGTTCTGATTTGCTTGACCTAAAGAAATACAGGTTTTCTTCGAAACAGTGTGAATACTCTTCTGCAGTGTGTTTAATGTGAACATGTTGTTTTCGTTCTTGTGCAGTCACATTGAGAAGATCACCACATGGCACGACCCCAGGAAGACCATGACACCCTCGGTGACCCAGATGGGTCTACACAATCAAGCCTCCAACAACGGCAACATACAGCAGCGCTCCATGGCCCTCTCTCAACCCAACCTCGGTGAGTGTGAAAGCCGTCCCTCCCAGCAGTCCACATTCCCCATTACTCATGAAAACACACATGCTCTCTTGAGCTGTTTTCAATCAGCTGGGAAGGAGCTTTGCTACAAGTGCTTGCCCTGTGTAACTCCAATGCTCAACGGCCCGTGACATTCACACAGACATCTAATATCACACCTCTGATGTGGAATTGGGAAGAACTCCATGGAGTTTAAAAAATAAACAATAGTTGACATCTAGCATGCTAAAATACAGTTATTTTCTTTTGTGTTTAGATGTGTGTGCTAAGGGTTAGAGATTGAAACAAACTCCTATAGTCTTAAACCCACACCATTTGTGCAACACACATGATCCACTAAAAAACACCATTTACTCTTATTTAGTGCACTATTTAGCAACAGCCATTTGTAGTGGTGTCCGAAACCATAGTGGGCGTAACTGAGTGCACCACAGTAATGAGTGTTCAATTGATATACTGTACACTCAGTGGATACCAGAAGACTGCGCCAACAGGCCTTTCGGTGCAATCAAATTAAATATTCAACTTCACAAATTCTGAATTCAAGTGGACAATACTTTATTTGTTGAGAATTGTAAATGAGCGTATAGGGGACGATTTGGAAAGGTCTCATGCTAAGTCATTTCACGCCAGTCTCGTGGTAATTATTAACTTTTTACATTTTGCCGAATTTGTATGAATTCATAGAATCTCGTTTGTATGTTTTTGTACGATCTGTTTATGCCTCACTGAGGCTTAGGTTAAGGGGTCGACCTTCATGCATAGTTTTTTTTTAATTGTAAATTTTTATATGAATCAAATAATAAAAATGCATACAAAATCACAAACTTGTAAAATAGCTATGTTTTCTTATGCATACTCAATGGCTAGCTGCCAGAGAATACCCCTGCACTGTGAGGGTCGCTTCAAATATATTCCCACATCTCAACAAACATGGTGTCCACGGCACTTTTGGCTTAATTCACAAATTTCAAATCCAAGCGGACTATATTATTTGAGAATAGTAAATGAGCATTTAGGGGACAATTTTGAAAAGTCTCTTGCTAAGTCATTTCATGCCAGTCTCATGGCAATTATTAACTTTTTAATATTTTGCCAAATTAGTATGAATCTGTACAATCTCATTTGTGCGTTTTTGTTCATTTTTTAATGCCCCAATGAAGGTTGGGTTTAGGCGTGAACCTTCATGCTAAGTTATTTTTTTCTAAAATTTGTTTTTATATCAAAACAATCAAATCAAATCATATCATAAAATCGCTAACTCGTAAAATAGACGTGTTTTTACATCTCAACAGAAGATGGCGTCCACAGCACTTCCGGCACACTCAGTTTCTGAATTCAAAAATTTAAAATTATATTATAATTGTATATATTAGTTGAGAATAGTAAATGAGCATATCAGGGGACAATTTCGAAAAGTCCCATGGCAAGTCATTTTGCACCAGTCTCATGGCAATTGTTAACTTTCTTTACATTTGCAGATTTTGTATGAATTCATACAATCTCATTTGTACATTTTTGTATGATTTGTTTACACCCCACTGAGGGTTAGGTTTAGGGGTGGACCTTCATACTTATTCTTTTTCTAAAAAATTTTTTTTTTTGAATGAATCAAATCGTACAAATTAATTCGAAATAGCAAACTCAAGAAATAGTTATGTTTTCTCATGCACACTCAATGGCTAGCAGCTAGAGAAAACCCATGCACTGTGAGGGTCGCTTCCAATAAATCTCCACATACCAACAGAAGATGCCGTCCACAGCACTTTCAGCGCACCCAGTTTCTGAATTCACAAATTCTGAATTTAATTTTATTATATTAGTGTAGTATTGTAAGGAATAGTAAATTAATTTATTGGGGTCGATTTCGAAAAGCCAGTCTCATGGCAGTTATTAGCTAAATTTGCTACGTTTTACCGAATTAGTATAAATTTGTACATTTGTATGTTTTTGTACAATCTGTTTATGCCAAACTGAGTGTTAGGTTTAGGGATGGACTGACATGCTTAAGTGTTTTTCTTAAAAAAATTATATTTTTGTATAAATCAAGTCATACAAATTCATACAAAACCGCATAAAATAGTTAGGTTTTCTCACAAGATCAGGTTGCATTCAGAATGTGCTGTATTTGAATCTAGTATGTGTTTTTAAGGAATCGTTCACATTTACTTACTTAAAAAAAATGTTTTGTATTATTTTAGGTTAGGTACCAAAAAAAAGAATTGTTTTAGACTAAGTAACAAAGTGTTTCATTTAGTAATTTCTTAAAGTATGTGTATATAACATGAAGATTTTCTGCCATTTCTGTATAACAGCACATAGATCAGTCTGTCTGTGGATCAGAGGCCCTGAATGAGGTTTAACTGGTATTTCTGAGGGGCCCAAATGCTGATTTAATGAAAAAAGCCTCCCAGCCAGCAGATCTGAAGACTTTTAAAGCTGTATTAGATTTGTTGACTGTCATACGTGAGGCGTTCTGTAGCATGTTTTGCGTGTTGCTTGCTCTGTCCCGCCGCTCTTACTCTGTCAGTACCTTAAATGATTTCCAAATGTGCTTTCTTTGTTTGGCTTTTTTCTTCCCAAATCCTGATTTGTGATGAAATGGAAAAAAAGGTGTGCCTCTGCTTTGTTGGCAGCCGAGAAACAGATTCCTGCGAAGGGGGGGATGGAGGGATGAGAACAAGACGAAAGAGTTTGGAGCGAGAAATATTCCTTCCAGCACTGCATACAGTAGACGGAAACTATCTCAGCATATAGAGTTACATACTATGAAGTTTTAGATGTTGTCTCCATTCACAGGAAGTAAAGATATTTAACAAAAACCCCTAACTGTTTCCTTTTTACCTTGATGTAAATAATAGCAAATAAGATGCAACTTTTCCTTTTCAATGTGAAGGTATCGCACATCATGAGTAGGGAGGAAGAAGCGGTGATAATGTCTCACTGCGCTTGTGTGGATGTGAATAAAGCTGCTCAGCCTGAAATAATAATGTGTGTTTAAGCCAACCTGCTACACTTGTTCAAACGGCTGCTTTTCTCTAAACTCAACCACTCATTTCACTGGTGCACGATCTTCCGGTGACTCAACCGCTCAGGTTTTTTTTTGACATGGCCGTGTCATCCATTTTGGCTCACCGGGAACCAGTACAAGTTCAACAGACGCATAATAGAAAGCCGTGACTCAGATCCTGCGCCTACAATCCCACAATTACTTGTGCTTCCTCTGTCCCTGGATGGAGGATGTTTTTTAGCCTCTAGGAACTTGAGAGGCAGCAGATTTCCTGTATTTTAAGTTTAGACCAGCTTGAGCCTTCACCTGTTGTGTGTTCGCTTTAATTCACGGTGGGGCCCCCTCAAAACTTAGGGATTATGGGTAATTGACACTCTAATGCAGGAGTGCATTATTAGAACAATACAGTTTTGTTGAATGCTTTCCATAGCCCCCCCCTCGCTTACAACAACAATTGCCATATTGCATCACACTCCAGAGTTTTAAAGGCAGCTGCGACTGTTTTTTTTAGCTCGCGAGAAATTGAGCCCAGTATGAATGTGTCATCTGCTCAATGATGAGATGCAAATGTTTTATTGTATTAAAACACACAAAGTGCATTTCGTTCATACAATGACATAATATATATCTTATATGATGAGGGTGTTTTCAATTTCTGAATAAAAATTCTATTTAACCTCATTTTAATTGAATTAGAGGCTGTTCATATGGTCTAGCATGCAAAATCATCCAAAAACAAAACAAAACAAAATACATTAAATTATGTCACAGAGATGTCTCTTATGATATCAGATCATTTTTATTTTTATGACAAGGCAAGGATAGATAAGGTTGTAAAATGTGTCATATGGTGCAACTCCGCAGTAATTTAATTGCTATTTATAGAAGTTATTTATTTATTAATCAATATGATTTAATTAAAATAAGAAAACTTGTTGCCTTGAAAAATATTAAGAAATTTTATTAGAATTATGATTAAGATTTGAACACTATGTATTCAGTGCGTAAATAACTTCTTTTTTTTTACTTTTTTTTACCTGATGGTTGCACCACACATTATAAATAGATTTATTAAATTTAGACTTTTCTTGTAAATTGTATAAATATTTTCACAACTGTATGAATCCACTATGAATACAAACTGGATTTTATTCATTTAGATTTAATTGAATTTATTTATTTATATTATATTATGCAATATTTAATACTGCTTTGTGACTTTGGTTACATCAACTGAAAAGAAAAGTCATTTTGGTAATTACATTTTGATAAAAGATGAATCTTACACAAACCACCAAGCTGTCAGAACAAATGCACATAAATTGAACTTTTAGGGGTATGACAGCTTGTTACAGGGGCAGTAACTTTAAAACAGACAACTTTGTGCCTTATTTACCCTTAAAAGGTGCATTTTAGTAATATATACCCTTAAGATATTACTATGTATCTTTTAGTGGTAAATAAAGTATAAAGTTGTCCCTTTAAGGGTACCTCTTAAAGTGTAATTTTTGCACAGACCAAAAAGTAGCGCAGTAAGTAAAGCACACTTCTCTGCTCATCACGCTGGAGTGTGGGTCTGGCTGCTGGCTGATCTCTAGCTGTTGTACTGTTGCTGAACAGGACAGTTGCCCGAGGGTTGGGAGCAGGCCGTCACCCCTCAGGGAGAAACATACTTCATTGACCACAAAACCCAAAGCACCTCATGGCTGGACCCGCGGGTGGGTGAGTACTCCCTTCTAGCGTTCCTGGAGTCCAATCAGCCCATAGCTTGATATAATGATGTAAATTGTCCACCTCCCACTCCAATCCCACAATCTCATTCCTGATAATTTGACCCGTTTCCCACACTGCCACTAATCTGAACATGCAATATGATGAAATGGCATGTTGCTCTAGTGCTGTGACTAGCATATGTCTACATTGAAGGTGAAATGATCCAGAGATGATTTGCAATACATGCTAATACCTCTTGTTTGTAATTGTCTGTTGGCCTGACAGTGATCATTTTACTTATAAAAACTTAACAATCCTTGACAGTAGGGGTGGGTAATATACCAGTAGACACGGTTAACTGGTAGAAATTTGTCAACCGGTAGAGATTTTCGACTATCTCTATCGCTGCTACGCCTTCAAGATGAACATGTGCTACGTGGTCACGAAAACTTGATCATCTGCATGTGTTTTTAAGTATTGTGGTTTACAAATAAGTGAGAAACACAATCAGCGGCGAAAGAGAACTCATTTTGCAATATGCGTGCTGTCTGAGAGACTTTTTCTGAGCACTGCTCATAAAGTGAAGACACTGCTCATAAAGCACAGGAGTAATTTAACTTATTATTTTTGCCGCTTTATAGGCTTTGAACAGTTAAATGTGCCAAAATGCCCATCTTTGCAAGTATCCTCATAAACACAGTAATTTAGGTCTTCAGTAATAGTGAACAGCTGAGAAAGAAAATGCATTTGTAACAGTATACTGGAGCCGGGCAGCTCTTAAAGTGACAGCAGTCTAATATTCCTGCTGCCTGTCATTCATGTTAATCAAACAACAAAAGAGAGAAAATTTCTCACTGCTCTTGACTAAATCACTTTTGTAACTTTTTTTGCATGTACCATTTCTTTTTTATTTGTTCTACTGTAGGTTTTTTTTTTTTTGTCCTATTGCTTGTAATTAGTTTTCAATTATTTTGTTTAGTTGTCTTCAGTGAGCTTGAGTTTTTTTTTTTTTTTTTTTTTTTTTTTTTTTAGGCTATATAGTTTTTTTGTGATATTGACACTGGTGACAAAAATTATGAAATTTCAATGGTATCAAAATGTTTATATCATAAAGAACTTTATTTTTTAAAAGCAAAAATAACTATATATATATATATATATATATATACATACATACATACCGTATGTATATCGTTACCGTGAAATAAAATTACTCATATCGTGATATAAGATTATGATAATATCGCCCACCTCTACTTGACTGACATTAACATGACCATTATCAAGGACAATGAAAATTCTGTCATCATTTACTCAACCTCATGTGGTTCCCCAGACAGCAACATAGTTTTGGCCAAGATCCAGCCCACATCTGGGCCGTGTGAAATCCATGCGGGCCAGATGTGGGTCGGATCTGGACCTACACTGCTTGCTGTCTGGGTCCTGCGTGACTTTTAATTCTTCTGTGTCAAGATATTTTGAAGAACTGTTTTCATCCATACAGTGGAAGTCAATGGAGTCCAAAACACTATAGACCACATTGATTTTCATTGTATGGGCAAAATAACAAATTAAAAAAAGAAAGTCACACAAGTTTGGAATGGCATGAGGGTTTTTTAAATGTGGACCGAATTTCCCAAAAGATACTAAAGATATTTGTGTTGGTGCCGGTGACTAATAACAGATAAGTCTGATCCAAGTATGTGAATTTGATTTTTTTTGTTTTGTTTTTGTTTTTGTGAAATATTTAAAATGGTTGACTGAAGCATGTGAAATGTTTCTCTACAGAGAAAATGTTTTATATATATCTACACATTAGTACATTTTTAATACAGTACATGAATGCTAAGACTACTCCTGATTTGCATGCTATCTATCCTATGCAATGTAGTATAATAAAACAGGACTGGTGCGTCCCATAATAGTGTGCCGAAAAACTATAAGAGTTGTCTGGATGGTGGACTACTTTTGGTGGATTTTTCAGTGTACACTGACCAGTCCGCAATGTGTTGTAACTTTAGTTTGACAATTTGGGGGGATAATTGGCATTGAGTTTCAATTTATTTAGTGGACATTAGTTGCTGTCATGATATTAGATTTTCACTACATGATGATCATGGCCAAAATAACTTACAATAACAAAATTGTCACAATAGACCCAGCGTTTTCTTATTTTTTTTGGTTTTATGATGAGTGCAATAGGTGCAATAACAATACCTACTATGTTGGAGTGTCAACTAGATCACTTGTGTTGGATTATTTATGATATTATTATATTATTATATGTAGTATTGTATATCACAGTTATCGTGAATACCAGTATACAACACACCTAGTGGACAGAAAGTTCAGTCACATGTAAAATAGTGCATATCCTTTGCTGTCTTTATGAGAAGGTATTTAGATCTTCACCATAAAAAGCACAAGTAAATGTAAGTGGAGCGAGATATGAGGTCTGGTAGCCAACGCTTTGATTATGAGCTCTTTTATTGGGACAGGATGTCCTTATGATGAGTCAACGGAGTGGAGATCCATTTGCAGCTTTAATCAAAGTTAACACAGTCGTACAGGCAATGGTCGGTAACGGTAACAGGGATATCAGAGGAGAGACAAGGGCAGAGTATCAAGGCAGGCAAGAGGGTCAAAAGGCAGGCAGATAACAATCCAAAACGAGAGAAACAGTCCAGGGTCAAAACACAATAATCCAACAGAGAAAGATGAGAACGCTCAGAAATGTCAGCCGGGGCAATACAAGACTTCGCAAAGAGTGTGTGAATGAGAGCTGCTTAAGTAGGGGAGATAATGGGGAACACCTGTGCAGGTGATTAGTCCAGGTACGGGGTGTTATGGGAAATGGAGTTCAAGAAAGTCAATACTCAGGTGATGGCGACCTCTGGTGACGATCAGGGGGAACCACAGAGGCCGGATTTGTTACAGAGCCCCCACCCTGCGAGCGGCTCCTGACGTGAGAAGGCAAACGACGCCGGGGTCTTCCACGAGGACGGGGGGCTGGTTTGTCCGGATGAGTCCTGTGAAAGTCAGTGGTAAGAGATGGGTCAAGAATGTCCTTGGCATCGACCCAGGACCTTTCCTCCGGTCCATACCCCTCCCAGTCGACGAGATATTGTAGAACTCCTCCCCGGCGCCGAGAGTCAAGGATCTCCTGAACCTGATATGCCTCCTCACCATCGATGATGAGGGGAGGGGGACCCTGGTCCCGGGCCTCATCTAGGTCGTCCGCCCTTCTCGGAGCACCAGCGGCCTTGAGCAGGGAGACATGAAAGGTGGGTGAGATACGATATTGAGGTGGTAAAGCTAAACGATAAGAAACAGGAGTTATCTGTTTAATGACTTTGAATGGACCCACGTACCTGGGACTTAGTTTACGGCAGGGTAGTCGGAGCCGAAGATCCCGAGTGGAGAGCCAAACCCATGATCCCGGAACATACTCAGGGTTTGGACGTCGGCGACGATCGGCTTGTTCCTTCTGTCTTCTGACAGCATGTTGGAGATGAGTATGGGCCTCGTTCCAGGTAATTTCACTCCTTCTTAGCCAATCATTGACTGCAGGTAGTTCTGAGGGTTCCCCGGACCAGGGAAAGAGAGGTGGTTGGAATCCAAGTACGCACTTGAAAGGTGTGAGTCCGGTAGATGGTTTGCGAAGAGAATTTTGTGCATATTCTGCCCAGAAGAGATATCTACTCCAATCAGCCTGATTGCGGTGACAGTAGGATCTTAGGAAACGAGTGATCTCTTGATTAAGACGTTCCGTTTGTCCATTAGATTCAGGGTGATAGCCAGAGGTAAGACTGATGTTGATATTGAGGAAGTTGAAGAAGGCTGTCCATACACGAGAGGTGAATTGGGGACCCCTGTCAGAGACAATATCATCTGGAAGGCCATAGAAACGGAATACATAATTGCATAAAACCTCTGCGGTTTCAAAGGCTGTGGGTAGTTTGGGTAAGGGTATGAGACGACAGGACTTGGAGAAGCGATCAATGACAGTGAGAATGGTGGTATTGCCTTTGGAGTTGGGAAGGTCAGTGATAAAGTCTATGGCAATGTGGGACCAGGGTCTCTGAGGAATGGGTAATGGTTGTAGCAAACCTGCAGGCATCTGTTTAGAGGATTTGGTAGTGTTGCAGGTTACACAATTCTTAACGAATGCAATGACGTCAGTGCGAAGTGTGGACCACCAGAACTTATTTAAGAGAAGTTGGATAGATGCAGTTATTCCTGGATGCCCGGAACTGGGAAGACCATGAACTTGTTGAATGACTCGGGTTCTCAAGGAAGGAGGTACGAATGTCCTATTGGGTGGACATTCAGCAGGTACGGGATCTGTGCCCTGCGTCTCCACTATCTCAGTCATGACATCCCACTGCACAGGAGCCACAATGAGAGTGGTAGGTAAGATGGGTTCAGGTGAAAGAGGTTGAAGTGTTGACTCGAATTGGCGAGAGAGTGCATCTGCTTTGGTGTTCTTGGAACCAGGACGATAAGTTACTGTGAACCGGAACCGTGTGAAGAAAAGAGCCCACCTAGCCTGTCTGTGATTGAGCCTCTTAGCGCTGCGGAGATATTCAAGGTTGCGATGGTCAGTGAGAACTGAGAAGGGAAATTTGGACCCCTCAAGCCAGTGTCGCCACTCCTCAAAAGCTGCCTTCATTGCTAGGAGTTCACGGTTTCCCACATCATAGTTCTGTTCAGCTTGATTTAGTTTGCGTGAGAAATAGGCACAGGGGAAAAGCTTGGGTGGACTGCCATGACGTTGTGAAAGAACTGCCCCCACACCTGTGCTGGAGGCATCTATCTCCAGCACAAACTCACGTTCAGGGTGATGCAGTATGGGTGCAGTGGAGAAACGTTCCTTGAGGTGGCAGAATGCTTGGTCAGCTGCTGGTGACCAGAATAAGCAATTTCCCCTCCTCTTAGTCATTGACGTTAAAGGGGCTGCGATGGAGCTGAAGTCTCTGATGAAACGTCTGTAAAAATTAGCAAAGCCGAGGAATCTCTGCATCTCCTTGACAGTCATAGGTTTGGGCCAGTTCAATACAGCTTGCACTTTATGGTCATCCATTGCCACTCCTTCAGGGCTGACTACATATCCCAGGAACGTGGTAGAAGTCTGGTGAAACTCACATTTCTCTGCTTTAGCATATAACTGGTGAGAGATTAAGCGTTGTAAAACAGCTCGGACATGGCTAATGTGGGTCTCTAGGGAGTCAGAGTAGACGAGGATGTCATCCATGTAGACGATGACCCATCTATTAAGCATGTCACGGAACACATCATTTATGAATGCTTGAAAGACAGAAGGAATGTTGACAAGCCCGAACGGCATAACCCGGTACTCATAGTGCCCAGACGTGGTAGAGAAGGCCGTCTTCCACTCATCCCCTTCTCTGATGCGAATCAAATTGTAAGCGTTGCGCAGATCGAGCTTAGTGAAACATTTGGCTGAACGGAGCTGTTCAAGAGCTGGAGGAACCAGAGGTAGAGGGTACCGGAATTTAACGGTTATGTCATTTAACCCTCTATAGTCAATACAAGGCCGAAGAGTCCCATCTCTCTTCTTGACAAAGAAGAATCCAGCAGAGGCAGGAGACGTGGATGGAACAATGAAGCCTTTAGCTAGTTCCTCCTCTATGTAGGTTTTCATGGACTCAGTTTCTGGTTGAGAGAGAGGAAAGATTCGACCCTTGGGAGGTGTGGTGCCTGGGAGTAGCTCGATGGCACAGTCGCTGGACCGATGTGGGGGAAGTTGAGTAGCTTTGGCCTTGCTGAATGCTTCAGCTAGATCAGCATAGTCAGAAAGGATGTCGGTGGGGTGCAAGGGATCCATTTTGACTGTGGCTGCTTCAATTAACGATGGTTCCAAAGTCTGAAGACACTGAGTGAAACACTTTGTTGACCAGTGAGTGATTTGACCCTTCGTCCATGAGATCTGGGGTTCGTGTAGTTGAAGCCAGGGGAGTCCAAGAACAACTGGATTGTTGGGAGCTTGTATGATGAAGAAACGAATGATTTCTGAATGCAGGACGCCGGTGGTTAGGCAGATGTCACTGGTGGTGTGCTGGACCTGACCAGCGCCCAGAGGCTTCCCATCTAGCGCTGCCACTGCCAAGGGAGATTTACAGGGTATGAGAGGCGTGCTAGCTGTTGTTGATGAGCGGCCAGCATGTTGGCCTGGGCAGAGACTTCAGTAGAGAGTCTGTAGACTGCTGCTGGATCGAGTTCAGGCGAAGTCTTCTGTAATGATGAGTCAACGGAGTGGAGATCCATTTGCAGCTTTAATCAAAGTTAACACAGTCGTACAGGCAATGGTCGGTAACGGTAACAGGGATATCAGAGGAGAGACAAGGGCAGAGTATCAAGGCAGGCAAGAGGGTCAAAAGGCAGGCAGATAACAATCCAAAACGAGAGAAACAGTCCAGGGTCAAAACACAATAATCCAACAGAGAAAGATGAGAACGCTCAGAAATGTCAGCCGGGGCAATACAAGACTTCGCAAAGAGTGTGTGAATGAGAGCTGCTTAAGTAGGGGAGATAATGGGGAACACCTGTGCAGGTGATTAGTCCAGGTACGGGGTGTTATGGGAAATGGAGTTCAAGAAAGTCAATACTCAGGTGATGGCGACCTCTGGTGACGATTAGGGGGAACCACAGAGGCCGGATTTGTTACAGACAGGATGTCCTTATGTCTCACAGATTTTTGGGACTGGACATTTTCCTTTCTTTTTTCATGTCATTTTTGCTGACCCTGCTGGACAGCTGATGCCGTTTCTGGGAAATCAATGAAACAAGAAACTCTTTGTTGGTGTGGCTTTATCAACTCAATCGACTCTGTCCGATCTCTCTCTCTCTCTCTCTTCCTTCACGAACCTTGTCCGCCGTGCATGTGTTTTCTATCATGGCGGGTGTTGTGACACTCAGATGTCAGGGGGGCCAAAGGCTGGGAAGCCAGAGTGTGTCGGCCGCCTCCAGAGCTCTGGCTGAAGCTGTTCACATCTGGACCAGCAGCACACACTGGAATAGATCGTAACCGAGAGTCAGTGTTGCTTCCCACCTGTTGGACTGTGTTGAACTTAGACAGTGAACGTCATGAACTTTGACCTCTAGATGAAGGGCATTTAAAAGTGAATCTCATGGAACCTCAAAAACATGTCTGGGTCATATTTAGCCTAAAAAGTCAACCAAAAGATTTTGGGCTTTTCTTGGGACCATTAATATATGCACTGAGACAACAAATAATGGATAAGTTTGTGGTTTTTGCAACACAAGTGACGCCAAACAGAATTGCAGTTTTATACAAAAGTGTTTTAACAGAATTTACTCCGAAATTTAAATTCTGTCGTTGTCTACTCACCGTACTTGTTCATCTTTAAAACACAATTGAAGATATTTGTGTCATTCCACTGTAAGTCCATTCCACCAAAACATTCAAGCTTTAAAAAGATAACAAAGACATTAAAAGCAATCCATATAAACGTAGTGATTCAATCCAAGTCTTCTGAATATAATGAACAGATTATAAACATTGATCAACACATATCTGTAGAGCACATCAAATATGGTAAATAGAAACACAACTTTAAACGCTTAACACGCGAGAACCAACCTCACTGGTTCTTCTGCATCAAGAAAGCACATTTTGGTAGAATGGACTTTCAGTGAACAGAAATCTGTCAGATTTGTTTCGAGGATGAACGAAAGTCTTTGGAATGAGGTGACAGTGAGCAATTGATGACATTTTTCATGCTTGAGTGAACTAACCCTTGAATTGTCATGGAAAATAATATCACAATGCAAAATATCTTACTGGTAGTAAAAATGGTTGATGACTTCAGTGACAGAAGTGAGATCTGAACTAGCGAATGTCTCCTCTTCATCTTACCATATAAGGCCATCTTTGCTTCATCTCAACTGCTCGGTTGCCAAATCCTCCACCCCATCCATAAAACTGATCCTTTGAAGATCTTTTTGATGTGAATAAATGTTTGCACATCTTATAAAGAAAGCAAACTGTGATAATCCCCAGCTCCTGCCTGGTTATGATTGTGGAGTTTAGTAGAGTTTAGTTGCTGGCTTCATTACGTTATGCAGATGTGTTTCATTTTGAGTGATAATACATGAGTTGGTGGTATCTTTTGACATTTTGACCCGGTTTATCATTTACCACACTTCGATGGTTAATGTGTTGTCTTCCTGTTCACTAGACAATTGATAGCCTGAAAATGTCTATAGCAAGTCTGAAGAATCACTGCATTTAGTCTAACAAGGAAATTGGTTAAGTGCCAGTTTGAAACCGTTCTCTTGTGCATTATGTAACCCTCTCCAATAGAAATCCTTTTATAGTAGAACTGAGATAAACAGAGGGTGATGGGCTTCAACTTTTTCCACCCAGTAAGTTTGATTGAGTCTTTTGCACATTTAAGAAGATGTGAGTCCTGTGCAGATGTTTTAAACATACTTGGGGGTTGGGGATTTGAACAAACTACAAGTATGCTACTTCAAATCAAGCGACTTGCTGAGGAGAGGTGTGCTCTTGCTTATTACATTACTTATTCACTCAGACGTATAATTTAGGTCTGACAGACAATAAAAAAAGCAAACGTCGCTTTTTTTTTTATGGTGAATGAGAGACCCGAGCCATATCTAGAGACCTGAAAATTACAGAGACTTTGGTATGTGCTATTTTGACTCTTTTGACCAGTATTTTTACATTTGGTAGGCACTTTTATCCAAAGTGACTTACATTGCAGTCATGGTACATGTATCATGCGTTCACTGAGAATTGAACCCATGGCATTGCTAGTCTAAGTGCATAGTAGTTAAAGATACATACAAGTGGAACGGTTTTTCTTTAGATGTTCTTTTCTTAAAATTCTTAAATCCATTAAGCTAGCAATACCTTATAAACCAATCAGCAACCACATACTGTAGCAACACAGCAAAACCACTTATGTACAGCCCGATCTAGCCTAGCTGATTTTGACCTGAATGAACACCCTCTTTCTCTTGGTGATCACACTTAGCATTACCTGATTACATAATAAGAGTATTTTTAGTTTGTTTGTTCTAAACCATAGTAAAAGTAAACCTCAAGAACATTGGGTTCCTGTTTATGTATCTGTAACTACTATGTACTAACATAAAAAAGTACTGTGTGTGTAAATTATGGTTTATAACACTCTTGTGAGATTCACATTTAAATTTGCTGCAATTGAGTTTTGAGTTACACTTTGTTTTACAAGTACGTGCATTTACAGTAACGTAAGGTAACAATTGACTTACGGAGTAAGCCCAAAGTATTCTTTGGTTTTATATGTATGCCAGATTTCTCTATATACTTGTAAAACAAGTATATACAAAATAAAGTTAAATAAAGTGCTACCAAATTTTGAATATGAGAAGAATAGTGGACAGTCGACAGCGTAATTACATATGTAATAACATAAGTGTAAGCACAATGTAAGAATTAATATATTGTATCAAATTCTTGTTCATAAAGTAAGTGTACTTTGAAAAATAAAAGTTCCAAAATGGTGTTTTCACAGCGATGTCATAGAAGAACCATTTTTTAAGTTCTTAAAAGAACCATTTTCTACATTTTAATAATCCAAACAACCTTTTTTTCTCCTATAAATAACCTTTTCTGCTATAGAAAGTTTCTATGGATGTTAAAGGTTCTTCGTTGAACCAGCAATGCCAGTAAAGGACCTTTATTTTTAAGAGTGTATATTGTAGTTGAAAATGTCTATCATAAATTGGGACCAAATGTAATTTTCACTTGTTAAGGTTTGGACCAAATAGAACAGAATACAAACTATTTACTCTTAAGATCATTGAATCCCTTCCAGCCACCTGATCATTGGCCATCACGTACATCAGTGAGCTTTTTTTTTTTTTTAAATAAGCAACACAATAATTAATCCAAGAGCAGGACGAGCTGCTGCCGTGATCCGGAGAGCAAAAAGGCTGTGCTTTGTTTGTGCCGTATCTCACGACTCTTTCAGCCCACATCTGGCTTTTACAGGAATGTTTTGTCCATGTGAAAGTGGTTTACCCGACAGATAAACACACCGCACACACAGATACACACACGTGCTCCATATGGTCACGAGTCGCCAGTACTCTTCACAGCAGCAGCAGTTAATTTCTTCCTGTGTGGGGTGAGAAGATTATCATCATGAAACAGGTTGAGTTTGAACTGAAGTAAAGCATGTGAATCTTATTGTGCTGTAATGTCAGTTGTGAAACTCTGCCTGCGTCCTTGAATCAAACATTGTTTCTTATCGGTTCCTCTGAGTTCATCGGACGTTCTTTACACTGAAACAGAACAGCTTTTCACAAACCAGAAATGAAATCACAGTAGAATACAGCAATTATTGTAAACAATTTACCAAAATGTTCATTTTGAGTTAAAACTCATTCTTCTGTAATCTAAAAGAGGCCCACCCTAGTGGTCAACAGTGTGAACTACACTGCTACCTGGACGTTAGCCAATCACAACAGTGCGTATTTACATATTGAAATGTTAAAGAGACACTACAGTTCAAATGTTTGGTGTCAATAAGAAATTAATGTTTATTTAAGCAAATTGATCAAAATTGACAGTGAAGGCTATTACATTAAAATCTATTTCAAATAAATGCTGTTCTTTTGAATTTTCTATTCATTAAATAATACTGAAAACATTTAGCACAGTTTCCGTGAAAATTAAGCAGCACAGCTGTTTTCAACATTGATAATATTAAGATTGATTAAAAGTAAATCAGCATATTGAGGGACCATGACTGGAATAATATAGGTAGCTTCTGAGGCTACATTTACACAACTTTTGCTATGGTTACACCTGTCGTTTACACCATAGATATACTGTAAGTAGATGCCCTATTAGCGGCTGTTTCTATGGGCCGCTATGCGTAAGCCGTCCGCCATATTGGATCAGTCAAAGACGGCCCGTGAACACTCGAGAGCAAGTTGCATCTGCACTGCAACTGTAGTTATACGCATGTATGAATATTTGACTCTTCAGTAGACTTCAGAAGATGCTTTTGCTAAACTAACACAATACAACAAGACGAAGCCCTTAGCTAACAAGGCCTTTAAAAGGTACTTTAATTTAAAAACCTATAATATTGAGTTGATTCATATTAAAAACACAAACCAACACATTCTTGCCTTTGAAAGGTTATCCCGTTTCTTCAGGAATTTTAATTTAGGTGGTTTTACAACCAGATGCTGCACAATGTTGTTGCATTTTGAAACTCATTGACTGTTGTTGTGAATGACGACATAGACCGTTCCAAGATGGCGAATGCATCAACGTATCTGGAGCGGTCGAATGTGGCATCTATACACTGCCCTCCAAAAGTTTGGAAACGCTCTAGAAAAGTGGGGTTTTGGACAATATTGGCATGAATCCTTTTTAATTTGTGATAATTTTGCACTGATAAGGGACAACACAAACTACGAAAACACATTACATAAACAGTTTATACATAGAAAAACCGTACATTTTCGATTCATCAAAATATCCACCATTAGCAGCTATTACAGCTCTGCCTAAATTGTGTTCTAATTGGTTCATTGTATTCTAAACTTAATTGGCAATCAATTGTTTAAGCTATTAAGGTGTGCTGAGCCAAAAGTTTAAACCAGTAACCAGGCATCACAGCTGGCAAAGGGGCATGTCTGACTTTGACATGTATATATTGCCATTATTATTATCAAAATGAAAATTATTATTGCTGGTCTTCAATGATAATGTCAAGTTACACCAAAATTTGCACCAAAAAATGATAAGGATTTATGCTGATATCGTCCAAAACCACACTTTGCTAGGGTGTTTCCAAACTTTTGGAGGGTAGTGTACATATCTATGGTTTACACTACTCCGGCATTTCAACCCTCGAAAACGGAGACTTTCGAAAACGCCCGTTTTAATTTGAAAACTCCGGGGTCACGTTTCAGTGTAAACGGACCAAAACTGAGACTTGATGGCATGGCTGCCCACATTCGCTCTGCGTATCCTTGACGACCGTGCAAACAATAACATCATGCTCATTAGCCTTTTTCACACTTCCGCGTTTCTGGCTTCCGGATCGGCGCTTGCAGGGTAAAAGTTTTTCCGGTGACAACAGCGGAACATACTTTTACGTTTATTTTCAAATAGAAATCAATTATTTTTAATTTAAATTCAAATGAATGAGTTGGTGAGCTTAAAGGCCCGTTAACACCAAGGATGATAACTATGAAGATAACGATGGACCCTTTTCACAAGACTGTGATAATGCGTTTAATGGTCATCAGCATCGTAAATCTTGTATATTTTTGTATTTTTTTTAAAGTATGCACATTTTTAATACTATACTTTGTATTATATTACCTTTGCATCAAATTACCATTAACACTAATGTGAGGGGGTTTCTAATGCTGGGAGGGATGGTAAATTTGACACCGTTCTCTCTTCTGACTGCCGTTATAAGTCTCTCTCAATTTATTTCCTTTTTTGAAAGTCATGAAAGCACTATAGTGGAGTTTTTCTTTTGCTATTTGAGCAAATGGGAATGCAAAAAATATATTTGTGGTACTCTCCCATTCACTGCTCTTCAAGTGAACCCAACTATGACGACTTCCGCTGCTGAGAAACCTGGAAATGTGAAAAACGTCCATAAAGGCAAGGCAAGGCAAGTTTATTTGTATAGCACATTCCATACACAGTGGTAATTCAAAGTGCTTTACATAAAAGAAAGTGAAATAGTCATTAAAAACAAGGAATTAAAAATAATAAAAACAAGGAATTTTAAAATGATATAGAAATTGATTTAAAATAAAATTTAAAACAGTTAAATAGAAAATGATTAATACAGTAATAAAGATATAGTTCTAAAAATCATTCTCTATTAAAGAATAGCAGAGTCCACACCACAACTACAATGAAAAAAGCACAGAGAAACGCTATAATTGGAATCACTTTCAAAACGATTTTTTTCCAGCTGATGAACAATAAAAACATTGACAGCCAATCAGAATCAATCCTGCTATAACAAGCTGGAGAATTTAAAGGGTCAGACAAGCATGCGCTTACAATAAACAGACCATATCGTCTGCTGGTGTGGACGCTAAAGCCCCATTCACACTGCACGTTGGTCCCGGAAAATTGCCAGAAAATTGCCGGAGTGCCTTCTGTGTGAACGCAAACACGTCCTGGGATTAATTCCGGGATCGATCCCGGGTTGGGACCTAGTAACATTGCCGGGTTCAGTCCCGGAGCGAGCGCTGTGTGAACAAAAGCCGGATCAATGCCGTAAAGGGTGTGTCGTAGTGATGACGCACTTTATCGTTTGACAGTTTTACCGGGTATTTTGAAGACAGATCAACGTTCACACGACGAAAAATATGTAAACTGGAATGAAGCAGCGATCAGGGAGCTCCTCACTATCCGCGCTGAAGCTGAAATCATTCTCCAGTTTAGTGAAATGGTGCGCGGCGCATTATACACGTCACATGAAAGGTCACGTGTCTTTACGGGATCCTTACGGGTTGTGTGTGAATGCACGCACAGATTCCGGAAAATCACTGGCAGTGTGAATGCAGCAAATCTGACGATCCGGGAACAAATGCCGGAACACATTACCCGTGTATTTTCCGGAATCTCTGTGTGAAAGGGGCTTAATATAGTTATCTTTATAGATATCATTATTGGTGTGAACTGGGCTTAAGAGCTGACCCCAAACTTTTGAACAGTAGTATTATGAGCAAAAGCATCCAGTATAATTGTTTGGCTCAGAGAGAATGAAAACTAAATTATGACTTATGTTTTGTACAGCTAACATTAAAAGTGGACTTACTTGATTTGCCTGTTGTCGGTGGCCACACTGAAGACGTTTTAAGGCCAGTATTTTTTTCAGTCGGACTGGGAAGAGATTTCTTGGTAAACACTTTTCTGTCCTGCATTCTGGCCAGCTGTAATTGAGTCATTGTGTTTGTGTGTCGTCTTTGTTTAACCTGTTTTTCCTCAGACAATCAGCCACTTTTCTAAACACTATGATTTGCCATTTTAGCATTAGGATTAGAAATTGGATTAATAAATCTGTCTGGTTTTGTACAGACAAGACTTTTGCGCATATAGCCTGGCTATTTGCCAAAGAATAACCCATTTAGATAGAAACGACCTACTAACTGACATGGAAACAACCAAGGAGAAATTACCAGAAATATGTACTGTAAACTTTAAAATGATGTTTGCTGTCCATCCACAAGTAACAAGTACAACTCTAACTCAGAATATAAAGTATCTCACATTGTAGATGCCTGATTCCTCGTAAATTACTTGTTGCTCAAAACCAGCCAATCAGCTTAGAGCTTGCCGGATGGAGAAAGTTCTTGAATTCTGCTCAGTAAGCATGTGATGATGAGTGAAGGCTGTGTCTGAGCCTGTCGTGTGTTTGTGGCAGTGCTGAACCAGCAGGCCCATCAGCAGCACCTCCAGCAGCAGCAGCAGCAGCAAGTCCCAGTGCAGGCGCAGGTCCAGGTCCAGGGCTCCCAGCAGCAGAACTCTCAGCCCATGATGAACATGAGCGGCCCCATGAGCGCCCAGCAGCACCAGCAGAAGATGAGGCTCCAGCGTATCCAGATGGAGAGAGAACGCATCCAGAGGAGACAGGAGGAGCTCCTGAGACAGGTGAGTGTCTGCTGGAGAAACAGTCAACCAGAACTATTACAACAAATATAGTGTAAAGGGCAAAACAGACATGTAAATAACAGGATTTCAGAACGGTGACAGACAAAACATTTAATCCAAACCAAAAATTATTCTTTTCATGCTGCTTTGAAGAATAATTTATGTTTCTTGATTCCTCAAACCCCATCAGTTGTCGCTCTTAAAGGTTGATTTTAGGGGAAAAGATTATGATTTAAAAAAAAAAAAACTATAAATGTAAAAAATGTAGTTGTTAACTTAAAATTTGAACTTTGACAAACATGAAAATAAAGTGTGTATAAGAACTTGTGCTGTCAAATGATTAATCGCATCCAAAATAAAAATTGTGTTTACATAATAATATATGTGTGTACTGTGTATATTTATTATGTATTTATAAATACACATACATGCATGTATATATTTAAGAAAAATATGGTTTGCTTATATATTAAGTATATTTATAAATAATATAAATCAAATTAATATACATATATGCATGTAAATACATGTAAATATTTTCAAAATATATACATGCATGTGTGTGTATTTATATAAACATAATAAATATACACAGTACACACATACATTATGCAAACATTTTTTTTTTATTTTGGATGCGATTAATCGTCTGACAGCACTAAGAGCATTTTTATATTTGATGAAATGTTGAAATGTAAATTTTTTTTACAATGTTTACAAAATGTCAACTAGCTGAAATAAAAAGGTTAAGTTGCGTTACTAAAATAACTAAATCTGAAATAGACAGAAGCTTTAAATAGAAAAAAAGCTTATAAAAATTACAAAAGCACAACAAAATGACTAAACTGTAAATTAAAAACTGAAAATATAAATAAGGAAAGGTAATTCAAACTACTAATAATTTAAAAAGTAATAATAATAATAATTGTTGTTGCTGTTTATAATTAAATGTGTGAATAAAATGTGTATAAGAAGTTTTCCAAAAGAGAAACATGGGATAACATGGGTCATGAAAAATATGACTTGTAACACAAGAGCCAGCTTAAAAAAAAATGTCTTGTGTGAACTTTGACGCCATCTAGTGTTACAGAAGCTGTGGCCGCCCTCAGCAAGCGACATTAATCAAAGTTCAGGTTTATAGAAATGATTCAAAGGGGAACACATCAGTCCATCCTCGGGAGAGCAGCGGCAGACAGACCTCACGCAGCTTGTGTTTATATGAAACATCTCTGACTCTTCGGTGACTCTGTTCACTCAGTTTATGAAGATGGACATGTTTTTCTGTGTGAGGACACATGCTGTTTGCATATGTTTGCGGACTAAGGCTGAAAAAAAAGAACAGCTTTAAAAAAGATGAGTCAGACATTGGTTTCTGGTTCTGGACGTCTTCCACGCTTTTCTTCTGGACTGAATTCTTGCAGCTGTTTTTGTGAACGCACTCCACCCTGAATCTCTTCTATATATAAACAGCCTGAGCTGCTCTGTCCAGCGGATTTATGAGCTGAAATGTGGAGCTTATCATTTTATAAAACCATTTACATTAGATTCATAATTCAGATATAAGTTACTGTACACAAAAATAAATGCATGCACAATGTAACATTTGGTTACACTTTTATTTTACGGTGCCCTTGTTACAGTGTAATTATACACTTAAGTCCTGAGTAATATTAATTATCTACATGTACTTACTAAATGTGACCCTGGAGCACAAAAGCAGTCATAAGTAGCACAGGTATATTTGTAGCAATAGCCAACAATACATTGTATGGGTCAAAATGATCAGTTTTTCTTTTATGCCAAAAATCATTAGGATATTAAGTAAAGATTATGTTCCATGAAGATATTTTGTAAATTTCCTACCATAAATATATCAAAACTTAATTTTTGATTAGTAATATGCATTGCTAATAACTTCATTTGAACAAATTTAAAGATGATTTTCTCAATATTTAGATTTTTTTGCACCCTCAGATTCAAGATTTTCTAATAGTTGTATCTCAGCCAAATATTGTCATATCATAACAAACCATACATCAATGGAAAGATTATTTATTCAACTATTCAGTATAAATCACAAAATTGATTAGTTTTGTGGTCCAGGGTCACAAATGGTTAGGATTAGGATTTGTCTTAGGGTGACTTGCATGTAATTATGCATAATTTATTGCTATTATAATAGTAAGTACATGTAACTTGTGCAACAAGGACACCTTAAAATAAAGTTTTACCTAACATTGTATTTTTTATTTTTTTTTATTTTATGTTTTAACTTTAGTAATTATGGTACTTCAGTGTAAACTTTACGTTTAAAAGTTTTTACGTTTGTCATCTAATATTTGTTTCATTTTATTTCAGCTTCATTTAAATAAAAAAAAATATTTTTAATAGTTTTAGGCAACAATAATCACATACAAATATTATGTGACATACAACTGCTATTTTATTAGTTTTAATTGATATTTTGGTATTGAATACATTTCATAAATTCAATTATGTATATATGTGTGTGTATATATATATATATATATATATATATATATATATATTTAATAAAATATAAATTACATTTATATTTAATTTACTGTATGTCCCTGACAATCACACCGGCACTAATACCTGGAAATACCGTGTATATTGCGTTTATTTGAACAGAAGCAGTAAAGCATTTTTATGAACACAGATTGGCAGGTTTATTTAAACAAACTCATGCTTTCGGTGACTGAGTGTAAATGTTAGTTCTTCCTCTCAGTGTTTCAGTTCCTGGTGTTAATGTGTGACTGTCTCTAATGGTTAACAGAGTGAATGTGGCACTGCTGACACATGACAGAGATGTAAAACTGCGAGTGTGTCTCGGGTTACAGTGTGTGTGTGTGTTCCTCCAGGAGGTGGCGCTCCGGCAGCTGCCCATGGACTCTGATAATATGGCACCGGTGGCACCAAACATCAGCTCTCCGCCAATGACGCAGGGCAACATGCCCAACAACAGCTCAGACCCCTTCCTCAACAGGCAAGTGTGCCCTTTACCATCTCAAAACACTCGGTTTAATGTTACAAATGAGTTTGACTTGGTCCAGATCGCCCAGATTGCTCTCTGAGTGTGTGAAGTCGTGTTAAAGGTGTGTGTGTGTGTGTGTGTGTAGCGGGCCGTATCACTCGCGGGAGCAGAGCACAGACAGCGGGCTGGGACTGGGCTGCTACAGCATCCCCACCACTCCTGAGGACTTCCTGAACAGCATGGAGGAGATGGACACAGGTACAGCACCAGATAAAAAAACATGATAGAGCATGGCATTAGTGTTGTTTTACTTGTTATAGTATTTTGCTTAATTTCTGGCTATATTGTCGGCTTGATTGATTGCACAGACACTGTTGGAAGAGAGCTGAGCTGGATGCTGGCATCAATGAATCATCAATGAACTGACTTTAACTGGAAAAACTGACTGTTTGTTAATGTCCTCTTGCATTATTGATAAACTATTTTCCTGTTTAACACTGTAAAGCTGCTTTGACACAATCAGTATCGTATAAAGCACTATAGAAATAAAGGTGACTTGACGTGTAGTATTTTGTACATTTTCATTAATATTTTAAATTAGATTTAATTTTTATGTTTCCCATTTTCATTTTAAAGTTTTATTAATTATTTAGATTTTTTTTAAGTTTAAGTATTTCAACTAAATGAAAATGAGAAATAAACTAGCTAAAATTAAAGTAAATAAGTTGAAGTTTTTTTTTTTATATAATTTATTTTATTTCATTTAATATTTATTTTGTTTAATGTAAAAAAAAAAAATGTTTTCATTTTTAGGTTTAATTCGTTTTGTGGCATTTCGCACTGCATTATGACATGACAATATTTTCACGAAAATTAAGCACATTTTCCACCGGATCTCTTTTTCATTACTAATTTGAGTTTTTTATTTATTATTATTATTATTTTTTTTTTTTGTGATTCTCGTTTTTTTTTTTTTTACCTAAATCAGTATAAATTTAAGACCGTACAACAAATACTACCACGGTGTACATTTTCTAAATATTTACTATTTAAATAATTCATACAGTATTCTGGTATAGCAAATATGAGAATTTGGAAGAAAATAAGCTTGTCATAGAAATGATTACTGTAATGATAATTACATCATTAATTGTATTGTCTTAATGGTCCTAAAATAGATGAAGGTCCCTAGTGTTTTCCAAAGAATAATAATATAATATAATATATATATATTTTAATTTTAAGAGGTTTTTGGGCCACTTACCCATGACATTTAGTATTTATATGCTATACATAATGTATACTTACAGTATTTGTTGCTTGTAAAGTTAGTGTAGATACTGTATCGTACATATAACTCAGTATGTTATACCTACTTAAATGCATGTGTCCATTTTTTTCAATGGTAGCGTTGTGCGTTGCCTCGTCATTCGATTTTGGGGTGAAATATTTTAAAAAGTTTTTGTGAGATTTCAGTTGCAGTTTGTTTATCAGTTACATACTGTATCTCTTCTTGTAGATGCAAGGGATTGTTTCTCAAATAGACCACTAAATCAATTAAACATATACAGTATAACATGTTTAACTGTGATGGCCTGAGTTTGCAGACGCCTGCGCTATTCATTGAATGAACATGATTGTTAGTTAGTTTTATAGATGTTTAGAGGGTAATAATTACCTTTTATGACTGCTAGGAAACGATTTTTCCTCCCTAACCTCGCGTCGTCTTGTCTGCAGGCGAGAACATGGTGCCGGTCAGTATGAACGTGCCCCAGCAGAGCCGTTTCCCAGACTTCCTGGACTCCATGCCCGGCACCAACGTGGACCTGGGCACCCTGGAGGGCGCAGACCTCATGCCCATCCTCAACGACGTGGAGTCGGTTCTGAACAAGAGCGAGCCCTTCCTGACCTGGCTCTAGACTCACACACACACCAGACTAAAGACTCTTTTATATAAATACACATATATTATATTATATATCCAATCAGCCTCTTCCTCTAGTTTCACTTTTTAGGTGTCAGATTTGTACCCTCACGAGAACAATACCAAAGTGTTTAGCCTGCGAACAAATAAGCGAGCACGCTTCAATCAAAGCGTAGTGGAGGAAGACAGACGTGTTTGTTTAGTAACTGATGTTGGGTAGATTTGATTCTGACTGTGTTTGTGTTCAGAATGATCACATTGAGAGCCTCAATAGTGTCTGATCGTGTTTAACAGGCACGCTTGTGTGTTTAACCTGGAGTTAGGGTTAGTCAAGCTTTACTGGGTGAGTCTCACCAAACCTGTCAACAACGTTTGCAAGCTTATTTCCGCCACGAAATAAAATTATAAGGTAATTGCGACTTTATTAGTTTTTCTTGCAGTTGTGAATTCTGCATGTAGTCAGTCTGAAACACATAATTGCGAGATGTAGCTGAGAATTCAGAGGAAAAAAGTCAGAATTACGAGATTTAAACACCCAATTGTAATTAAAACAGAGATGAAAACTCACAATACTGACTTTTTTCTCAGAGTTGCGAGTTTTCTTCGTAATTTTGACTTTCAGATTTTGCGAGTTTACATCTCATAATTCAGACTTTTTTCTCAGAATTGCGAGTTTTCTTCTCATTATTCAGACTTTTTTGTCAGAATTGCGAGTTTTCTTCTCATAATTCAGACTTTTTTGTCAGAATTGCGAGTTTTCTTCTCATAATTCAGACTTTTTTGTCAGAATTGCGAGTTTTCTTCTCATAATTCAGACTTTTTTGTCAGAATTGCGAGTTTTCTTCTCATAATTCAGACTTTTTTGAGCGAGTTTTCTTCTCATAATTCAGACTTTTTTGTCAGAATTGCGAGTTTTCTTCTCATAATTCAGACTTTTTTGTCAGAATTGCGAGTTTTCTTCTCATTATTCAGACTTTTTTCTCAGAGTTGCGAGTTTTCTTTGTAATTTTGTCTTTCAGATTTTGCAAGTTTACCTCTCATAATTCAGACTTTTTTCTCAGAATTGCGAGTTTTCTTCTCATAATTCAGACTTTTTTCTCAGAGTTGCGAGTTTTCTTCGTAATTTTGACTTTCTCTCAGATTTTGCGAGTTTACATCTCATAATTCAGATTTTTTCTCTCAGAAATCGAGTTAACTTGTTATTTTTACTTTCTCAGAATTGCGAGTTTACTTTTAATAATTGTGACTTTTTTTTCTCAGAATTGTGAGTTTACTTCTCGTAATTTCGACTTTTATCCGAATTGTGGGTTTATAACTCGCAATTTCAAGATATAAACTCACAATTGCAAGAAAAAAAGACAAATTTGTGAGATAAAAAGTCACATTTATGTTTTTTTTGGATTTTTTTTTTAAATTATCTTGGCAGAAATAAGCTTTGATAAAAAAAATATATTTGGATCAAAAACAAGAGGTAAATACCTAAAGAAAATTAAGCCAGTTTTTAGGACCATTGTGATTTTTTGAATAATAATTAAGCACATTTGCCTTAAAAACACTAATGCGAATCATGACTGACAATAAGAATTACAAACAAACACAAAAATAGAACAATCAAATGTCTTACAGTAATGTGATTTGTTTGTATGACAGTAATGCGAAACGAGTTTTGTTGGTGTTTGTTTTTGATTTAGATGTTTAATTGTCAGAAAATCGTAATGGTCCTTACGTTTTCATGAGATTCACCCTGCTATGTTCACTTTTTGCCAAATCAGAGCACAAGTGTGCCTGTCAAAGCTTTACATTGTGACTTTATATCCAACGAATAACTATTTCAGATGTGTTTTACTTTTATTCCAGTTTAGCTATTGTGTGAAGCTCATGATGGCATTTGTAGACAAGCGTTTCATATCATATATGTTTTTATGTACTGCTACAGTATTCCTATTTTCTATTCTGTGCTCTGGACATCTGGTGCATTTAATTAGTTTGCAGTTTAGTATTTATCAAGAGCTATGAACATCTTTTTAAATACTTTTTAGATTTGTTTCCTTTTTTCAGGAATTTTAAATGTTTTTCGAAGCACTACAAATCTGCCAATACTGATCTAGTCCCTCGATATCTTCAGGGAATATCTATTAAGTATTTTCTGATACCAGAGATAATTTTGCCTTCATTTGAATGATTTTTATGGGCCGACACTTGTTTTTTCTTGATTTAAGTACCTCGGCTGAAATCCAGTTCAATATATAAACATATAAATATGTTGTTTTTTTTCTACACAGGTCTAATTTTTGTATTGCATGTTTGATCTGTTTGATATTCATAGCATCGGAGGTGTATAGACCCACCTCACTGTGACTTCTTTATTGTTTATGGTTACGTTATAGATGGGTTATGAATTGAAGTGTGTTGGATTCGTGGATTGGGCAGACGGGGTGATTTTTAGTAGCTGTAGGTCAAACTGAGCTCATGACGTCCTTCATAAGGACCGAATGGTTAAGTAGCGGGTCAGAAAGAGCCGATACGAGCTGTTCTCGAACCCGAGTGACCTCAGAGACGTCCAGCCGTCGGTTTCTTCAGTTTCGGACAACTAAGGACGAGAGTGACCCGTTCTGCTTCAGACACTCAGCAAGAGGGACCGTTTAATGATTGAAACAATTTTCTATGATATTAACAGCTTTTTCAGAACCTAAATCATGCAATATCTCATAGAGTTGAATATATAGCTTCAGAAACATTAAACAGCGATTTTTGTTTGTTGTGTTATGGGGTGAGATGAAATCTGGTGTGTCATCTGTACCGGTTGATGCCAGACTTATGTAGCGCTCGACACTTCAGCATGCTTTAGGTTTTGTAAGATTGAATGTTGGTTACATGCTGGAGAGCTCAGAAAACAAACTGCGTACCACAGAAATATGATGGTGGTGTACTGTACGTGAAAAATGTGGTTGTACCCTCTAAGAAATCTCTAAAATTGTCAGTGAAATCAAAAAGGAAAATAATAAAATGGTTTTATTAGCATGGATGTGTAGCTGTGGTTCTTTATGAATCAGTTCATTGACTTTGGATAAACACAATTTATTACAATTTATTCTCATTGCTATTGGTCCCTTTTAAAAAGATATGAATTGTACTGAATGTGTACTTCGTATCTTAAAAGGTTTTTTTTTTTTTTTAACTGTACTTGCAGATAATATAATATTAATAAATGTCCACCACTTATGTGGATATACATCAAATACAAGTTTCAACAGAAATTATATTAAAGTATACAGTGTTTTAGTTTACCTTAAATGCTTTCCAGTACATTATGCGTTACATTTTACCATACTATAACCATAATTCAAAGACAATAGAAGTAATAATGAAAATACATTAAAAAAAAAATGTACTCAAGTCCTACTTAAGTGGCTCAAAAAGCACTCTAAGTTTATTTTATTCAATATAAATTTGAAAAATAATACATTTATTTAATTTCAATTAACATGCAAGTGTCTGAAAACATATGAAGAGTTCATTTGCAAAAACAGATAACAGTTTTTTCATTGTGTGTTTTAATTAATTTCAATCAAACTGCAGTTGGGTTATTATGATTAGGTACAAAATTACTAAAAAATAACTAACACAATAAAAACATGATAGCATAATAAAAAACATGTTTTTTTAAATGAGTTATCTGTTTTTGCAAATAAACTCTTCATATGTTATTGTAAAGTTTATTATTTCTTTATTAAGTACTAGTTTAAAACGTATGTTAAGTGGACTTATTTTTCAAAAGGGATGCATGCATTTTTGAAGAGCGTTCCTGACATTGTTTTTTTTTTATGTTTTGTGCAAACATGGTTACATTATAAATGTTTTGGGGTTGAATCTGACAGATTTGAAGATCTGCAAAATCTTTGGTTAATGTGAATTTCAATATACATCATATTTTGTATGTGACCTATTTCCTAGCATGGTTTTCAATAAGAATAAAAATCTGGAATTTATTGGATTGTGAAAAGTGGGCGTTGCATAGAAGAGACCGAATAACATTTTGATAAAACATAAAACAACGTCTTTCATGCAATGATGAAAAATCACCAGGTCCAGTAAATAAATGAAAAACATACAGTATAAGTAGGATCGTTCTTTATTGAGTATTAAATAGGTGTAACTATAATGGCATGTAAATAAAGACTGTGAGAAAAGATTGAACCACAAGGCCAAACAATTCTAATTCTGAATTAAAAGTGCATGGACAAAGAAAAATAGATTATAAATATATGGGTCATTCCATGAAAGTCCCTCATGTTTTGGTATTTTTTGTCAACCCTGTTACCAACACAAGGATTAGATACTATAGTTTAATTAGAACTGATTGTTTTCACCAGTGTTGCCAACTCAGCAATTTTGTTGCTAAATGTAGCAATTTTTCAGACTACCCTAGCAACTTTTTCTTCCAAAAGCACCTAGCAACAAATTTAGATATTGTTTTTATTTATTTGCCAACTTTTAGCAACTTTTGATAAGTGACTTAAACAATAAAAGGGACTCATTTTTTTTCCATCAAAATTACACAAAAAGAGGAAACCAAAGATGACAGTACACATATCATGTGAATTAAGTTAGCTGCTATTTGCAATTGTTCAATTTAATAATAATAATAATAACAACAACAATTTAATTATTGAATAATTAAATAATTGTTCATTTATGATACACCTTGTTAGTAGCTGGTCGTAGTTTACAAAAGCACACGTTCACTTTAAATTTACATTTTAAAAATGGTAACAGTATTGACATTGCATTGACACCCCCCCCCCCAGTCAAGCTTCATAAATCATCAAAAATAGAACAAAAAAATAGGGTAAAGGGGCTGACATGAAATCAGGGGACACCAATAAAATGATTCATATTTTATAGAAAAAATGCATACTTATGCCAAAAACATTGCTTAACAATGAGACTGTATTTAGAACAATATGCAAATGTGATTTTTATATAATTTTGCCTTCATTTTGCAAATTAAAAGTCCTGCTGAAAAAGAAAAATCACAGTGAGCCAAAAACTTACTCGTACCAGCATAAATGCTATTTAAATTATTTAAAATAATATTTAATTGACTTTTTAATGTAATATTGATGTAAGCATACATAGTATTGTTATGTTTTTAAATTGGAAATTTATTTGTTGTTATATTAAATCTATGTTTGATTATTTTTAGGGATGCAAAATGCACCGATTTCGTGGAATGACCCACATGCAAGTTAGCTTATTTTCTGATAAAAACAAACATTTAAATTGGCAGTTATTTAATATGTTTCTGAGAGTGAGAAAACCTCATCCAATAAACTCTTTTCTATATTAATTATTAATTATAATTATGTATCAAGTCCAGCCAGATTCCTCATGTGTTCAGCAGGGGTCTCAGCATCACCTCAACATGTTTTATTGAGTGAGTTATTCTCTATTACTGGATTCTGTGCAGAGTACACTTATTAAAGTTAATCACATTTTACATTTGTGTTTATTACGGTGTAATTGCATACTTAATTGGGGAATTTTATTTTGTATATTACACAATGTTGTTGTTGTTGTTACTACTAAAGGGATATTTGCAAGTCTGACTAGTTGCTGTGAAACGTTTCTAATGCACTGAGAAACAAATCATTCATCACGCAGCCACAAAAAGCCAGATAAAGCAGCTATCGGGGGGAAGATTATCAGTAATAAAGCATCAGTCACATGCATCATAGAGCATAAAGTTAATCATTCCTGTGTGAAGATGAGAGCTGTTACCTATAAACCCTTCATAAAGTAACATTCCCCTCATAAAACCCCTGATAACACATCAACATCACACTGGCGGGACAGCAAACATTTACTTTAGCCAGGAAGCATTCTCTCAATAATAGAAGTTATGACATTGCATAAGAACTCTTATCAAGTACACTATAGTGCGGTTTCAGCTTGCACATCATGTTATTGCACGCTCTTTGCATATTTAGTTATAATAATTGACGCAAATCATCTTCAGCAGGCCAGCTGTTGTTTATGAAGTAACCCTGAACTCTCCAGAGTCTGTCAGGGTGCTTCCCAGATCATCTTGTCCCTCCTGCTGCTTCCTGTTTTCTCCGAAAAACCAAACCTTGCTGAGTGAGACGGAAAAGTGCAAATATAGCAACAAGGACAGCAGCCATGTGGTGCTTTTTAAATCAAGAGTTTATTAAGTGTCAAATATTATTTTACTAATATAGCAATACATTTCAAGCAATTTCCTGAGATAAAATAATAAAAAAAAGTTCTCTTTTATCAAATATTCCATTTATTTGGACGTTCCCTTTATCCATCATGAAAAAAAGACTATACTTGTATGAAAATAACATTCTCCTACAGTTTGAATAAATATTCAATATTCTTTTTAGTATGTATCAATACACTATATATCAATATCCTATATCATATAAATCTATATGAAACATCATATAACAATATATGTTGCCCTCATAAGCCATCAGCCATCAGGCAGATACAGCAAACAAACACGGAAGAAAACAACATCCTTCTGAACATTTGTATAAATACAAATCATGAGGTGAGAAACTGTTGAGAATTACAGATATGGATATATGATTAATCCTGAAGAATCATTGGTCCATTCTGAGTGGTTTAGGAGCTCTGCGGAAAAACACATGGTTAAGTTATTTCAACATGTCAAACTAATGGTGAATTCACACATAAATAATCTATTTAAATTAGGCCTGTGGGTGCTTTATTGTTATTAATATTATCAGAGTTTGTGCGTACCCCGCAGCAGCCGCAGCAGTCTCCACAGATGGTGCCGATGAGCCCGTTGATCACCTGGAAAGTGCACAGACCGATCTGAACCAGACCAGTCATCAGCAGGATTGAGAACAGGGTCAGATGCCACGTGACGATATCGCCCGGACCCTCGCATATATCCCACAGCGTTCTGTTGGACAGGTAGTTTCTGAAAGGAAGAAATTAGGTGACAGGTGTTACATTACAGCTACTGGAGTATCACTTGATTTCATTTAATTTGATAATAAACACGCACCCGTCGACAAATGGGTAAGTGGCATTAAAGTGTGGTTGGTAAGTCCCATTAGGAAATTTGTAGTTAGTGAAGCACTTGGGCCCGTGATTAATGGCCACACAAGACACAATAACGGAGTAACCGGCGCCCACAGCTCCGGCCGCGGCAAACAGAATGGAGCTGAACATCTAGATGAAAACAAACCAAATGTTAAAAAGGACACAAACAGGTACAGGTGCAGCAGTGTTCGAGTCAAAAGGGAGTTTTCTCACCGCGAAACGTTTTCCGCAGCTCTCATTTCCACAGCAGCCGCAGCAGTCGTTGTTCTTCAAGCCCAGGAAAACCAGCGCAGGGAAAATCATCTAAACAAAGACCAGCTCATTACTTAAAGATGAACCTTTGCCTATAAGTTCATTCCTACAATAATTAAAAGCATTCAAATAAAACTAAAATAGTAAATGCTAAATAAATAATAGTTAAAAAAGTACCTTTAAAATACTAGCCTAGCTATAATGCAAAAAACATAAACATAGTCTCATTCATGAAATAGGAACAGAGCAAATTTAAGTGCAAATTGTTTGTATGAAAACTGTTTCTTTAATTTATTTATTTTTTTCAGAAATTTGTGCTCAAATTGGAGTTATCTGATACTGATAGTGTTCAGTTTTCCTCTTTTCCTCTTATGAGAAGTTATTTGAATTTGCTCATCCACTCACCAGCACACCAGATCCCAAGATTCCTCCGAAGTAAAAGACTTCATCCGTGATGTAGCTTCTCTCATCGACTACGTTACCACCTGGGAAAAACAGCATAATGTTGCAGATGACACAGATGATGGCCAGAGGGAGGAGGGTTATCCCCAGGCATTTGGCGAAATTTCCAGAACACATAATTCAGTCTTTGTTTGAGTCAAATACAGTCCAGAGTAGGGTGCGCTGTGGGTCTGGAGTCCTTTGTTCGGGTTAGGCGTCCGTTCCTGTGCTTGTGCAGGTGAGTATCGGTGTGGATTTATACTCTCCTGCTACTGTGATGTCAGTGATGTGCACCTCTCTGTAAATGTGTAACTGTGGTGTGTCCTGTACCTACAGAGGTGCGTTCATCTATCAGACCCCTCATACTATCAGCAGTGAGTCACTGCGACCTCACCTTAACATGCAACACTTTATAATCCAACAGCAAATAAAACATTTAGAGACATCAATGTGTCATGAACATATGATGATTTGACAAAAATTTGGATGGTAAATGGCGTGGATGATGCTCTTTTAATAATAATCTTTCGTTGTGCATCAAAGAAATACAAGTAGGGATAACTGCAGGCTGGAGCAATGGGCGTGCCGAAAGGTAGGGGCATGGAGAAAGGTCTTGATGATTGGTCGACAAAGCTGTCTGTCAGGGTGTGGGGGTAGGGTTAGGGGTGGTTTTTGTTGTACTAATTCACCTTTCAGCACGCCCATTGCTCCAGGCTGCAGCGACCCCTGTCTCAAGAAATACAGAGTTCTGGCATGAAACTCTAGTTGGCGCAGGTCTAACTCAATCTGACCTAATGAAATCAATATCACATGGCACAGCTGATTGGTTTTCTCCTGTATCAGTAGCCAATGAGCTCACTGCTCAATATTCAAATACCTGGCTTTTGTTTGCTGTAGCAGTTAGCAGCGCACTTCAGAAACCCTCCACCTTCCCCAGCTCCACCTGTATAGATCTGCTACGAGGTGATTCATGTATTCTACATTTACATTTACATTTAATCATTTAGCAGACGCTTATATCCAAAGCGACGTACAAATGAGGAGAACAATAGAAGCAATACCCACTATAGTATTCTATAGTGGGTTATTCATATACTGTATGTTATATGTGCAGCAGCAGTATTCCTTACATGCTCACAGCAGCATGTTGTGGATGTATTGGCAGTAGCAAGTCTTGGTACTTGCTCTGCCGCAGCAGCGTAGCAGATCTATTCAGCCAATACCAAACACATTAACATTGTCATGTACATTACCATGCCAATCCCTCCGAGAGTTGTCATGACAGAAATACACTTACAGTATTTTGATCTGCTGATTAGCATACACATGTTTAATACTTGATTATAATTTAAAATTTTAACTACAAATATTCTTCATTACAAATGTGTAATTACAACCTTATTTAAATATACAATGTATAAGTGTCAATAGAAATGACAGCATATCTCAGTTACCATAAATGCTTGTCAATACATTCAATTACTTTTAAAGATGTACTTAAGTCCTACTTAAGTGGATCAAAATACTCTAACATTCATCTAATTGCTTTTAATGCAAATTAAATGCAATCAATATAATATAAATTAAACTATTATACAGGTTTAGTTTAAAATGCAATTAAAAGTTCAAAAGTATGTTCTTTTAAAGTATACTATTTCTGTAATAAGTGATTTTAAAAGTAGGCTGTAGTGTACTTATTTTTCATGAAGAGACAGAAGAGACGACAAGAAAGAGGCGAGGTGGATATAATAACAGCCACTGTCACTTCATTAACAAAAACAAAGAAGGTCTATTTCAGTCCATAGGACAAAAGCAATATAACAACTTCACACCAAGCAAAGAATACTAAACTGAGGGCTTAAATATACAGGATTAAAAACCAACTGAACAAGAAACAGGTGCACTAAGCAATCAGTAACTGTGACAACAAATGAGGAAATGAACACAGGGAACTGAAATGAACATATCACAAACACAGAAGGAAAGGAAAAATAATGGACCAAAACCAAGTAGACATAAATAATAGTTTCTACTATTAATCTTTCAAGTATTCATCAGACCAAGTTAAAACATACATGATGTCCCATACAGCCTTCAAAGAGCATAACTCCTGTACAAATGTTTACTTTGACTTTACAGGCCAATAAAGATTATTATAGGACTTTATTTACATTTTTTTTTTGTACTCAATTTTAGTCTCCAGTGGCAAGGCTTTCTCATTTGACTGTTCGCATAGAGCTTGATTGACAGGTGATCTGACCAATCGGCCTCCAGGAATGGAAGCGGCTCCAGGAAAGTTGTTCACTTTCAGATGAGTCAACAGCTATTTGTCCAAACACCTCATGAAATTGTGCCACAAAGCTGTCAGGAGATTGAATGATAGGTCCAGCTTGCGTCCATATTGTTTTTGCCCATTGCAGCGCTCGTCCTGTGAGCAGAGACAGAATATAGGAGAGTTTCACTCATTCAGTGGGACAACGATGTGACTGCGAGCACTCACGAGTGTTTGCGAGTGTCAAAGCTAACATGAAGGCCTTATACTAATGGCAATGGACTATCGAAATCCAAATTCTGAACAGTTTTTTACCATACCAATGTTATTATGGACCCTTGAACTTTGCACATGATATAATTACAGTTAAATCAGCAAAGTAATTGCATGGCCACATAATGGATGCATTAAACTCTAGTATTAAGCCCTCGTTAGCTTTGGTATCCGAGAAAGGAATTGGAGCATTTTCTGTTGTGTTGTGGCTTGATTCCACAGTTTTGTTTTCTTAAATTTCATTGTGTTGTGCACTACTGGGCGACCGTACTGAGACCTTCTAGGGCAGGGGTCTTCAACTCTGGACCTCGAGATCCATTTTCCTGCAGAGATTAGCTCCAATCTGGATTAAACACAACTACCTGCAATTTTGTATTGATCCTGAAGACCTTGATTAGCTTGTTCAGGTGTGTTTGATTAGGGTTGGAGCTAAACTCTGCAGGAAAGTGGACCTCGAGGTCCAGAGTTAAGGAACCCTGTTCTAGGGGCTTTAATTTAAGAAGTCATTCAGTGATATATAACATTAAGAATATGAAGGGAAAGAGGTGTTCTACATGACATGATAGAATGGTTGATTTTCATTTCAAATAATCATTGCTAAGTGTATTATTTGTGAGTTTTCTGATTGGTCAGTTACAAAGGGTGGGTTTATTAACCCTTAAAAACAAAGGCTCCAAAAACTGTTCAACAAAAGAACCATTTTGGTTTTCATCTCACCTTTCAGTGAGTAGTTCTAAAATAATTATTATTTTTTGCTTAAAATTAAGAATCTTTTAAAAATCTAACAAACCTTTTACCATTATAAAGATGCAAAACCAAGCTGGCTTAAGTGTTCAGTGTCATGTTTTTGTTTTTTATTTGCATAGCCAAATGTTTGTCCAATCAAATGCTCTCAAAAATGAAAATGTCCTTCCCATTAATACCACCCTTCGAAATGTCCAGAATCAACTCCCTGTATTAAAGGGGTCATGATATGGATTTTTTTATTATTATTTTAATATGTTCCTTGAGGTTTACTTATAACGTTAATAACATTTTTGGCACAAAAAATAATTAATTAATTAAATAAATAAATATGATTATTTTCAACCCTCATTCTGATCCTCTCTCTAAAATGACCTGTTTTTTAAGGGGTGGGTCCTTTAAGGCTTGTCAATAATCAGCCACTGTTATGATTGGCTAACGTCATTGCATAGGAAACAGTATCAATGCCCCCTCACTATTGCATGTGTGTTTTGACAACATAATTAAAAAAACCCGGTCATTTCCTGACAAAGCATTATGAAATCATTTACTTACGTTTGTGATGCAGCTGCAGTCAGATCTAGTACCGCCTCATCTTTTAACAAATGTTTCTTTGTAAACGAGGCACAGTGTCATGGAGAGTTCACAAAGCAAAATGCTGTGATCAATCCTCAGACACGATCCGGGGTGTCCACTTGTTCCTTACAATGGGATCCTTCTGATATCTGTACAAAAACGCGTCAAAGAGAAGACAAGACAAGATATGATGGTAATTTCTATTTGCTTTTGACGTGACACTTGCATTCAGCTTGATCAAGTGTCAGCCGTTAGCGACTGAATGCCAGGGCCTATGGCGAGAAGATGACTATTCGTTGATGTCTTGCTCTGGAGGCATGTTTATGCAAATGTTTGTGCCCAGGTGACGTCACTTTGCCCCTCAGATCCAAACGAGCCATTTTTGGAGCTTGATTAAATAAATATTTAGTTTATAATGAGAAGGTTTTAAGCTATGAAACTTGCAGGATGTTTTAATGGTACAAAGACCCCTTTATAAGGAAAGAGCATTTATTGAACCATTAGTCTTTAAGTTGGATCATGTGGACAGGGTGCTGCTGGTGTATAAAGGAAACTTCATCATGCACACACTGGCTAAAATAAAATAGGGCTTGATGTTTTAAATATATCCACTGGCGAGGCTGAATAACAGCTCACCCCTGTGACCCTCCACACCCTGAATATCCTCGCCTCATTTCCAGCTGTTCATTCAGTGTATGGTTGGCTCAGTTCCCAGGGTCGCTCCATGGAATATCTGCATTTCTCTTGTAGGAGTTTCCCCTTTCATTCCTCATTCATCTCAGCATGATCTTTCAAGTTCATATTGGGAAAAAAAAAAAACTAAAAAAACAATGACCTGTTTAATGGTGGCATTATGCTCTAAATACAGTCTGGTGTTTTGGAAATGTATGAAAATTGTACTGTATACAGCATATAATTTATAGAGTTTCAAGTATTTTATACACTATTATAGTATTTAATAATATTTCAAATGTTAGTTTTATAGTTTTTATAGTTTTATTATAAAATTACAGTTACAATTACTATTAAATTATAGTTTTATAGTTTTCATCTTAATTTTAGTTCAATAATTTCGTTTTTTTTTTATTCCTATCTAGCTTTATTTTATTTCAGTTTTAGTCATTTTAGCACTTTAACATTTAACAGTCATTTTAGCACTTTTTCGTGAAAGTTTGGGGTTGTTTCATTTTTTTTTTTTTTTATAATATACTGAATTAACTTTTATTTTAGTTTTAGTTCATTTTTTTAGCAATGTTATGTGCTTGTCATTTTATTTTTGTATTTATTTATTTTTGTTTAAGCTTGAGTTCAGTTTTAGTTTTTATTTATTCCCATTTAGTAGCTTTAATGCTTCAGCCGACAGTTATTTCAGTTAGTTTGAGAGGCAAAATGTCACATTTTTGCTTAGTTTAGGTTTTCTAAAATTGGTCTCATAGGGCTTCCCCAGGACATTTTAGCACTGGACTGAAAGACTGTGGACCAATCTGGGCTAGGTCGGGGATTGAACATTAACCATCATCAACCCAAACAAAGTGAGAGGATAAAGTTATAATACAATTAGAACAATTGTTTCCTGAGATGATTATGGCCATTACTTTATTTATGATGCCATTTAGTTTATAAATGTGTAATAAATATATGACAAAAGTTTTTCACATTGATGTTTTTCTATAAATGTAATAAACAACTTGAGGCAATTAATGGCTTATGGCTTTGACAAAATATTTATTTGACATAAAATATCAAATATGTTTGACAGTATTTTACCTCATAGTGAACCCACAATTTTGTTTTGTTTTTTCTGTAGTCAAAATTCTGTGATGTCGAATGTTTCTTTTGACCCCTTTCAACCTTTGTGAATCTAAATAAAGTATCCTGATGTCATTATATGACCATATAATAATAAGTTATTATGGTCTATAAAAGTGTATTTCATTTGAACAGTGTGTATAGTTGGAAGGGTGATTGTAAAACATCACAGCGTCACATGAACTTCACACATCTCGTCATCAGACCTGCTCACAGATGTATGCTCAGACCATTCCCCATTTGAAGGGTGTGTTGTCTTCAATGGCCAATGATAAGACTGACAGGTCCAAAGGACTTCTCTATAACTCAAATCTTATCAGAGGTGGGAGGGAAGTCAATAGTAAATCAATGGAAATATTGATGTACATGAATAAAATGCATGCATGTTGCCCAGAGCAACAGTTTCCATGATAGCTTAGTTACTTATTGGGATAGTGGATTGGGGTGACACACACTTGAAAAGAATGCACTCACACAAAACTCACATGATTACATCATCAATATGTACCCAGCAGCAAATCAGTTTATTTTTACTCTGACCCTGAAACGGATAGTTCACCCAAAAATGACCATTCTGTCATAATTTACTCATCTTCATGTCTGTATAACTTTCTTTATTCTGTGAAACTCAAAAAGATGTTTGAGCAATTTCTGTTTATGAGGAAAATTAACTTTTATTGACTTTCAGTAGATGGGCAAAAAAAAAGAGGAAATTCAAATCACAGTTCTGTTAATGAGAAACAGATATAACACCACATTATGAGAGGAGATAAATGTATTTTGGCCTGTTCATTTATTTGTGGCCTTTAAGTAGGACACAGTGAATGACAAACATAAAGTATATGTGGACACATTGATATAAAGAGACACAGATACATACACAAAAGTCTTCTCACTGTTATCAGTTATGATGCTAGTAAAACATCAGACCAACCCATTTATGATCACATTGTTGTAAGCCTAAATGATTTATCTAGCATATGTCAAAGTTGAGGGTGAGTCCAATATCACAGACACTTGTTAGTGGTACATTTTGTCACATTTACCACAAAAACATACATTATGATTAGTCTCTACATCAGAGGTGGGTAGAGTACTCAAAAACTGTACTCAAGTAAAAGTAAAAGTAATCGTCTGAATAGTTACTTGAGTAAGAGTAAAAAAGTATCGGATAAAAAAACTACTCAAGTAGTTAGTTACTAGTTACTTTGGATCATATACTGAATATAGTCTATTCTTATTTAGATATATAGATTACATTTATGTAATGTAATATATATATAGACACACACACACACTGCCGTTCAAATTATTTTTTATTATTTTTTAATGTAATTTATTTCAGTGATGCAAATCAGAATTTTCATCAGCCTTTTCGCCAGTCTTCAGTGTCACATAATTCTTCAGAAATCATTTCAATATGTTAATTTATTATCAATGCTGTTCTTTTTATCTTTCTATTCATCAAAGAATCCTGAACAAAATGTCACAGGTTCCAAAAAATATTAAACAGCAAAACTGTTTCCAACACTGGTAATAAATCAATATATTAGAATGATTTCTGAAGGATCATTTGACTCCGAAAACTGGAGTAACAGCTGATGAAAATTCTGACTTGCATCACTGAATTAAATTATATTTTAAAGTAAATTAATTATGTATTATTCTATAACCTCTGACACTGAAACCTCTGAAAACTCCTCACATGACTGCTCTGAACATAACGAAACAAATGCACATTGATGGATCTTCTGTTCTGCAAAATTTAAACAAATGTAGCCTATATCTTTACAAGCGTAAATATTGTAAAAATATGAATATTAATTGTGTCTAGAACAGGTCGCGCGCCGCTGCACAGAGCTAACGCGGGTTTGACGGGTGTTCATTTCATACGCTGTGACAGCTTATTTAATGTAGAAATTAAACATTGTATTTAATGTATAAGGTACATGTACAACAAACTGGTAATGTCATAGTGGTATCGTGGCCTATACCTGTGGAACAGTAGACAGCACACGCGGTGTTCATCTAATAAAAGATCTTCATATAGCTCTAGCAAACAAGCCTTTGCAGATTTGCTTTCAATTGACTGTAGATCCAAAGCCACGTCTTCATCGCTCTTGATGTTATCTGAGTGAACCGCTTCAGACGACTCAGTCAGCGCATGCGGCAGGGAACTGAACGAATCATTCAAACTGATTTGCGAACCGATTCACTGGTTTGCCAACTGGTTTGATAAAAGCCTTTAAACAGAATCGACTCAAAATAATGAATCATTCGCGAATGGGCATCGTTCATTGCCCAGAGAAAATTAGACGGCGCGTTTGGAATAAACTGAAGCATTTTTAACTTGTATTTCATTAAGATAAAGTAACGAGAGGAGAGTCGCCCACAGTAACGAAGTAAAAGTACCGTTTTTTCACAAAAAATGTACTTGAGTAAGAGTAAAAGTACCCATTTTAAAATATACTCTAAAAGTATTAGTTACCCAAAAAAATTACTCAAGTAAATGTAACGAAGTAAATGTAACTCGTTACTACCCACCTCTGCTCTACATGTTATTAATTTAGAGAATACTATAGTGTTTCTTCACTGGTTTGCTGTTGGATACAGATTTGAATCAGACAGTTTCATTTGTTTGAGAATATATTGGATACAATTGAATAGAGTTTTTGACATCACTAAAAAAAGTAAATGGGTAACATTTTGTTTTCCTTAAAACTGATCAGTTATTTATTTTGCTGTTCCTAACTATTTGTGATTGTATTACTAGCATTTGCATTTAGCACTGTTTTTCAACCCAATAAAATCAGACCTGTGACCTGTTTTTCACAACACGCAAATCAAGAGCTTTTCTCTGTCTCACCATTTGCTCACAGAATGACAGCTTTCTCATTATAGGTTTTAAAGATATCTGTACAAAAAGAGGATAGGAGGAAACTTCTACATAAAACAGATCCAAAACATTACAAAACTGGGGATTTTGTAATGTTTTTTGAAAAAAAAAACACTATTATAGGACAGGATGTGCTAAACTACACACCAAGCTACAGAAAGGTATTTCTGAAGTTTTAAAACTCCTTTTCATTATTATTAAATACCTATGATTGGGACATTTGTCCTAAAAAAGAAAGAAAGTAAATAAATAAATAAATAAAAATGAACTTTTTAAATTGCGGTAATTAATCTGCTTATGAAAAAACACAACACAAAATTTGTCGAAGTAATAAATGACAATCATGGGTGAATCAGACCCTAATGATTGCAACGTTCTCATGAACAGTCTGGAGAATTATGTTGCCATAGTTATAGATGTAAACTAGCCTGAATTACATCCTACCATGTCAAACCTAACATAAGTGAAATATGGTGTGACCCAAGGCTCTGTCTTAGGTCCTCTGTTGTTCTCCTTGTACACTTATATACACTCTTTAAAGTCACTTTTAAAACATCCTGCACCAGTTAGTCTGTTAAAATCATGCCCATATATCATTTTTAAACAAAATGTATATATTTTAAACATTATAAAATTGGGAAAATTATCCTAATGTTCACCAGCTCCTGTGTCAGCTTCATATCCTACACTTACACTGAACCAAGCCACACTGGCTACAACTACCACTTATACAACTATATGAGCTACTTTGTTTTGTGAGTAACTGGGATAGTAACACAAAACCTGTGGATTTCAATCCAGGACCTGGTTACAGGGATTTCCTTCTGTTCAATCATTATTTTCTCCTGAGCTGCACAAACATTCTCAGGTCATTCCAGTGGCTTTTTCTCAAATTACTGCTAGACGTTTTTTTTTACTAAGCATAATAAAGTGATCAGCTATGTAATGAGCAAAAGAGCACACATTCAGTTTATTTACTAAAATAATACAATTACTGTCTTAGGATCCTGACAGACATAGTAATGCATGGTTTAAATAAACCATACATAATGGTAAATAAAAAAAGCAGAAATAGAGAAGGTTTTGTGAAGGAGCTTAAAATACTTGAGCTTTAGATTTTCTAAAATATATTTTTGAACACAAATGGCATTAGCACTACCAATATATCACTAATTAAGATGTTAATATATAACCAATATACTCTCAAATTTTATCTGTTTAGTTGGTTCCTTGTATCTAGCTTCTTTGCTTGCTTTGGCCCTGCTCATTTGTTACCGTAGTTATTCATTGGTTCATTAATTCTTCTCATCTTCTTCTCTTCACCCCTCATTTTGTATGTGTATTTATGGACTTTTATTTCAGTCCTTGGTTATCCATTCTTGTCCTTGGTTATCTTGTTTCTTGATGGTTTGGTTTCCAGTACCCCTGTGTTCCTTTTCTCCTGAGACCCAGGATTTCTTTTGATCGTGCTTGTTTTGTTTCATGCAAAAGATCCTTACAAATTGACTCGACTAAGCCCTGACATATACGTTATATTTATATAAACAAATATGTGTGCAATATATATATATTGCATTTACCCAAAATGTATTTTCTGTACTGTACTGTTTACAACATATATTTAGCATATATTCTACATACATTTTGTCTGCTTCCCCTTGTCAATTGTGTGTTATAAAATTGTTAATTTACATTTATAAACACACATACATATGCAAATATACATTTCCAGTTTGCCTTGTGGAGGGAAAGATTTATTAATCATTTATTTAAAAGACAGAAGTACACTTATGGACAGTGCCACTAGAGAAACCTTATGGTACAAAGGTGAAAGTTCATAGATAAATATGAGCACATACTAAAATAATAATCAAGAGTAATTAAGAAATATTCCATGCACTATAAGAAATAAACCTCTAGAAAAACAGAAAATGTACTACTAATGACATTTTATATTAATTTAACTTTTTACTGACATTTCCTTTAACCCTAAAGCGCAACAGTGCAATGATTCATTTAAAATATGGGTAAAGCTCATGTCAAAAATCAATATGAAAAAATTCCTTCATATTCACACAGTACACTGGACCTAGTTTTACTTTTCTAAGAGTGTAGTAATTATACAAAATGATAAAGGTAATACGTTTAGTGACAAGCTCGGTTGCTCTCCGTTAGTCTTCATTATTCTCTTATGTGCTTTAATATTACTGTTAGCACAGAGCACGTAAATACATAAATCACATAAAGTCACGGTTTGGTTTTATGGATCTTAGTTTTTTGACATGTAGGCAGCAAAGTGTCATGTTAAATGGAGTGCTGTCAGATACGCTTGTTACGTCAATTGGATCTCCTCAGGGATGCGTACTGTCTTGAATCTTATACTTTATACAAATGAATGTCGCAGCACTAAGGATAACTGTCATGTAGTTAAATATGCTGATGACACAGTTTTTCTATCATTGTTAACTAGTGCAGAATGTGATGACAGTAATGATCACAATGATTTCTTTGAGTGGTGCAAAAAAGTTGAACTACAACTGAATATTACTAAAACGAAAGAGATGGTAATTGATTTTAGGAAAAACGCTTCAAATGTGAAACCTGTGTACTTTTATGGAAAATAAGTTGAAGAGTATAAGTATCTTGGAACTATCTTTGGTACTACTTTAAAGCTCCAGCAGAACACAGAGGCCATTATTAAGAAAGTGAATCAAAGAATGTATGTTCTTAGGAAATTGAACTCTTTCTGTGTACAAAAAAACCATACTGAGAACTTTTTATACTACCTTTATTGAGAGTATATTGAGTTTTTCTTTTTTATGCTGGTACTCATCACTCTCTCTTAGGAACAAGAATCGTTTGCAGACCTTAGTTAGGACTTGCTCAAAAATTATTGGTGTGCCTTTGCGGAGTCTAGCAGAATTCTACAAGCAACAAATGCTAAGAAAAACTCATAGTATCACGGGAGATGACTCTCATCCCTTGAAGGTTTACTTTGAAGTACGGCCCTCTGGAAGAAGATTTAGAAGCATTAAATGTTCATCTAATAGATATACATTTACTTTTGATCCAGAGGCTATTCGTTTTTGCAATTCAAAGTCTTAAGTTTTTTTTTTTTTTAAATGAGTTTAATTATGAAGCATGTCGGGTAGTGTTTTTATTTTTTTACTTATTTATCTTTTGTACCGTCCATGTGATATTTTGTGTCTGCTATATGATGCTGCTACCCTACTTGAATTGCCCCTTGTGGATTAATAAAGTCGTTAACTTAATTTATACTAACTGCTGTGGTATGTTGATATTTTCTACCTAATTCTGACTGTGAATAATGTGACTGTGATTATTAGTCAGAAAATATGTTCAAACGTGCTCTGTCTAAGGGTGCCGTGCGGTGCCAGGTACTGTGCTTACATTAGATAGTATTGTTTGCTTATCCCCTTCTCCACCCATGTGATCTTTCACTTCTCCATCTGCTGACGCCGTGATTGGATACGGTGAGAGAGGAACAGCAGTGGTGGGTTATTACCTGCAGACTTTAGACTCTCGCTTTGACACGAAGATGTGATGGGGAGTATCAGAACAATAATTATATAATTTATTTGTTTATGAACTGAGTAAGAATTAATTTCACGATCCACAACATTTCAACATGCATTGTTGTGAGAGGTGTTTCACTTACATAAGCAGAATTATGTGTTTCTCAATCAAACTACATCCAGAGGATTGAGTTACAGATTCTAATACAAGCTTGAGACGTTGTTTTTCTTGCTTAATATGAATCCGTTTGACCATTCGGCCGAGCTGCCCTCTGTCCACAGGGCCAGGAGCATGTCAGCACTCCCACAGGAAGTGACACGGTGCATTTGTCTATAATGGACAGGAAGGAATTCCCTGCTTTTTTGCCTACATGAGCTTAACATGGGCTTTGGCACTCAAAAATGTTTTCCTAAGTTTGTCACTGACTTTATTTACTTTTTATATGCCCTTGTGAAAAAAAAGTAGTACACTTAAATATACACTTACTACAGAAAATAATATACTGTAGACATTACATTTATGCATTTGGCAGATGCTTTCATCCAAAGTAACGTCAAGGTGTACCTTCACATTTTATCGGTTCAGTGCAAACTGAGTCTAATGTTTTCAGACACTTGATTGCATGTTTATTGCCATTAAAACAATAGTTACTTCATATCTTGTAAATATGGTTAAAGTACTAATGAATGTACTAACAAGCATTTATGATTAACTAAAATATCCTTTAATTTTATTTCTATTGAATCTTGCGTGTCTCCTATTTGAATGTATTTGTAGCACTACAGTTAAAATTATTTCAGAGCACTTTACATGAGCTTTAATATGTTAGTCAACACATTAAAATGCATGACAAAAGATTATTGGTCACACTTTATTTTGCAGTCTAATTCTTTCTATTAACAAACCATTAACTATGACTTTTGTTATATAATAAACTCCTAATTTGCTGCTTATTAATAGTTAGTTTGGTAGTTCTTAGGTTTAGGTATTAGGTAGGATTAGGGTTGTGGGATATGGTCAGGCAGAATATGTGCTTTATAAGGACTAATAAACAGCCAATATGTTAATATGCTAATAAGCAACTAGTTAATTGTGAGAATTAGTCCCTATACTAAAGTGTTACCAGCTATACATATATATGCAAAAAAAGAGAGGGATTTTTAATCTCAAAACATTTAATTTCTGGATAAATAAATACATAATACAGAGGATGAAGATAACTGTTAATTCTTTTCAACAGGAGAATTGATGTGAATTTGTTTTGAAAGAAGCAGGTTCTAATGCTTCGCCAAATATCGTAGTTGCTTATTAACTTTTTGAATGAATGCTTTGTTGAATTCATCCTGCCAGTGATCTAACCAGCGGTCAATATGTTTGTGAAATGTTTTGCCTGTGAGTGCTTTTTTTCGTTGACCGCAGGATGAAGTAGAGGAGACCGAAGGAAAGACTTTATTAAGTCACATCCTGGTCACAGTAAGATTTATAATGTATTGTCTACACACTTTTGTGTATGATCGCCCCCTCTCTCCGTCTCTCGTCCTGCATCTGTTACAGAACAAAGGTGCTATTTTCTGTCTGGACGGTTGTCGTGGTAACGGCAGTCCCAGGCGAGAGGGGCCGTATCATACCGTAATCCACCCATGTGAACGCAAGCTTTGGCCTCGTGCAGGTAAGCATATTACACCATCAGATCCTCTTGCAAATTTCAAGCACTGAATGATTTTCAGACAAGCATGAATATAATTATCCATAATTTGCCATTACTGGTAAATGAAGAGTTTACTTATAGTATGACTCTGCACATGGGGGAAGGGAATGTATTTTTAGCATCAGAAACAGAGAAGTGAGAAAATATGTTTACAGGAAAGATGGGAAGGAGAAATCTCGTAAACTGAACTCAAACTGAATTGACCCCAAACCATCAGCACAAACCATGCGGAGCTAAAGAGTAAACAGCTTAGATGTACATTTTAAAGCCATTGAGAAGAGAAACACTGCGTTTACCTCAGTTCGGCGCAGTAAGGTTTATAAACCTTCAGAAGAGCCTGAACATAGTTAACCTCTCACCCAAACAAAACTCAGTCTTATCTGAATCATTGCTGCACACGTTGCTAAAAATTAACCATTAAAATGCTTATCGGTCACACTTCAGAGTACATGACTGTATATTATCTGTTGTCTTTAATGATAGTACGCTCACATCAGATGCTATTTAATAAGCTAGTTCAGAATAAACTAGTTCCCACATCGTGTGTTTGAATAGTCCCAGCAGCTACTTCCAATTGAAAATATTAACACAGATCACTAAGATGTCACTAAGAATAAACTGTGCCTGCTGATGGCATAGTTTATATTAATAATATAATTATTATAGCAGTTTGCACAGTCAGGTGGTTCATTTTTACTCTTTACAGAACTATAAAGCTGCACACATCAAGACTGATTATATTGGACTGATGGGTATATGTGAATAAGAAGAAGGAATTGAATTCAAAATGTAATTTAATTTAATTTATTTTAATTGTTTTCAGGAAAAAAAATGTATGGGCCATTGTGCAATACTGCGTTTATAATTTATTCAATTAAACAATCAAAGGATTCCAATTTTAATGGTATTATTTTTAATTTAGATGAAATCAGTGTTATGGTCAGTTTTATGATTATTATGGCATTATAACAAACATGTACAATGACTTGAGAAAATATATTTAAGAAATTAATAAGAATAGTTACTTCAAATACATTATTTATTTATTTATTTGTTCCCACTTAATATAAGGTGTCTTTAAATAATATGCAGTTGCAATATACAATTAAGCATTTGATTCAATGTAGATATTGTGTATGTACTTGTTGTAATGCAAAACTCTCACCAGATTCAGAATCTTGACAACTGATGCAGCAACTGAATGTGTCAACTGTGGACGTCCATTAAAAACAGCACTGAACTGACTCTGACTGTGAATGTATGTGAATGTATGGTGGAAACAGTGGACTGTAGGAGAGTCAGACAACAGCAGTGATAGGTGTGTCACAATCCGCAAGCCAAGTGCACACCATATGCGTCTTTAAATTAAACTGAACTCAGATGCTGCAATTTAGACTATGTAGAACATATGGAATAACTGCTGGGAATTTACTGCTGTAAAACCAATGGGACTGCTGATTATATTAGAGCTGTTTTTGGATTTTAATTAAAACTATTATTATTATTAAATCTATTTTTTTGCAGCTTTTTATCCAGGAAAGAATACCTGCTTGATAATTATGCAGATCTGAATAGAAGGCATTTTTCACTTCTAGTCCTCATTAACTACATTATATTGCCAAAAGTATTGGCACCCCCTTCTAATAAACAGGTTTGACTACTTTAGTAATTTCTATGAGTACAAATCTTAATGTTAAAGCATATAATGATATTCTAGGAAATTGTGTGCTTCTAATATTATAGCAACAGTTTGGACTCTTTTCTATTCTAACATGACAATGTCTCTGTGTATAAGACAAGGTTCAAGAAGAAAATGACTGATTCAGTCAGTGTGGAAGAACTTGACTGGTCTGCATAAAACCAAGTCCTAATCCCAGTTTAACACCTCTGGTGTGACTGTAAATGCAGACCTTGAGCCAAAAACTCATCACCAAACACCAATGACTTGTACATACACTATATAGACAAAAGTATTGGGACACCCCCTTCTTTACAACAGAAAAATGCACTTCCAAATCTGTGGCAACAACGATGGGAACATAATTTATGCATTTAAAAATTGTATTTCCATCTCTGTTGCAACAGTTTTGGAAGTGTCTAAAATGACTGAACCCATATGTACAAGTCATTGGTGTTTGGTGATGAGTTTTTGGCTCAAGGTCTGCATTTACAGTCACACCAGAGGTGTTAAACTGGGATTAGGACTTGGTTTTATGCAGACCAGTCAAGTTCTTCCACACTGACTGAATCAATCATTTTCTTCTTGAACCTTGTCTTATACACAGAGACATTGTCATGTTAGAATAGAAAAGAGTCCAAACTGTTGCTATAATATTAGAAGCACACAATTTCCTAGAATATCATTATATGGTTTAACATTAAGATTTGTACTCATAGAAATTACTAAAGTAGTCAAACCTGTTCATTAGAAGGGGGCGACCCAATACTTTTGGCAATATAGTGTATAAGATATCAATACATTATTATATACAAAATGGCAGTTATCAAGATTGATGTGGTTTGGAATTGGTAAAATGTGCTTGGAAAGACAAAATGATCAGAACATCAACTTGCCTAATAATTATACACTCACTGTATATATGATTGTCTTATTCCTAGAACTGCTGTTAAATATTCTTTATGTGCTTTTAGATGCATGCTCATATGAATGACTGAAGATTCATTATGTAATTTTTAATTGGTTATTAATGATTTTACTTATGAAATTTGGTAAGTTCCACATTCAAACTTTTATTTTTCTGTTTTTATTTTGTTAATGTGAACAACAAAGCAAGTAAGTCTTTAAAAGCTGTGGAATGAATATCTTACAGATGAGATGAATACATTGATTCAAATAGATGAATGAACGCTTTTTTCTTTCCTCTCGTGTCACTGGGCATTAAAGTCTGAAGTTGAACGCTCACACTTGTCCAGTGGCGGCTGGGTGTGACACTGTAACACATGACTGAATCATTGGCGGTGGCGAGTCATGATGAGCTCACGGCAGAAATGCCCTCTACATGTGTCACGATGCTGGAATTTGCTCAGCCATTCTCCAGAAAGGAAGCCGGGTGGAGGAGAAGTGTGCGTCTATAGGAAACACATGCACGGTTGATTTGATCAAATTTGATCAAATCAACCCACAAGAATAAACTTGTTACATTCATCAGGAAGTCGTGTCATTGCCCTTCCGCTGTTTTCATTCCCCATTAGTCTGATTAATTTGCTCTCATAAAGGGAAGTCTTTAAGGTCAAAAAATGCCCTGCCAGAGAACAGTGAGAAAGAAACTTTCAAATCAGTTTTATATTATTTATGATTGGATGAGCCATGTTTTAAATTAATACATTCCTCGGCAACAGCCAGCAGTCACTGTAATGAACTATATTACTTTATGGAAGAATTTATGAATAACTGTTTATTATAGTAGTTGATGTACCTGTTAACTGAACACTGGTGATTTTACCATGTTTAAGCACTGCTTCACAACATAACATGTAGTTTTATTACATGGGGTCATGTGTCTCTGTTTAAAAAACCTTGTGAAAAAAAATATTCTTGTAGTGCACTTCAAATCTTAAAAATATATTTTAAAAAAGTACTTGCAGATATTAATGAAATAAAAGGCCACTTAATTGTACTTAAAGAGAATAAGTGGCATACTAAACTCCGAGTTATTAAATACATTGATATTTAACTACTATCAGATGATCATGAAGTTCATCGAGGCAGTTCCACAACAATCATTTTTGTCATATTACAGATGCTTCCCAAGACACAAGCATATTTTTTGTTCTCAGAGCCCCTCGGCACACAGCTCAGCAAACACAACAGTGGGCATCTGTATCCTCTGTGGAAAACTGTTGAGTTACATAATATACTGCCATACTTCCTCATAAAAGGCCGTTTTATTCATAAAGCCTGATTACACCAACGGCTAATCCTGGATCACAGAAACACTGCAGACATTTCATCCTGTTGCTTCAGATTTATCTGGCTCAATACATATTTTTACACCATGAACAAAAAGTGTGCAAGTGCGCAGTAACATTTTATTTTTTTGATTGATTAAGTTTTTTCATTGATTTCCATCCAAGTGTCAGTGTTGTCTCAGGTGTTTCCTCAATGTCTTTTTTCAGTGTTTTTTTTACATCACTTCTGAAACTCTAAAAGGAGAAACATGAGGATTTTAGCTGTCTGTTTTCTCTGGGGGAAACTAAGGAAACTTCAGCAAAAGTCTCACTTTTTCTCTCCATTTCATCTCATTGCTGTCTGGGGAAAAGAGTTTTAAATTAAAGTGATTTCATGTGTGTAATCTACCTTAGAGTAAGTGATGCCATCTACAGTGTTAAAGGCTAAAACACAACCCATCTGCACATCATCTGAACCACACACCCAAGGTTTGGATGCCATTTGTGTTCCTTATATACACTAACTACACTATTGCTCAAAAGTTTGGGGTCGATAAGTTTTTATTTTCTTCTTTTTTAAAAAATAAATTAATATTAATTATTAATCAAGGATGCATTAAATTGTTTGAATGTGACAGTAAAAACATCAAGATATCTCTTTTAAACTTTCCATTTATCAAATCCCCCAAAAATACGGTTTCCACAAAAATATTAAACAGCAGAGCTGATTTCAACACTGATAATAATAAATGAGCATATTAGCAGCAAATCAGCATATTAGAATGATTTCCGAAGGATCATGCAACATGTTCACATTTAAAGTATAGCCTATTCAAAAAGAAAACAGTTATTTTAAATTGTAATAACATTTCACAATATTACTGCTTTTACTGTATTTTGCTCAAATAATTGCAGCCTTTCTGAGCATAAGAGACTTCTTTCAAAAACTTAACCAACCCCAAACTTTTGAACAGTACACTCTTAAAAATAAAGCTTCTTTATTGGCATCTATGGTTCCAAAAAGAACCTTTAATGCCAGTGGGACCTTTCCAAAAAGTTGTTTATAGTGGAAAAAACTTTTGTTAGATTATTAAAAGGTTCTTCACACGTTTATCGGCGCTGATAGTCTCATGGTCAGTTTAATGACATACAACACAACTGCACTCACTGTGACCCGAGTTTGATCCCTGTCTTGAGGTCTTTGCCAATCCTGCTCCCCTCTCTCCACCCAATGCTTTCCTGTCAGCGCTCTACTGTCCTATCTCAATAAATGGCATAAAAAAAGCTTAAACAATTCTTCACACTAAGAAAAAATGGTTCTTTTAAGAATACTTAACTGGCTCCAAAATTGTTCTTCTATGGCATCTCTGCGAAAACACCCTTTTGAAACCTTCGGACCTTTAAAAGCTTTAATGTTTAAAACCTTTAATGTTTAGAAAATGACAATGAATAGCTGAAACCAACTTTGGCTATATGTTGTTTACCACAAAACTGACAAAATCTAGTTGCTTATTTTTTGCATGCCATAATTAAAGAGTTCATAAAGTATTGAATAAGCCTCCCTCTATCTTCTGTTTTGTCTGTTACAATGTCAACCTTGTAGTGAAACAATGCAATTTGAAAAAAAATCGATATTTATAGAAATATCAACATTAGACTCTCTTTCTAAAAAGCACTTTGTAATTCCACGACCTTGAGCACAAGCCTTGTTATGTTAACTTAAACTGTAAAACTGTCCATCTATATGTTAAGATGCTTCTTTGTCTGATTACCAACAAAATGATGAGGAAGCTTTGGTAGGAAAACATCTTGTAACTCTCCTCAAACCCCCCAGCAAGTCCCAATCATATCGTCTGTCAGAGAGTTTCCAGTCATACTGTATAATGTCAGCCCGTTTCCTGTCTCCTCCTTCTCATGGGGGGCAGAGGAGGGGGGTAGCCTCTTAAAACCCTTCCACTCCTCCATCCAACCACCCTACTTTCCTGTCCCGGATTACAGCCGCCTGCGCTCACTCCTTCTGCTCCGTGTGAAGATGTGTTCTCTGGCCTTCGCCAGGTCTCTGGGTTTTGCCCTCATCCCTCTCGCCACCTGCTGCATCGTGGCAAACGTCCTGCTCTTCTTTCCTGATGGAAAGATCAACTTCGTTCAGGATGATCATGTGACCACGTATGTCTGGTACTTTATGGGAATCGGAGGAGGTGGTTTGGTGGTAAGTATCAGATTTGTTTTGGTGTGAATGTTTTCTTGTGTCCTGGTTGTGGGCAGACATGTGGAGTAGTTTTGGTGGATTGAGGTTTCTGGACAAACCCTCTGTGCACTGTGGGGACATGAGGAAAACACTGAATAAACACGCTAATGTCTTAATTCAAATGTGAAAAAGCTCAATATTAAGTAAGGGTTAGGTATCTATATAAACATGAGTCAGGGTTAGGTTTCTAAGGGTTATCAGGGTTAGGCTAATGAAAAATCACCAACTTGGCTCAAAAATGTGTATAAGAACTCTAAGGTCTTGGTTTAGGAAACTATAATGGTCTGTTCAAAAGCTCATCTGTGAGCTGTTCAAAAGCTCATCTTCAAAATAGTTTGAAAATATTGTGCAGATTGGCAAATTGGTGGTGGATTTGTACAAACTCATTCATAACTGTTCGTACAAAATACCCTTGCCTTCTTGAGGGTTAACTCTTGGGTGGGTCTAGGGGTGGACCTTTCGTTCGAGTGTGAATTTCTGAAATGAAGTTGGTAACTCATACAATACTCGGAGATTCTCATAAGATTGGGTTGGAATGAGTGTTACAAAGTAAACGTTTGGGGCATTTCTTGGTTGCTGCTCAAAGTGTGGAAACAATGAACAACTTAATGAAAAGCTAACGGTAAAATAAGTGGATGAAAGGAACTTAATCCACAAAACATGCAGCTCATGAAACAAGAATACCAACGTGTTTACTCTCATAAGTAAACTTGTGTAAAAATCTAAATCTTTAGATATCTAATTTGTTACTCCTAGTAAAAAAGTAATATATTTAAAATACATTTATTTCATACTAAGTATAGTTCTATTATATTCCATAGTTCTATAGTAATCTTTTATCATATTTACTGACATATCACTCGAGACTCACTGATGTAAAAATAATAATTAAACTTTAATTGCAGAATCACTTGTGCACAATGCACATTTCTCAATATTAAGCCAAAAAAAAAATTAATGTCACTATTGATGAGGATTTTATGATCGTTGAATAATATCAGCCTTTAAATGCAAGATATTTAAAGTGTACCTGAAGTACACTTGCAATAGTTTCTCTTTAGCACAATCAAACCTCAGTATATCTTTAGCTGGACGTCAGCACTACAGTACTTCCTCACAATTACTGTAAAGTGCATTAAGCACAAAATTAGTTGTCCCAGTTTTAGCAGACTTTAAGTATACCAGATTAGTATACCAAATGTACAACTGCAGCATATTTTTAATACGTACATAAATATGCAAACGTATTTGTAGTATACTCAGCATGAAATAAATGTTTTTGAAATACATTTATTTTTCAGTAGGGACTATACCTGGTTGATGATATTGTCACGGGGCACACACGAGGGAGGATACAGGAACACGCAGACGATGACATAAACTCAAATAATAGTCTTTAATGAGACGACAAGGCAGGACAAGGCAGGACTCAGAGGCAGGACACACCGGGGAAGTAACGAGTAGACCAGACGAAATCAAACTGAACAGGCATGAACTAGTATACACAGGTTAATTACAGATAACGAGACAAACACTGCTGGAACATACTTAACTCATAATGACATGAAACAAGGACAGGAAACAAACCAAATATGGACACAAGAGGCGGGAACACATGACACACAACAGAACCCTGACAGATATCTTCATAACTTTTTATCAAAATGCAACACTGGTCCACTTCTAACCCGCTGACATCTCCAGACTTTGCACAATTAATTCCATTGTTCCATTCTAGATTTTTTCTTGTTGAACATTCCATTTATGCCAGTAGTAATGATGTGCAATTACTCAATTAGACAGTTGTACTGTACTAAAAGCCTTGTCCACATTCAGATGCTGATACCGGCCTGCGTGTTTCTGGGAATGGGGAAGTGTGTGGATTCCTGTGGAACAGACAGTTGTGCGGTGAGTGTTGGGAAGGGAGCCTTCATTCCAGGACATGTTGCACAGGTCAGCCAGACTCTTCAGTTTAACGTTATGTGTGTAGATGTGTGGTTCGGTGTTCGCCGCTCTGGTGGGATTAGCCGGATCTGCATACTGCTTCCTGATCTCCGCTGTGGCGCTCTTGAAGGGGCCGTATTGCTTCACTGTGATGGGATGGATGTCTCCTTTTGAGGATAATGGCGGAAGGTATGAGCTCTTTTTTTTTCTTTCGAAAATGATTTGATGGTGACTTCATAAGAAAGAAGTCTTGAACTCTTTTCCTCCGTTTGTTCAGGTACCTGTTTGCTCGAGAGAAGTGGTCCGAATGCATTCAGCCGGCACACATTGTGGAGTGGAATGTGACACTGCTGTCTATCCTGTTGGGTCTCTGCACCCTGGAGTTCCTTATCTGTTTCCTGCAGCTCGTCAGCGGACTGGTCAACGCAGTGTGCCGGCCATGCTGCTACAAACAGGAGTACAGTCTAAACGCTTGAGGACGGAGCATTTCCCAGCCCCAGTCATTCAGAAAGAGGACTGCTCATCTGCAGCAGAGTCGCTTAGCCATCACGCCGCCATGAACGTTGCTTTGGATAAAAATGTAAACACTAAGTCACCACGTTTGCGCTGAATGCATCGGGTTATTTCCACATCACTCCAGCCGAGTTTGTATTAGCAGTGCATGTTTTCTGTATAAAACAATGTGCATTTTGCTAAGATATAAATGTATTTTTGTATGAGATCTGTTCGTTTTGTACAGGAAGTTGTTTTGTAAATTATTTAAATATAGAGAGTAATAGAAGTACAGAAGATGAATGTTGTTTTATATACCTATAAAAGCTGTTTTAAATATTCTAATCAATGAATAAATAGGTCTTGTTTTAGACTCTGTTTTGTTAATTTTGTGGATAATTTCACATTTTGGTGGTTTTCACAATTTGCAGTTCAAGAAAATGGCAAAAAATAAATAAAAAATGCTTGCTGTAAGACTCCAGTATCAGCTGTAATCTCTAACATAAATCTGTGTCACACTGTAGAACTTGCCCAAATCCTCTTGGTACATAATTTGAGGACATGCAGATTTCTGGCCCAATATAAGCTACACAAGTATGTGAACATAAACTGTTTAGCTCAGAACTGTAAAATATATCTCTTGCACTGTAAAAAATCAAAAGTTGAGAAAACTTAAAAGTTTAAGGCAACCAGCTTCAGCAGATTTTTGAGTTTTCTCAACATGTTGTATTCAGTTTATACAACAAAAAGTTGAGAAAACTCAAAAACCTCCTACAAAAATAAGTTGAGAAAACTAAAAAATCTGATGAAGCTGGTTGCCTTAAACTTTTAAGTTTTCTCAACTTTTGATTTTTACAGTGTGTATTTTTATGCAAAAACATACAGGTAACATGGTTTCAGATATTCAAACCAAGGCTATCTGAGTAAACAATCCCTACAATACATCCATATATAAATATATATATATATTGCAAGTTAGGGCAATAACTGGTTTAGCCAACTTTAGCAGCAAAAAATCACAACCAAATGCATTAGATAACCAGGGTTTGGTCATTCAGATTGCTAAGGTGGCATTTTGGCCCACTCTTCTTTGCAGAACTGCTTTTGCTCAGCCCCATTGGAAGTTATTCATGCAGCATGAACTGTATAGTACAGAATAAAGTCCAGGATTAAGTCAGGACTCTAACTAGATATTCAGGGGTGTATTTACTCCTTTACTTGGGATCCTTGTGCTTCAGACTGGTGACATTCTTCTTCAGTATTTTCTGGTAGACAGCAGTATTCATCCATCCATCTTTTACAATTAACTTGTCCTGTGTAGGTGCACAGCGATGTAGAGCATATTCCAGCATTTCAGGCCATAGGCATAATTTAGTGCCAGCAGTGGTTTGGATTGAGGAGGAAACCAGAGCACTCGCAGATAACCTGCTCCAACATAAGGGGAACATGCCAACTCCAGACAGAAAGACCTCCAGTTCACTTTAGACTATAAGAACATTCTCTTAAAAGTTTTGAGGATCATCAAGGTGTGTTTAGGCAAAATTTAGATAAGCCTTAATATGGAATAAAGATATTCTAAACATTAAGATTTTGATTTTCTGTAAAGCTGCTTTGAAACAATGTGTATTGTGAAAAGCACTATACAAATAAATTTGATTTGACTTGTTCTTCTGGATTAGCAGTGGGTTTCATCTTGTCACTCTTCCATGGGATGCCATTTCTGGCATGTCTTTGTGATGTGGAGTTGTGAACACTGACCTCTATTGATGTGAAAGATTCCTGCAGTTCTTTGGATGTTGTCCTTGGCTCTTTTATGGCTTCCTGGATGAGATGTTGATATGCTTTTAGAGGAATTTTGGCAGGTCAGCCAATTGTGGTCAAAAGTTTTCTCTGTTTGGTGATTTGTGGATGACACTGTGGTTCTTCGGAGTCCCAGAACCTTTAAAATAACATTGTAGCCCTTCCCAGGATGCTGCATTTCGCTCGTTTATTCCTCATAATCATTTTATGGCATAGTGTGTTACTGGGTGAGATATTTTAGCTGACTTCGTGTTGCTGAAATTGTTTGGTTTCAATGTTGACTTTATTGTAAGTTGCAAAATCAACAAATTTTATTTGTTTGTATTGCTGTACAAACAGCACGGGCGCCATCATTATTCAATAAAATTATTGACTTTTGCCCTATCTCTCCTGTTCGTTAGTAGTGAGGTATGATTTGTCAACAAATTAGCATAGCATAGCTTGATTGATTATTTTTAAATGATCTGTCCCAGTGCATAAAAGCATTTCAACTGCTGAGTTGTCAAGTCCCAACAAACAAACATTTCTCAACTCAACATGAGACAAATACCTAAAACCCTATTGATTTTTTACGTAATGCAAACAAGTTGGGGTTTTCTGGTCAGCAGTGTTTTTTCACGTCTACCATGCACAAACACACTCAAGCATTGGGGTGACTGCTTTTCTTTACAAATCTTATCTAGATCATCTAATTTTTTTATTAGATTTATTAGATTTTTATCAGTTTGCTTGGTTGGTATTGTATCTATAATTTGTCCAACCAAGACAACGTAATATCTCAAAATGAACTCGAAGCATCCAAACTGGCAAAATTATCACTGATTCAGACACAAGCGTTATCAGACAGACTGCAAAGAAAACTGACACAGGGTTTTCTGACAGACAGGAGTTTCCTAGAGTTCATCAGGTCACACACTGCCAGTAAATGCATGGGGTCATGTATTGCCAGACCGCCCAGCTGTGTGTGTATAAGTCAACTTGCCCTCTTCACGTCTGTTGTGATTGGCTGACTACTGTCACGTTTCATCATTTAAAGAGGTGAAGCATCTGCCCCATTTTGATAGTCAAATCCCAGGGATCCAAAATGAAGGGGCTGCAGTGGACGCTGCTCTGGGTTTTGTGTTGTGCTGGCATCGTGTCTTCTATCCCAAGGGAATATTTTTTTGCCATTAAGGAGATTCAGTGGGATTATGCTCCTAGTGGTAAAAATGTGATTCAGAACAAACCCATAAAAGAAGATGAGTGAGTACAAACACATCTGAGCTATGGGTTCAGTACACTCTTAAAAATAAAGGAGCTTCTTGATGCCATAGAATAACCATTTTGTCTAAATGGTTCCATAAAACACCTTTAATATCTGAAGAACCTTTCTGTTTCACAAAAGGTTCTTTGTGGCAAAAGAAGATTATTCAGATTATAAAAAGATAAAAAAGAGATGGTTCTTTAAAGAACCTTTGACTGAATGATTCTTTGTGGAACCAAAAATGGTTCTTCTATGGCATTGCTGTGAAGAACCTTTTAAGCACCTTTATTTTTTTCAGATTGAATGCAAGAAATTAGCTTATGATAACATTTTATTAAACGTAATAATTTTAAATGCACACCAGTTGCAATTTAGAGCAGATGATTGTCTATAGCCTTCAAATCTTTAATGAAAATTTCACTTGTATATTCCTCCTGCCTATTATTTAGGCAGTCCTTATCAACTGTAGTATGCAACTGTCAACAAATCACTGTTTTTCCTATAACTCCCAGTGAAAGTCATTGCACCGCTACTCATTTGAATAAAGTTGAATTGCTGCTTCATACAGATTATGTTGAAAACTAATGATTTAAACAATGAAGATGAATGAGCTCCAGTTGCTTTGTTTCTGTAGATAGTTGTAACTGTGAATGCAGCTTCAGAGTCTGGGTCTTCAACAAACCCTTAACCCTAGGGTTATTACATAGAGTTACAATTTTCACCTGACCATTTTTACCTTTCTGAGTCAGTGCATGTAAAAACATCACAAAAATGTTGTTTCGGTGTTTGACAGAGAAGCAAGGGTGTTTCTGGAAAGGGGAGAGCTGCGGATCGGGCGGGTGTATATGAAAGCAGTGTACCAGCAATATACTGACGCCACCTACATGCAAGAGATAGAAAAACCCAAATGGTTGGGCTACCTCGGACCCCTCATTAGTGCAGAAGAAGATGACATAGTTATTGTGCACCTGAAGAACATGGCCCAGCGACCGTACACCATCCATGCACACGGCCTCAGTTACACAAAGACTAGTGAAGGTTATGTCAAATAAGTGTGTGAATTTATTTGATCACACTAGCTCTTGCTCAAGTTGAAAACTGTGAATATATGATTTCTCTCCAGGAGCACTATATCCTGACTCATCGGAAAAGGTGGTGAAAGCCGGTGATTCAGTGGCCCCTGGGAAGTCGTTCACCTACGTTTGGACCCTACCACCTTCCCATAGTCCTGGAAAAGATGACACTAACTGTCTGACCAGAATATACCACTCGCATGTTAACGCCCCCAAAGACATCGCTTCAGGTCTCATTGGACCTCTCATTATATGTAAAAAAGGTACAAATCTTTCTGTTCGCTTCAAGGTTCATATGTCAGGATCCCTCTAATTACAGTAATGGTGTGGGTTCAAATACAAACAGTTTTAATATGCATATATACAGTATCTCACAGAAGTGAGTACACCCCTCACATTTTTTTAAATATTTTATTATACCTTTCATGTGACAACACTGAAGAAATGACACTTTGCTACAATGTAAAGTAGTGAGTGTACAGCTTGTATAACAGTGTAAATTTGCTGTCCCCTCAAAATAACTCAACACACAGCCATTAATGTCTAAACCGCTAGCCACAAAAGTGAGTGCACCCCTAAGTGAAAATGTCCAAATTTGGCCCAATTAGCCATTTTCTCTCCCCGGTGTCATGTGACTCGTTAATGTTACAAGGTCTCAGGTGTGAATGGGGAGCAGGTGTGTTAAATTTGGTGTTATCACTCTCACTCTCTCATACTGGTCACTGGAAGTTCAACATGGCACCTCATGGCAAAGAACTCTCTGAGGATCTGAAAAAAAGATTTTTTGCTCTACATAGAGATGGCGTAGGCTATAAGAAGATTGCCAAGACCCTGAAACTGAGCTGCAGCACGGTGGCCAAGACCATACAGCGGTTTAACAGGACAGGTTCCACTCAGAACAGGCCTCGCCATGGTCGACCAAAGAAGTTGAGTGCATGTGCTCAGCGTCATATCCAGAGGTTGTGTTTGGGAAATAGACGTATGAGTGCTGCCAGCATTGCTGCAGAGGTTGAAGGGGTGGGGGGTCAGCCTGCCAGTGCTCAGACCATACGCCGCACACTGCATCAAATTGGCCTGCATGGCTGTTGTCCCAGAAGGAAGCCTCTTCTAAAGATGATGCACACGAAAGCCCGCAAACAGTTTGCTGAAGACAAGCAGACTAAGGACATGGATTACTGGAACCATGTCCAGTATCTTATCTTGGTCTGATGAGACCAAGATAAACTTATTTGGTTCAGATGGTGTCAAGCGTGTGTGGCGGCAACCAGGTGAGGAGTACAAAGACAAGTGTGTCTTGCCTACAGTCAAGCATGGTGGTGGGAGTGTCATGGTCTGTGGCTGCATGAGTGCTGCCGGCACTGGGGAGCTACACTTCATTGAGGGAAGTCTGATGAGACCAAGATAAACTTATTTGGTTCAGATGGTGTCAAGCGTGTGTGGCGGCAACCAGGTGAGGAGTACAAAGACAAGTGTGTCTTGCCTACAGTCAAGCATGGTGGTGGGAGTGTCATGGTCTGTGGCTGCATGAGTGCTGCCGGCACTGGGGAGCTACAGTTCATTGAGGGAAGTTCATACTGAAGCAGAGCATGATCTCCTCCCTTCGGAGACTGGGCCGCAGGGCAGTATTCCAACATGATAACGACCCCAAACACACCTCCAAGATGACCACTGCCTTGCTAAAGAAGCTGAGGGTAAAGGTGATGGACTGGCCAAGCATGTCTCCAGACCTAAACCCTATTGAGCATATGTGGGGCATCCTCAAATGGAAGGTGGAGGAGCGCAAGGTCTCTAACATCCACCAGCTCCGTGATGTCGTCATGGAGGAGTGGAAGAGGACTCCAGTGGCAACCTGTGAAGCTCTGGTGAACTCCATGCCCAAGAGGGTTAAGGCAGTGCTGGAAAATAATGGTGGCCACACAAAATATTGACACTTTGGGCCCAATTTGAACATTTTCACTTAGGGGTGCACTCACTTTTGTGGCCAGCGGTTTAGACATTAATGGCTGTGAGTTGAGTTATTTTGAGGGGATGGCAAATTTACACTGTTATACAAGCTGTACACTCACTACTTTACCTTGCAGCAAAGTGTCATTTCTTCAGTGTTGTCACATGAAAAGATATAATAAAATATTTACAAAAATGTGAGGGGTGTCCTCACTTCTGTGAGATACTGTATTTTATGTGACATGAGATATTTTCCATCTCATGTCATGACATGACAACACAGTGATTTTCAAATGATACACAAAGAATTTACAGCAGTGACAAATATAACTGGAAATTCATCCACTTAGAAATGTAATTCCACCTCAAATATGATTATTTAGACATGTCTACAAAATAAGCACAAATGAGAATAATTAATGTGAAAAAAAATGAATTTGTGAATTCATGACAGAGTTTATGGGTTTAAAAGCATAAACTCGGTTGTATTTTGTATACAAGCTTTTCGTTCATGCTTTTAAACCCATAAAGTGCCTGGCCATTAAAGGAATAAAAGGGAGGAGACAAAAGTTGTATATGATTTTTTTGTCAATGTACACAGCAAAATCCCCAGTGTCAAATTAACACTGCTGGGTGTCTATATGTGTCCACACTACAGAGTGTTAAAAGTAACACTGAAGTAGTGTTGAAGTGAATTAGATAATTAGTTGATTAATTAAGTGATGATTGAGCATTAGTGATGTACACCTGCTGTTAACAAGCACAATCACTGAAGAGAAACAACAAGAACAGAAAAAAAGAGAAATACAACAACAACAACAACTGACTTCCAGTCACAGGCTTAGATGAAATTAACTTAAATAAAACACATGAAATCTCTCAAGATCTCAGCAGAGGAGGATTAAACAACACCACAAACAGCATTACCAGCTTCATTCATTACTAACCACTTTTATTTTATTTCTGAAATATGTCTAATAAGTTTTTATTGAGAACAGAGGTTTAGATGTTGAATGTTTCGTTTAAAGTCACTGTAAGATTCTTGAATGACAGGAGGAGACTGTTGTAATCTGGAAACTTTTACTGAATTTGATGCAACGCAGAACAGAACATCTTCAGCCAGCACTTAGAACAAACTGAAAAACTCCACTTTTGGAAACTGGAAACAAACTGGAAACACAGTTTGCCCCCTTAACACTTTCTGTTAAGACTTGAACCCTTTAAAAAAAAAAAGAAAAAAAAAAAAAAAGTTGTATTTATGCATATTACGCAATGATCATTTTTTTTGGCCTTTATTTTAGGTAGGACAGTGATTTAGACAGGAAGCAAAGTGGGAGCGAGAGAAGGGGGTCTGGAAAGGTCCGCAACCCAGGACTCCCGAAGCGTAATGGCTCTATATATCTGTGCACTGCCCATGAGGCTACTGGCGCCAACACACAATGAGCGTTTGGATTCCAGGAACCTAGAATATTTAACAAAAAACTTAGGAAAAATCTTTTAAGTATGTTAAACATACTTAGTTACTTAGGCTAGATGCTACACAGTGACAATTTGGGATGCAAATGATGACTCAAATGATTATGTACAGTGAAATTGTTGATAAAAATTCATATAAAAAAGTTGACCGCCATGAAAGTCTTTGTATACTGTAATCCACACACTTCAAGTTCTGATATAGTCCACTAACAATGAATGATTCTTTGTTGTTTGTGCAATTCTCAGGCTCTCTAGGTGTGCATGGGGACAAGGCAGCTGACTATCTTTACGCCCTTATGTTCACGGTGTCTGATGAGAACCTCAGCTGGTACCTGGATGAAAATATCAAGACGTACTGCACAGCTCCTGCCAAAGTCAACAAGGACGATGAAGGCTTCCAGGAAAGCAATAAAATGCACTGTGAGTTCTGTAATAATGTCTCGGAATAATGATTGCACAAACTGTGAACAGGCATACAGTAGAGTATATCCTATATCCTATATACTATTATTTATTAACAACAGTCTGTGAAACTAACCATGAATCTCAACTTCCCTTATGAACTTTACTGTAGCTATCAATGGGTATGTCTTTGGAAACCTGCCGGACCTCAGTATGTGCATGGGCAATAAGATCCACTGGCACTTGTTTGGGATGGGGAACGAGGTGGACATCCACTCAGCCTTCTTCCATGGACAGATCCTGACGGACAAACGGCACCATGTTGACACCGTCAGTCTGTTCCCGGCTACTTTTGTTAATGTAGAGATGGTGGCAGATAATCCCGGCCAGTGGCTCCTCAGCTGCCAGGTCAATGATCATCTAGAAGGTACAGAAAGAAAATATGGATGCATTCTGCATTGTTATAATTGCTGTGTTGCATTTAATGACATTTCTCCCCTCTTTTAGCTGGCATGCAAGCCATTTTTGAGATTGAGAAGTGTTTCCCAAACGTGCATAAACCCAGACCCTTTGGAGAAGTGAGACAGTATTACATTGCCGCTGAGGAAATTGTTTGGGATTATGGGCCAACAGGGATAAACCAGTATTCAGGGAAGAAACTTGTTGATGACAGGTAAAAATATTATTGTAAGCTGACTGGCTGACTGATTGTAAGCGGATGTCCTTCTGTCCTTACATCTGCGCTTGTGTCTCTGAATATCCACAGTGTATCTGACACTTTCTTTGATAACCGCAATGATCGCATCGGGGGTAAATACAAGAAGGTCCAGTATGTGGAATATACTGATGACACATTTACCAAACACAGAGAGAGGACCCCTGAGGAGGAGCACCTGGGAATTCTGGGTAATAAAACTACAATTTCTATGGGGACACAAATGTTGTCGACAGAACAGAACAAGCAGTACAGATATTATTTGTCTTGAATTCATTGCAAAGCTTTCATTGTACAGTTTAATTGAGTATTAAAAGTACAAATTACTGATTATGGGATGTTTTTTAGGTCCAATCATCAGAGCAGAGGAAGAAGACACAATTAAAGTGACATTTAGAAATAAAGCAAGTAGACCCTACAGTATCCAACCTCACGGAGTGCAATATAACATAGAAATGGATGGAACTCTCTACTACAATGTCCTGGAAGGTAAAGAATAAACCTCTTTGAATAAATGTATAAAATGTATGACAGACCTAAACTAAATATCATTCTTTTCCATTCTTTTTTTTTAAAATGCAGAGTCATACACTGCCAAGAAGCTTCGTGAAGTCAAGAAAGAAGCAAGTAAGAAAATATATACAGAAAGATCTGGAAATGAATGGATAAGTCAACCCAGACCGTTGTCTAATAAGTCTAATATTGAATCAAGGCCAGGGATCATTGTGCAAAAGTGTATTTTCCAGTCCTGGCTGGCCTCAAACAAATCAGTCCAAATCCATGAGAGACCAAAGTCTGAATTATCTGGGTGATTAGTGGTCTCACTGTGAACAATTCACCAGTTCACATAAAAAAAAAATGTCTTCATAATGCATTCATCTAGCTATTGATCCATCCATTTTCTAAACCAATATGTAGGGTCGCAAGGATGCTTTCCCGTTGCATATATGCCAGTCAAAAAGCCCTTTAAAAGTAGGTACCGGCAGTGTTTCATGATCCACTATCCCATGAGTGTCAAATCCTGCACCTGGAGGGCACTGTATTGCAGAGTGTATCTTGCATCCTAATATCCTAATTAAACACACCTAAACATTGACTTTAGGATCACTAGAAACTTCTAGGAAAAGGTGTTGGATCTGGTCGGAGCTGAACTTTGCAGGACATTGACCCTCAAGGGTCAGGACTGGAAAACCTTGCACTATCCAATTCAAATCAAGTCAAGCCACCTTTATTTATATAGTGCTTTATACAATCCTGTCAGACCTGTGTTCTCTGTGTCTCGTGTTTCCCCTCCTCTCGTGCCCATATTTGGTTAGTTCCTGTTCCTGTCCTCATTTGTAATTATCAGTTCCCAGCCCTGTGTCTTTAGTTAATTAGTCCCCAGCCCTGTGTTATTAATTATCTAGTTTAGTCTCCCCTTTAAAAGCCCTGTGTTTCTCTGCTTCTGTATTCAGTCTTAACGTCATTAGGTGTGTGGATGTTGTGTCTCCTGCGGTCTCTAAATAGTGTTCAAAAGAAGTTCCTCGTTCCTGGCTCCTGGAGTACACTGTGACAAATACAGATTGTGTCAAAGCAGCTTTACAGTGTTAAACAAGAAAACAATGTTTCGATTATGCAAAACAAAATTCGGTAACACTTTCTATGAAGCCCATATTTAGAATACATTATAAAGGTATTCTTAAGGCATTATAACGAATGCATATTGCATTATAAATAACGTTATAATATGTTGAATCATCTCATGAATATTCATAAGAACAGTTTTAATGTATTATAATAGTTACTTATTTGTGGTTCTAGCTTTAAAGAGTATGATGATTTATAACACACAATGAACACGATCCATCAGTTTAAGTTACAATGGATTATATTTCTCATAGTTATAATGTATTATAAGACTCATATCTTGCAACGTTACTTATCTTACTTTACTTAAAGCAGACAAAGACCACTTATAAGTAATAATAATAACAATAATATATATATTTTTTTCTCTCTCAAACAGCCATAAGATCAGATATCAGATCAGATGAATGTGTAATATGACACATTTGCTTTGAACATTTTTTTTTTTATAATATCAATTTGATTATTTTGATGGCACCCTTTAAACAGCTGTTGATAAGTAACTCTGCAACTACATGTCAACTAGCCATCATGAGAGTATTAGTAGTGTGTCTGCTGAATATACTGTATGCTAACACTTTATTTTGATGGTTCCTCAACAGACAAACTGAGTATAGGATACTTTGCAAGTATGTGAACATTCTACCTACCCTACCTAAGACTACTAATACAATTAGTTTTATATAAACATTGCACTCAAGAGATACTGTGCAGATCTTAAATAAACAATGTCAAGCTATGATATAGCCCATTATAAATGAAGTAGATTTAATATGGTGTTCATTGTGTTATAAATAATCATACTCTTAAGAGTTATAACCACAAATACGTAAGTACTATAATGTATTATAATTGTTGTTATGATTATTCATGAGATTTTATAACACATTATAAGGTTTTTTATAATGCATTATGCATTCAATATAATGCCTTAAGAATACCCTTATAATATTATAAATACCGGCTTCATAGAAAGTGTTACCCAAAATTCAATTCTGCTGTAAAGTAGCTCTGAAAAGGAGGACAAGAGTAAACAGTCAGTTTTCCAGTTAAAGGGAGTTCATCATTGATTCAGTGATGTCATCATCCAGCTCAGTTCAATTCTTTTCACATAGTGTCTGTGCAATCAAGTCAACGATACTGGAAAATATTAAGTGTCCCCATTCAGCCCTGAATCCAACTTGGTAATTCTTGAGTAAAATCAAGTCTGGTCCTTCATATTATTTATAAGCCAAAAATAAGAATAAAAATAAAAATGAATCACTGTATGTAGAAATGCTGAAGTTGTATGTTGTATCTTTCAGGAGTGGTCGAGCCACTTCCTGCTGCATTGGTCCGTCCTGACACCACCTACCAGTATGAGTGGGTGGTTCCTAAGGATGGAGGACCGACCGAAAAAGATCCAGATTGCATCACCTACATGTACTACTCAGCGGTGGATCCCATTCGAGACACCAACTCTGGGCTGGTTGGACCTCTCCTGATCTGCAAGCCCAAAACCCTCAAATCAGGAAAGCAGGTGTGGGAGGTGGACGTTGAGCATTTTAACATTTGTAAAATATTTACTGCATTATTAGTAGCTGAAAGCATGTGGAGAACTTTGTGATTTTCTGCTGAGTTCACATTTGGGTCTTGCTATGCCTAATAATTTAAAACAGTTAATTGCTCATAGCTTTGCCAATATATATTTTTTTTCCATCCCAGCAAAATGTGGTCAAAGAGTTTCACCTTCTTGCAACTGTGTTTGACGAGAACCTGAGCTGGTATTTGGATGACAATATCAACAGATTCGCAAAACAGCCCAAATCTGTAAAAAAAGAAGATGAAGATTTTCAAGAGTCCAATAAAATGCACTGTAAGCACTAGCCACGCTCCTTAAAAGAAAAAAATAAAAATAACAATTGCATTTCTGTAGCACACAAACCATATTTTTGCATTTTCACCCAAACTAATATTTGTTTTCCATTCACAGCGCTCAATGGATACATGTATGGGAATCTGAAAGGCTTGAGTATGTGTAAAGGTGATAAGGTGTCTTGGCATCTGTCCGGACTAGGATCAGAAGTTGACATCCATGGACTTTACTTTGAGGGCAACAGGTTCCTCTACAAAGACACCAGGAGAGACACCATCAACGTGTTTCCTCATATCTCTCACACTGTCATCATGGAGCCTGACAGCATGGGTACAGTCCCATCTCTTCTCTTTTTAATCTCACTGCAAAGAACAACTCTGTCTTTCCCCTGTGAACCTCGCTAATAGACTTATGCTTAAAACAACTAAATCAACATTGTTTATTCATTATAATGTAACATGGTGTCTGCAGGACAGTTTAAGGTGGTATGTAAAACCACAGATCATTATCATGGAGGCATGAGAGCCAACTACACCGTGGAGAAGTGCCACTTCTGGAACCGTCAGTCTGAGACGATGCTACACCAGAAGAAGTATTACATCGCTGCAGTTGAAATGGACTGGGACTATTCACCCACCCGCACATGGGAGGAACAGATGCACCATAGTCTGAAAGACAGGTATTATTCCAGGTCCTTCAGCAGAACTCATAAATCCCATTTGCAAACACAAGACATTGAAGAACAACATGTTTGCGCCATTGACGCCTAACTTGGTTATATGCCAAGCATCAACATGCAGATGTGAACGATATTTGAGATTTATTGTGTTGGGTAAAATTATTAGCAAATAACCTAAGATTATCAGTGAATAGCTGCATTAATGCCACAAACTCAAATATTTTTTTTAGTGAGTTTTAACAGACTGTGACCAACTAATTTTTAAGTGTAGAGTAGTTTGTAGTGTAGTGTTGTTTTGGACTAAATTCAGAATACAAAGACCATTCAGGCAATATCTATGGAAAGGAAAACACTTTTGTGCATTTACAATGTCAGTAAAATGTGAATGCAAGATCTAGATCATAATTACTTTGATATATTCAGCCCAGGCAACGAGTTCCTCAAGAAAGAAGGCAAATTCATTGGTTCAAAATATAAGAAGGTACTGTATAGGGAGTACACCGATGAAACCTTCACCAAACCCAAGGAATCTACTGCTGATACAGAACACTTGGGAATTATGGGTAAATATTAACAGAATATGCGGTACATAGATGGTTGACTCATAATTTGTTGTATGTTTGTAAACCTTCAAAATATGTTGATCTCAGGACCCATGATCCAAGGTAAAGTGGGAGAAAAGGTGAAGATTGTGTTTAAGAACATGGCTAAGAGGCCATACTCCATACACGCCCATGGAGTTAAAACTGACAGTCCTCAGGTGGCCCTGACACGTCCAGGTAAGATCTGACAGTTGAATATTAGACAAATTTAAGTACACATTGTTTATCAAAGGATAAGTTCACTTCCAGAATAAAAATGTCCTGATAATTTACTCACCCCCATGTCATCCAAGATGTTCATGTCTTTCTTTCTTCAGTCGCAAAGAATTTTTTTTTTGAAAGTTTTTTGAGGAAAATATTCCAGGATTTTCTACTTATAGTGGACTTCAATGGTGGCCAACGATTTGAACATCAAATTACAGTTTCAATGCAGCTCCACACGATCCCAACCGAGGAATAAGTGTCTTACCTAGAGAAACGATCGGTCATTTTCTGAGAAAAAATCATATTTATCCACTTTTTACCACAAATGCTCGGCTTGCTCAGACATCGTTGTTTTACCTTTTTTATTAAAGGGCATTTGACTTTTTTTTGCATGTTCGCTTTGTAAAAACTGGGTCGGTACTTCCGCCTACGTCACGCGTGACCTTTCCAATATCACCTAAGACGTACATGCGCATCGCAGAGCTAATGCTAGCTGAGAATATACTAGATAATTTGTTAGATAAGACCCTTAATCCTCGGCTGGAATCGTGTAGAGCTCTTTGAAGCTGCATTGAAAGGGCATTTTGACATTCAAATCGTTGGCCACCATTTAAGTCCACTATATGATATAATCCTGGAATGTTTTCCTCAAAAAGTCTTTGCAAATGAAGAAAGAAAGACATGAACATCTTGGATGACATGGGGGTGAGTAAATTATCAGGACATTTTTATTCTGGAAGTGAACTTATCCTTTAAGTCTAAATAAATGTGTTGTTTACTCAAGGTGAAACTCAGACCTATACCTGGTACCTCCCAAAGAATTCTGGGCCAACAGAACAGCAAGAGGAATGCAGTGTTGGAGCGTATTACTCCACCGTGGATGTTATCAAGGTACCTTTCTCACCAAGTGAAACAAACTCCTTGTTCAAAACCAGTGTGATGTTTCCTAAAACCTAACGACCTGGCAATTCATAGCTATTTTACCTTTTGGCAAATTGGTGGCGAATTCATATAAATTCATATCTCATTTGCACTTTTTCATCCCTTACAAAAATTAACCATGGTTTTACTACAAACAACAAAACTATGATTACTATAGTTAAACCATGGTAACCACATGGTTTTGCTACACTAACCATAGCTTAACCATGGTATTTTTTATAGTAAATCTGTGGTTATAAAAATAGTGATTAATGTGCCAAAAACTTTTTTTTTCATTTGATTGGGTTGTGTGAAGCATCCTGAAATTAAATCTCTGCATTCGAAGTGCAAAGGAGACTTGCAGTCATATTTCTAAGCTAAAAGCATGATAGCTGTGAGTACACAAAATATAAAACGGGACAGTTTAAATAAACTGTATGCATTTATTTTACTTTTCGGTAGTATATGAAATGTAGTTCATCATCATTTCTCTCGACTCGTCCACCATTTTGGATAATTTACTTTCACTGAACTGCATTCAGTGCAAATGTGATTCTGCCTTAGAATTTGGTCCAAAGAAGATGTCTTAGAAGGTAACATGGTTATATCTGTAGAAGTTTTGGAAAGCAGCCAGAGTCTATCTGATTGTCTTCTCATGCAGGACATGTACAGTGGTTTGATCGGGCCGCTGGTCATCTGCAAGAAGAGCCTGGCGCGTACACTGGGGCTGAAGAAAGAGATTGAGGAGTTTGCTCTGCTCTTCATGGTCTTTGATGAGAATGAATCTTGGTATCTGGATGACAACATCAAAGCTCATGTTATTAACCCTCCAAAGGCACTGAAGGAGGATGAAGAGTTTATTGAAAGCAACAAGATGCATGGTGAGTTCAGTGTCTCTGGCTTGAATAGTTTTGGTCATGGTTTTTGAGGACGAGGACGTGTCTCAAATAATTGAGAACATTTCATAGAATATTGTACTGTTAGCACTGCTAAACCCTGAGAAATTTCCTCTCTTAATTAAAACATCATTGCATAAGCATTAAATATAAGCAATGTTCCTGTTTTTATTATTCACCAAAAGCTCTAGTGTAAAATGGACAAAATTTTAAGTTTTGATGATAAATTATTTGTTATTCCGTTGTTTATCACAGGAATCAATGGTTTAGTCTATGGCAATCTTAAAGGCCTGAACATGAAGGTTGGAGATAAAGTGTACTGGTATCTGATGGGAATGGGAAACGAGGTGGACATACACACAGCACACTTCCACGGCCACAGCTTTGACTACAAGGTCAGCCATCCATGCATCCTATTCACATTTTCTTCAGAGAATCTAAAACTCTTCTAGAGTATCAGAGTGATGACGGGCTTTTCCCGCAGGTCAGCGGCACACATCGAGCAGACGTGTTCGATCTGTTCCCCGGGACGTTCCAGACAGTCACCATGCGTCCGCTGTATTCTGGCACCTGGCTCCTGCACTGTCACGTCACCGACCACATCCAGGCCGGAATGGAGACCACATACACCGTGCTCGAGAAAGCTGGTGAGTTTCTGTGTTCATGAGATTAAATTTCCCAGATAGCAACATATTGTCGGCCCAGAACCGGCCCACATCTGGTACATGTAGAATGATGATCTGGTCCACATGTGGCGTGGAATGATGGCACTTGAGTGGACCGCTCCTGTTTGCCAGATCTGGGCCAAAAGCTGGGCCGACATTATGTTGCTATCTGGGTTAGTAATTGGATGTAAAATACAGAATAACATGTTTTACTACACTGTTATGCAAAGATTACTCTTCAGCTCTTTAATACATAAAGGGGAGAGCGAGGCATGTTGTCACATGGGGTGGCTGACATGAGAATTCCAGTTATACAAACATTTGTTTTCTGGTTAGTTTGGGTATGTTTTACCAGCTACACAAACTAAATAGTAAAAATGTTTTTTTGTTTTTTTTTTAGGAAAAAGATAGGAGCTTCCTGGGTTTGTTGGATCATAAATTTACTGGAAGACCAGGTTTTTGTTAATACTTGCCCATGGCTTTTCTAAATAAACACTTTTTAAAAAACAAGCAGAAAAATATTCCTGTCATGCTTAAAAATACTGTTAAAGTCAACATGGCATTAAAAGTTTTAATCTGACAAATTTGATTAGATGGTGAAAAATGGCCTCTAAATAGACTATATCGTATATAAAAGTAGTTTCAGAAGGTTATTTTTATTTTTTGCACAATAAGATCAGGAAAGATGACATTAAATAAGGTTGATTTAGTATGAAAATGGTAGCAGGAAAGCATGAATTTTGTTACTGTAGCTTTAAAATATATACACGGAAAATAATATTTACAAAATCAGCTGCACACAAGATTCTGTATTTGAATGTAATTTAATAATAATAAAAAGGACACTTTATAATGTTCATTCTGAAAAATCAGATGAAATGAGATGACAGCTGCAATATGGGTAATGTGCACACACATATCTGACAAACATTCAAACAAAAAAAGTACATGCCTAACAATCCAAAACAATATATATTTTTTATAATTGTACATAATGTCATATATATATATATATATATATATATATATATATGTGATTATATTTTGTAGTCTGTATTTGTCAGAATATATTTTGTAGTTTAGATTTGTTCTTAGAATAAGGAGAGTACTTGTTTTTGAAGTAAACTTATAATGTTCCAGTCAGTGTTAATATTCGTCAACGAACCTTTTTTCTGTGACTAAGATTGATGAGCTAAAACTAATATCTGATTATAAAAACTATGACGAAATTTATGCCGCGTCTTCGTTAACAAGACGTTGTTTGAGGACTACGTACATTCAAAATACATCCTATAGGCTAAGTTAACTGTCTTGTCTTTCAAAATGTGCGTCTCTGTCATTGATTGGATAAAGGGCGTTTGCATATCTATTCTCAGAATGGCAGATGTGTGTGTGTGTACTGTGTATATTTATTAGGTACATATTACACACACATGCATGTATATATTTAAGAAACATATGTTACATTATATACGAATTATATGTAAATACATGTACATTTTTTCAAAATATATGCTGTATGTATGTGTATTTATATATACATAATAAATATACACAATACACACACATATATTATGTAAACAAAAACTTATTTTGGATGCGATTAATCGTGATGGGGTTTGTGGCCTAATGGATAGAGAGTCGGACTTGTAACCCAAAGGTTGGTGGTTCGAGTCTCAGGTCCAGCAGGAGTTGTCAGTGGATTAACCAGTGCCCTCTCCACCCTCAATACCACGACTGAGGTGAGACCCTTGAGCAAGGCACCGAACCCCCAACTGCTCCCTGGGAGCCGCAGCATTGGCTGCCCACTGCTCCGGATAGGTGTGTGTGTGTGTCAAAAAAGTTATAATATTTATTATAATCATTATTTTTATTGAAAATAATTAAACTGTCAGTAATAAAAAAGCAAAGGACAAGTGATGTTTTATAAACAAATTTCGGGAGGAGCACGCGCAGATAATTAACACGGCCAGCTAATCATTAGTGATTACACTATTTATCCAATCAGTGCACAAGCAATCTCCTATAAATAACCAAGTACGTCCTACCTTCATTATCTCGACTTTCAGCATCCCTCCACCACCCCGACTCCACACCTTCAGCCCGTTCTACCCCTGCACGGGGAGAAGCGCACGGGGGAGCACTTTGAGGCCGAGCCGAGCACCGAGCTCGGATCCCTCTCCCCGGACAGCACGCCAAATACGCTTAACCTTTACTCGGTTTGATTATATGTAAGTGTGAACTTGTGAAATGCAATAGAATATAAAAGATACTAATGAAACAAACTGTGCTTTAAATGTGCCATAGAATGCATTGATGCAATATTTAAAATTTTTCTCTGATATCTACATAGAAGGTATGTGGCTTAGGTAAGGGCAAAAATTATCCAGAAACAGTTTTACATGTGCATTTACAACCCTAGGATTTCTCCCCAGAATGAAATGGTCTGTTATTACCTTATTTGGAAGGGTCATGAATAATAATGTTGAGCTCTGCTCTGATTGGCTGTTTCACAGTGCGGCTCAATGTTGAGCTCTGATCTGATTGGCTGTTTCACAGTGCAGCTCATTTCATTAGCTCACAGGAAGGAAACACAGGGAAAATATATATTTCAATACTTTCTCGTGCAGTTATATCGTTGGGTAATTATACTGTAAATAAAATGCGGCCATCAGGGAGCCGCTATTAATATGCTGGGCATTGAAACTGCTTTTGAATGCACGATAGCTTTTTAGTTTCACTTTCACTTTAGAGATTCGCGATTGTACATACTCTGTTTATACTATGTAGCGGCAGTACTTGCCACACATTTTACAAGATCAGATGCTTGTCAGTGGTGCTCAGGATCTGTAAATCATTCGCCATCATCCTCAGTCATCTCTCCACTATGTTTATGTGGTAAGTGAAATCTTATGTACTGTAATGTAACAGGCTACCGCTAGCAAGGAGCTAACCATATCCCTTTAGTGGCTCGCGTTATTTTATTAGAACGTTGTTATTTGCTTTCCGTGCCTTTCTGAATACAGACACCAACCCATCCCTGCACTTCACATCCCCTTCACAGCCTGGAACATAACATTTATTTCCATGATCTGCCATTTTCGCTGTTGTCCTCGCTTGTTTCTTCACAATACCTGCAGAACTTCTGATGGTTCGACTGGCGGCTGGCCTAGAACATGGGCGGGTATATGCAAATGTTGGGGGCGTAACTATTTGTAACAAATGTTGGGGGCATAACTACTATTTATAAAACAGCATAGTCTTCACTGTAAGAATTATATTTTCTTTGTTTCTTATTACAGCTACAAAAGTCCTTCAGTCAAGAGCAGTGTGTGATTTTGAATTTGTCTTTTGTTGTTTGATTAATATTAAGCACACTCGCAGCAGGAATATTAGACTGCTGTCATTTTAAGAGCCGCACGGATCCAATTTACCGTTACACATGTATTTTCATTCTCAACTGTTTATATTTATATTTATATTTATGCATTTAGCAGACGCTTTTATCCAAAGCGACTTACAGTGCATTCAGGCTATACATTTTTTTTTTTTTTATCAGATGAAGAACCCACAACCTTTTGCGCTGCTAATGCAATGCTCTACCACTGAGCCACAGGAACACTTCATTTATGTTTATGTTCATTTATTACATTACCGATGAAGGTTTACATGAATAATCATTAATAATCACTATTTTGACACTTTTTTGCGTGTATTTGACCTTTTAGATGCGCACCTTGAGCTAAAGGTTGACTTTACAATCCGTGTTGTGCTCCGTCTCTGAGCGCATGCACAGAATTCCAGCTTTAGTTCTCTTTTGCGCTTTTAAAAACATGAATAAATCTAATATGCTTCAATAAATCAAGCAAATTTTACATGATTTTACTGATTTTTCACGTGAAATTGGGCATTTATGGAGGAGCAAAAGTGCACCACTGGAAAGGGAGCGGAATGGGGCACAATAATCATCTTATCTCAGTTATTGTATTTTCATAATCGTTGGAGGCCAAAATCGAAATAGAAACTGTTTTTCGATTAAGTGCACAGCCCAAGTTCAGATATGTTTCTGTGGATGTAAGGCATGGATTCCTGATGACAGACCTCTGCGTGGCGGTCCATCTGCTGCCTGTAGCTGTGCAGGTCACCCTTGCGCAGGGCCAGGGAGGCCATACACAGGGACAGGGTGATGGAGGGGGCGCCGCAGGCCTCCTGCTGTCTCAGGTGGGTCACGGCGTGGTCAGGATCAGCGTTCAGCATGGACGGACTGCTCACCACATGAGGAAGCTGAGAGGATTCAGCCACACTGAAGATCTCCAGGACTTTATCAGCCACGTCCTACAGCACAGACACAACACAGGATGACTCTTACAGCAACTGTTTTACAGGCCATAATTAAACAGACTTGAATAATGAATGAATGAATCAAGAAGTGTAGTTTGACTGTAATTTTAGCCTAAATTTAAATAAATAAATATATTCCAGGTGCACTATAAGTTAAGCTCAATCAACAGCATCTGTGGTATTATGTTGAAAAAAATAATTTAGACTCCTCGCACCTTCTCTTTTATATCACACTATGGGTTTTCAAAGTTTTTAAACGCAGAACCCTTGTGAGGGACTTCCTTACTAACATATAAATGTATATTTTTGTGTACAATGGCCCATTTACACTATGAGAGAAATATAGAGTGTGATCATATAATAAAGAACATTTCTTTGCAATTTTTTAAAGAAAACTTTTCCCCTCAAAATTAAATAAGTGGTTTATTTAAGCTTTTATATACTAAAGCAGAGAATTAAAATATTATCTGGAAACTATTTACGTTGCATTCAGTTTACAGAGTAGATCTTTTTCTACCCACTGTTAGAGGTATAAACATTTCAGAAAAAAAATGTGTGTGTGTATATATATATATATATATATATATATATATATATATATATATCAATGTAATAATTATACCCAGACCCTTGTGTGAAAGCACCGTATCAGACAGTAATAGGCCATTTTGAGATTATCTTAATTTCTATATTTGCATTTGCATAACCTGCCTACCTGACAAGAAAACTCTAAATAAATATGTATAATAATCATTAATTTAATTTCATCTCATTTGACATAAGTGAAATGCATTTTAACATTACATTGACCCAGGATCAGAATAAAGCAATAAGCCCTGTGAAGCCGTGGTTTACAGTGAATTTATAACAGATAAGGGGTTGTTAAACTCTGCGGTCCGGTGTGTGACGTGTGTGTGCACGCGCTCTGGCTCACGCTGCATTCACACGGGGCGTCGGCATCAACGCTTGACGGAGGGCGTGTCTGAAGCGTGGTGCTGACGCAACTTTTCAAGCGCCAACGGAGGCGTCAGCCAATCAGATCGCCTCATGCAAATACCCAATCCCGTTCATGCAACACCAGAGAAGTATGTGATTGGTTGTTGTAACTATGACGGCGCGTCAGCACCACGCTTCAGACACACCCTCCGTCAAGCGGTGACGCCGACGCCCCGTGTGAATGCAGCGTGAGCCAGAGCGCGCGCACACACACACACGTCACACACCGGATGCGTGTGCGCACTCAGATCACTTGGACATGGTTGTGTACAAGAGGTAAAAAACGATATAAATACTGTTCGTTTTCTCACACAAACCGCTTGTTTCGTGTCTTAGGCCATCAATGTGTAGTTACGATGGGGAATTGATTAATTTGGATTTCTCTGTGCATGTTCTTTTTCCCTCTTATAGAGACAGGGACCTATACCTGCCATTATATGACTGACAGACTAGAACGGTTTGACCTAAAAACATCAAAATTGGATCTACTGAAGAAAAAAAGACACCTACATCTTGGATGCCCTTGGGGTAAGCTGATAGATACCAAATTTTAATTTCAAAGTGAACTATCCCTTTAATAGAAAGAGGTTTTGTAATACAATCAATAATTTTATTATATATTAAGGAAACAGATGGCCGACCAGCAGATGGTGCAATCCAGTCCCGCATAGGATGAGAGGAAATGGAAGAAGACCAAGGAACGCCATATGCTTTGAGAGCAGAACGTAATTGAAGAAAAACAAAATATGCAGATGCTGGTAGACAAAATTTGGTTCTTAATGTCTGAAATGAACAGAGGCCCTGGTTATCATATATATCACCGCACGTGTTTACACCCAAAGTAGACCAAGAGGGTTGGACAAACGGACAATTTCCACATACAAAATTAAAATTGTGCCATAAAGGTGTACTGTTACAGAATTTGAAGGGTCCACCTATCCGACGTTCAACCGTTTTTTTCCCTGGGGAAGTTAGGGGGTATCAGGAGCCCTCCGGGGCTAGACACAGACAAACAGGACATCCCACAGGAACCGCTTCCACCTCCACGACAAGGGGGCAGGCGGCTAGAATGGCCACCATGGCCACAACAAGAGGAGCCGCCTGCCCCAGACGAGTCTCCGTGGACAAGACACGACAAGACAAGGCGAGTTAAAATGTTCCTGTGGGCACAACACGACTTAAAAATGGCACTCCTGGCCGTGACATGTGGACTTGATCCATGGGGCTAGGGATAGCGGCGGCCAGCGGGCATGAGTCAGCGCCAATCCGGTAGGCTTGAGTCAGCGGCAATCCGGCGGGCATGAGTCAGCGGCGATCCGGCGGGCTTTGAGTCAGCGGCGATCCGGCAGGCATTGAGTCAGCGGCGATCCGGTGGCGTGAACTCCCGCGATCGGCGGGCATGAGGGCTCGCGGCCAGAGGACTCGCGGCACTCGCGGAGATCCCGCCGAACTCCCACGCCGTCCTGCAGTGGGCTATGGCGGGAGGACGAGTGGCGACTTCCTTGCCACGGGACAAACAAATACAGGAACAAATAAAAACTATTCAAAAAACGAACAAAACAAAACAGGGTGAATGGGCGCCGCTTACGGTTGGGTCTGGTCTTCTGTCACGGTGCACACACGACAGAACCCTGACAAAATGAGGGAATAGAAGAATTAACCTTAACATTGTTAATCGGCATTAAAGCAGATTTGCTCCAATTTATTTTATATCCTGATAGGCTACTAAAATTATCAAATTCCTTAATTATACTAGAGACTGAAACATCAAAGTGGTCTAAATATAGAATAATATCATCAGCGTATAATTAAATACTATGATTATGGTCATGAATCTTAATCGATACTTCAGATTTCCTGATGGCTTGTGCTAAGGGTTCAAGAGATAGACAAAACAATGAAGGGGAAAGTGGACACCCCTGCCTCGTTCCCCGCTGTAAAGGGAATGAGAGGGAAATAATATTACCAGTTATGACTGATGCTGCAGGTGAGTGGTATAATGTCTTAATCATAGAAACGAAGTGTTCACCGAAGCCGAAACATTGCAGAACTGCCCACATATAATTCCACTCTAGCCTGTCAAAGGCTTTTTCTGCATCAAGTGAAAAGACCGCACAAGGGGTTGGGTGGGAGTCCGCAAAGTCAAGAATATGAAGGAGTCGACGCATATTGTCAGATGCATTGCGCCCCTTGATGAAACCAGTTTGGTCCTCCTTGATCAGACTGTGAATTACCTTCTCCATACGAGAAGCAAAAACTTTAGCATAGATTTTTAGATCACATGGGATAAGCGAAATCGGTCTGTAGCTGGAACAATCTAATGGATCTTTCCCTTTTTTAAGAAGTAATGAAATCAGTGATGTTTTTTGATCTCTTTGAAATACCCCATGTTCAATTGCAAAATTAAATGAGTTAAGCATAAGTATCCCTACCAGATCCCAAATTTCTAAATATAATTCAGGGGGGAGACCACCTAGACCCGGCGATTTGCCCTTTTGAAGGCTTTTTAGAGAGATGTGGAGTTCCTCCAAACTTAATGGGGCCTCCAAAGATTCTTTATCTATCTGTGAGATCCGACGCAGTTCCAATTTATCTAAATACTGCTTACAAATTGATTCATCAAAATCTGTTTCGGCTTTATACAGATTTGTGTAAAAACCTTTAAATATGTCATTAATTGCTACAGGGTTCGTGGTGACCTGATCATCCGATGATTTTATTGCGCTAATATATGCCTTAGATTCACATTCTTTCAACCTAAGGGCCAATAAATGACTAGGTCTCTCTGATTCAAAATAAAAATTTTGTCTAGTCATATGTAAAATAAATTCCGCCTTTGAGTGTGAAAGTAAATCATATTCTTCTTTTAAAGAGGACAACTGTGTAGCCTGTTGCTCAGTAAAATGTTGTTTTTGTAGGTTTTGTAATGATTGGAATTTATTTTCTAATTGTGTAAACTGGTGAGTTTTTGCTTTGGCGAGACTAGAAGAGAAAGATATACAGAAACCTCGTATAGCACACTTAGTCATTTCCCACAGTATTTGAGGATCCAGATCAGAGGGCATATTAATTTCAAGAAATTCCTTAATATATTCTTTTAGAGAAGTAATGAAAGTCTTATTACTTAATAATGATACGTTAAAGCGCCATCTAGGGGACTTGGCTTTAACATCGGAAAGAGGAACACTGCACAACACAGCAGAATGATCCAAGTACTCCAGAGTGCAGTCTGGACGATTCCATTGGTTTATAACAGGGCAAATCTTATTGGTGTAGACCTGAGCATGCACATTCCTTTGTGATTGATTTTGTAATTGATTTGGCCATATTACAAAAATATTATGTGCTAACTCTAGAATCATAGGCCTGTCTTAATTATTATCTGTTTAGTAACCATGGTAATTTTAGTCAGACGAAGTCACTGTTTACAAATTAACTCTTGATGACAGCACCTCCGGGTTCTTCAGGTTCATTCATATTTCCTTGAGGATCGGCAGGCCGCGGATCAGCACTAAATTGGGATTTTATACGTAAATTATGATAATTTACTGTATTTTACAGATAGACAAACACGAACATAAGCGGCTGATTACGTTTTAAAGCGTTTTTTGTTGTTGTTTAAAGAGATGAGTTATAGCCTGTGTTGCTCAATGCGTCACAAACTTGGTTATAAAGTGCTAATAAAATGTTTTCATGCCAAGCTCAATGTTTCCTTGTTTATATCTTAATAAAATATTTGAGCCTATATTGATTCTCAGTTCTTAAAGGTTCCTATCTTATAGTAAATAAGTGTCCGTGACATCAGATATTAAAAATCCAATGATTTATGTATCCGCACCCTCATTGTGTGTGCCAGTGTGCGTGTTCTAATCACGGGATGAATTTAGATTCAGTTATTAACACTCGAACATTGCAGCCATATAGACCTGCATAACTATCGAATATTAAATCACTCAGAGCTGTAAATCTGTGCAATAGGTACATGAGCACTTTTAATGAGTAAAAGAGACCTTCTCTGTGATTAATATATTTTAATTTATTAAAGACTGATAACTACTAAAAATCTAAAATCAGTAGGCCTAATATAGTACAGTGATTCCTGGTTCTTTTTAAAGGATTGAGCCTCAAAACCAGTTATTTAATTTGTGCATATAGCCTATATATAAAAGTATAAAAATGTTGCAGAGAAAATTAACATTTATTTCTTAAATACGCACTAAAGCACATTAATAATAATATTTGCTGTAGGTCAGATTTAATAACAGCTGTTTTAGTAAACAAAAACATTTAAAATAGGCCTATATGCAAAAAAAATAAAAATAAAATTGTTTCAGCAAGGTTTTTATTCCCATTATCCACACATAAAACCACAGTTCACGGTATTGGACTATTTGGTATTATTGTCTTATTTGTCACCGCAGTTGTTCTTTAAAATAAAACCATTTGCGGATTTGTCCTATGTCATACTGAACTACAGTGAATTATCATCATATCCAAAGTTTTTCTTATCCACCGGTCCTAAAATAAAGAATATAGGCTACATATAAATATACATTATACAAAACAGCTAAATCTCAAACAGTGGATCATTTTTATCAACATCGCCTAGCTAAAACTGCTGTTTAAGTATCTGCTTCGTGTATTTTGAAAAGTGCAATAATATCTGACTTCATTTAACGTGCAACCCACCTGTTGAGAACCACTAAATATATTTACGTTCATCACACAGAAACATAATTAATATTTCTCGTAGGTGAGGCTATTTATAGCATAGGACTATATCATGGCCACGAATTAAGAATTTGTTCCCCAGACTTAATTCGTGAGCCGCTCATATTACACAGCTCTGTTCTGCCCGAAGTACTCGGAGATGCCACCACCAAGCGTTTGATAGGAACTTAATCTAACTAATTCGTCACAAGTAAAAAAAAAACACATTTGCTGATTCTAACTAAAATCGCTGTTGTTAGCACTTAATATTTCTGTAGTACAGCCAAACAGCGTAGATCATTCATAAAAACGTATATAAAAGAATGCTCATGTGCAAACGTCTACACCAGGGGTCACCAAGTTCGGTCCTGGAGGGCCGGTGTCCCTGCAGAGTTTCGCTCCAACCCTAATCAAACACACCTGAAGCAGCTAATCAAGGTCTTAGGTATACTTGAAACTTCCAGGCAGGTGTGTTGAGGCAAGTTGGAGCTAAACTCTGCAGGACACCGGCCCTCCAGGATCAAGTTTGATGACCCCTGGTCTACACCAATAAGCTCTGCTGTATCATAAACCAATGAAATTGGGGGTGGGCGGAGCGACATGTGTCGCCCCACCTTAATGTGTCGCCCCGCCCCATCGTCCAGGGTGCACTCTGGGGCTACTCGAATGATCAGATAATAAAATTGGTAATATAGAGATGGAGGAATTAGACGAAATTAAAGATGGGCTGAGAAATATGTAGTCTATCCTAGAGAAAGTCTTGTGTCTATTAGAAAAAAAGTGAAGTCCTTAGCTTTAGTATTCTGAATTCTCCATAGATCGATTAAGTTTAGCTCAGTGATAAATTTATTCAATAATTTAGAGGATGGATTGGCTGATGTATCAGATTGAGATTTATCTAAAGCAGGATTTATGACAGCATTAAAATCACCACCCACCACTAGAGGGCAATCAGTCTCCTCAAGTAGAGTTTTGGAAATCTGTGTAAGGAATGCACTGTCTGTCTCATTCGGACCATAAATAGAGACCAATGCTAACCTATTATTATATATTTTGCATCGGATAAAAACAAATCTACCCTTCTCATCACTACCAAGGTGTTCAATCGTTAAATTTAACTTCCTGTTAACAAGGATAATCACCCCCTTAGTTTTATTTTGAGCGCTAGAAAAAGCTGCTAATTTGTAATACTTATTCTGGAAACGTGCCACGTCAAATTGTTTTAAATGCATCTCTTGTATTAAGGCACAGGAAATAGATTTACGGTGTAAATATTCTAACACACGGGTTCGTTTAACAGCAGAATTTAAACCATTCACATTCAGTGATAAAATATTTAGAGTATGCATTGAATATTCATAATCCCAAGATTGTACTCAATAAATGAAAAAAGCAGAAGCACTTCCATTCTGTAAATAACATGTAAACGCTGATGTGCATTTTAGATACCAAACCTCCTAGATGAAAAATCCCTTTAGAAATAAGGTAAAATACAGAGGATCACGTGACCCCTCGACGGCGATGCAGGCTTAGTCTTTCGCTCCGCTCACTTTGCAACATATTTTACGATCCTGTCAGTAACATTTATACCACTCTTCATTGGACCCATCATGAGTGCTAAGGCAGACAAAGGGGATCGGAAAAGAGAGATTGTGCAATCGCCAATGAAGAAAAAATTCAGAGATTCAGCCATCTCCAGTGAAGACCTCGACGATGCTATTGCTAACCGCATTGAACTAGCATTTAAAGAACACCAAAGCACTTTGAATTCGGTTGTGAATTCGGCAGTGAGAGATGCTATGGACTCGGTGCTGATTCCAGCATTGCGCGAACTGCGTGAGGACATACAAGCGACCAACAAGTCTGTTAAAGAGCTAAGAGAGGAGTTTGAGGCCATAGTTACCACGGCGAAGCAGACACGTGACCGCGTTGATTCTGTTCAGGCAGCGGCACGTGAAGATAAGAGAACAGTCACGGACTTAAAGGATCAGCTGGAGCGACTCACCGAGAAGATGAGAGATATGGAGGACAGGTGTAGGAGGAACAATGTAAGACTGGTGGGGCTCCCAGAAGGGATGGAGGGTAATGACGCAGCTGGTTTCCTCAGAGCTAATCTTTCCAAGTGGATTCCTTCCTTGAGAGGCCGTGACATTGAGATTGATCGGGCGCATCGCGTATATGACGGAGGGAGGGGCTCCGATCGGCCGCGCACTCTCATCTTCCATGTACTGAGATGGCATGACAGATCAGATATCCTAAAAGGTGCTCGGCAGGCTTACCCGGTGAAATGTTCACAGTGCAATGTCACACTGCTATTTTTTCCCGACTTTAGTCCGGCTACAGCGATCAGGAGAAAGGCATTTGGTCCGGTTTTGAAGAAGATGACAGCGCTTGGTCTCCAGCCCTTCCTCGTCTATCCGGCGGTAATTAAGCTACAGCACAAAGGGGAACAAAGAAGCTACGATTCCCCTCAGAAAGCGGAGGATTTTATCAGCTCCATGTCTCAGCAGAAGTCGTATGCCGCGGCTCTGCGGGGGGACGGGGAAGCAGCGACCGCTGTTTCTCCAGCTCGACGGGAAGGGCATGACGGCCGGGATGGTCTTGGTCCTAGCTGCCCAGAAGGGGATAACAGCAGGATGAACATGGACGCTTGCTAAATCTATTTTTTGCGTTTTCTTCTCTCCTACAGGGATATTGTCCTTATTTATCCGGTACAATGATCTCTTTGCTGGTAAGACTGACACTCCGCTTTTTTCTTTTTTGGAGGGGACTAATGGAGAGTAGGTTTAATTAATAAAAAAATATTTTTTTGGCTGCGTGAGCCTTTCGGGAGACATGTCTTGCGTTGGAGTGGATCGGTCACGAACTATCACTGTTTTTTGTTGCTCAGTCAGACCTATGTTCTTGGTAATGTGCGGTCTGAGTTGTTCTTTGTTTATGGTTGTGGGTTGTTCATATTTTTATGTTTTTTTTTTTTTTTACAGCAGACATTTATACTTTTATGTATTTTACCTTATTTCTAAAGGGATTTTTCATCTAGGAGGTTTGGTATCTAAAATGCACATCAGCATTTACGTGTTATTTATAGAATGGAAGTGCTTCTGCTTTTTTCATTTATTGAGTACAATCTTGGGATTATGAATATTCAATGCATACTCTAAATATTTTATCACTGAATGTGAATGGTTTAAATTCTGCTGTTAAACGAACCCGTGTGTTAGAATATTTACACTGTAAATCTATTTCCTGTGCCCTAATTCAAGAGACACATTTAAAACAATCTGACGTGGCACGTTTCCAGAATAAGTATTATAAATTAGCAGCTTTTTCTAGCGCTCAAAATAAAACTAAGGGGGTGCTTATCCTTGTTAACAGGAAGTTAAATTTAACGATTGAACACCTTGGTAGTGATGAGAAGGGTAGATTTGTTTTTATCCGATGCAAAATATATAATAATAGGTTAGCATTGGTCTCTATTTATGGTCCGAATGAGACAGACAGTCCATTCCTTACACAGATTTCCAAAACTCTACTTGAGGAGATTGATTGCCCTCTAGTGGTGGGTGGTGATTTTAATGCTGTCATAAATCCTGCTTTAGATAAATCTCAATCTGATACAACAGCCAATCCATCCTCTAAATTATTGAATAAATTTATCACTGAGCTCATCTTAATCGATCTATGGAGAATTCAGAATACTAAAGCTAAGGACTTCACTTTTTTTTCTAATAGACACAAGAATTTCTCTAGGATAGACTACATATTTCTCAGCCCATCTTTAATTTCGTCTAATTCCTCCATCTCTATATTACCAATTTTATTATCTGATCATTCTGCTGTGTTGTGCAGTGTTCCTCTTTCCGATGTTAAAACCAAGTCCCCTAGATGGCGCTTTAACATATCATTATTAAGTAATCAGACTTTCATTACTTCTCTAAAAGAATATATTAAGGAATTTCTTGAAATTAATATGCCTTCTGATGTGGATCCTCAAATACTGTGGGAAACGACTAAGTGTGCTATACGAGGTTTCTGTATATCTTTCTCTTCTACTCTCGCCAAAGCGTAAACTCACCAGTTTACACAATTAGAAAATAAAATCCAATCATTACAAAAACAACATTTTACTGAGCAACAGGCTACACAGCTGTCCTCTTTAAAAGAAGAATATGATTTACTTTCACACTCAAAGGCGGAATTTATTTTACATAGGACTAGACAAAAATATTATTTCGAATCAGAGAGACCTAGTCACTTATTGGCCCTTAGGTTGAAAGAATGCGAATCTAAGGCATATATTAGCACAATAAAATCATCGGATGATCAGGTCACCACGAACCCTGTGGCAATTAATGACATATTTAAAGGTTTTTACACAAATCTGTATAAAGCCGAAACAGATTTTGATGAACCAATTTGTAAGCAGTATCTAGATAAATTGGAACTGCCTCGGATCTCACAGATAGATAAAGAATCTTTGGAGGCCCCATTAAGTTTGGAGGAACTCAACGTCTCTTTAAAAAGCCTTCAAAAGGGCAAATCGCCGGGTCTAGATGGTCTCCCCCCTGAATTATATTTAGAAATTTGGGATTTGGTAGGGATACTTATGCTTAACTCATTTAATTTTGCAATTGAACATGGGGTATTTCATGGAGATCAAAAAAACATCACTGATTTCATTACTTCTTAAAAAAGGGAAAGATCCATTAGACATCAGCTACAGACCGATTTCGCTTATCCCATGTGATCTAAAAATCTATGCTAAAGTTTTTGCTTCTCGTATGGAGAAGGTAATTCACAGTCTGATCAAGGAGGACCAAACTGGTTTCATCAAGGGGCGCAATGCATCTGACAATATGCGTCTACTCCTTCATATTCTTGACTTTGCGGACTCCCACCCAACCCCTTGTGTGGTCTTTTCACTTGATGCAGAAAAAGCCTTTGACAGGCTAGAGTGGAATTATATGTGGGCAGTTCTGCAATGTTTCGGCTTCGGTGAACACTTCGTTTCTATGATTAAGACATTATACCACTCACCTGCAGCATCAGTCATAACTGGTAATATTATTTCCCCCTCATTCCCTTTACAGCGGGGAACGAGGCAGGGGTGTCCGCTTTCCCCCTTATTGTTTTGTCTATCTCTTGAACCCTTAGCACAAGCCATCAGGAAATCTGAAGTATCGATTAAGATTCATGACCATAATCATAGTATTTCATTATACGCTGATGATATTATTCTATATTTAGACCACTTTGATGTTTCAGTCTCTAGTATAATTAAGGAATTTGATAATTTTAGTAGCCTATCAGGATATAAAATAAATTGGAGCAAATCTGCTTTAATGCCAATTAACAATGTTAAAGTTAATTTTTCTATTCCCTCATTTATCCCTATTAAGGAATCTTTCATCTATTTGGGCATTACCATATATAAAAACATTCATAAGATTGCCAGAGACAATTTTAATAACATTTTAGTTAAGGTCAAAAATTACATTCAAAGATGGAAGAATCTTAAAGTCTCTCTCCAAGGAAGAATCTCCGCTGTTAAGATGAATTTGTTGCCTCGATATAATTTTTTTTTCTCTATGCTACCACTTTCTCCCCCTCCAGGTTACTTTAAGGAGATCAACTCCATAATTTCTAAGTTTATCTGGAATGATAAATGTCCCAGAATTAAACTTACCACATTACAACATCCTAATAGCGCAGGAGGACTGGCTGTACCAAATTTTGAATTATATTATTGGTCGTTCCAGCTTAAAGCTCTTCATAATTGGGTTGATCCTCAATCTACAGTTTCATGGAGAGTGATTGAAGCTGACAAGGTTAAACCAAATAGACTTCAAGATATTATATTTACTGGCACAGGAAAAAAAAGGGATAATTATAAATTTGGTCCGGTTGTTGCCAACTCTATTAAAATCTGTAAAACGGTTGAACGTCGGATAGGAGGACCCTTCAAATTTTGTAACGGTACACCTTTATGGCACAATTTTAATTTTGTATGCGGAAATCGTCCATTTGTCCAACCCTCTTGGTCCTCTTTGGGTGTAAACACGTGCGGTGATATATACGATGACCAGGTCCTCTGTTCATTTCAGACATTGAGGGCCAAATTTTGTCTACCAGCTTCCGCATATTTTGTCTTTCTTCAGTTGCGTTCTGCTCTCAAAGTGTATGGTGTTCCTTGGTCTTCTTCCATTTCCTCTTATCCTATGCGGGATTGGATTGCACCATCTGCTTGTCGGCCATCTGTTTCCTTAATATATACTAAAATTATTGATTGCATTACAAAACCTCTTTCTATTAAAACTATTTGGAATAGGGAATTATCTGACCTTAATTTATCTGTCGACTGGGAGAGAGTGTGGTCTAATCTCAGTTTAACATCTAAAAATCTGGCTCATCGTCTTATTCACTTCAAAGTCATTCATAGAGCATACATAACTCCTTATGTATTTAAAATGAAACTACAGTCAAATTTGAACTGCCATATTTGTAACACTGCATCATCGGGCACTTTTCTGCATATGTTTTGGGAATGTCCTGTCATCATCAGTCTATGGACACATGTAAACATGTAAATAAGGTACAATACATAAAAGTATAAATGTCTGCTGTAAAAAACAAAAACAACATAAAAATATGAACAACCCACAACCATAAACAAAGAACAACTCAGACCGCACATTACCGAGAACATAGGTCTGACTGAGCAACAAAAAACAGTGATAGTTCGTGACGATCCACTCCAACGCAAGACATGTCTCCCGAAAGGCTCACGCAGCCCCAAAAAATATATATTTTTTATTAATTAAACCTACTCTCCATTAGTCCCCTCCAAAAAAAGTAGTGTCAGTCTTACCAGCAAAGAGATCGTTGTACCGGATAAATAAGGACAATATCCCAGTAGGAGAAAGGAGAGAAGAAAACGCAAAAAATAGGTTTAGCAAGCGTCCATGTTCATCCTGCCATCATCCCCTCCTGGGCAGCTAGGGCCAAGTCCATCCCAGCCGTCACGCCCCTCCCATCGAGCTGGAGAAACAGTGGCCGCTGCTCCCTCATCGTCCCCCCGCAGAGCTGCGGCATACGACTTCTGCTGAGACAGGGAGCTGATAAAATCCTCCGCTTTCTGAGGGGAATCATAGCTTCTCTGTTCCCCTTTGTGCCATAGCTTAATTACCGCCGGATAGATGAGGAAGGGCTGGAGATCAAGCGCTGTCATCTTCTTCAAAACCGAACCAAATGCCTTTCTCCTGATCGCTGTAGCCGGACTAAAGTCGGGAAAAAATAGCAGTGTGACATTGTTCTGTGAGCATTTCACCGGATGAGCCTGCCGAGCACCTTTTAGGATATCTGATCTGTCATGCCATCTCAGTACACGGAAGATGAGAGTGCGCGGCCGATCGGAGCCCCTCCCTCCGTCATACACACGATGCCACAGTGTCTCAATGTCACAGCCCCTCAAGGAAGGAATCCACTTGGAAATATTAGCTCTGAGGAAACCAGCTGCGTCGGGACCCTCCATCCCTTCTGGGAGCCCCACCAGTCTTACATTGTTCCTCCTACACCTGTCCTCCATATCTGTCATCTTCTCGGTGAGTCGCTCCAGCTGATCCTTTAAGTCCATGACTGTCCTCTTATCTTCACGCGCCGCTGCCTGAACAGAATCAACGCGGTCACGTGTCTGCTTCGCCGTGGTAACTATGGCCTCAAACTCCTCTCTTAGCTCTTTAACAGACTTGTTGGTCGCTTGTATGTCCTCACGCAGTTTGCGCAATGCTGGAATCAGCACCGAGTCCATAGCATCTCTTACTGCCGAATTCACAACCGAATTCAAAGTGCTTTGCTGCTCTTTAAATGCTAGTTCAATGCGGTTAGCAATAGCCTCGTCAAGGTCTTCTCTGGAGATGGCTGAATCTCTGAATTTTTTCTTCATTGGCGATTGCTCAATCTCTCTTTTCCGATCCCCTTTGTCTGCCTTAGCACTCATGATGGGTCCAATGCAGAGTGGTTTAAATTTTACTGACAGGATCGTAAAATATGTGGCAAAGTGAGCGGAGCGAAAGACTAAGCCTGCATCGCCGTCGAGGGGTCACGTGATCCTCCTCTGATTCAGATTCTGAATCTAAATGTAATCCCACAAATTGACACTTATTTCATTTTCACATTTCATTTTAATCGCGACAGCCATAATACATTGTTTAATTGTGCAGGGGCATTTTTTGCCCATTTGGCTTTAACTTATGGGGCATTTTTGCCACTAACCCTCATTAATTTCTGACGCTGAATTGACCCCATATTGGTTGACCACTATATCTAAAATTTCCATCTGTGAAGCACTGGTGTTTCCTTTGGTACCTTGCTAAGCTCCTCCATGGTTTCCTCATAGATCGAATGCTTCAGGAAGAAGATAAATCTTTTGCCATAACCATTTGAGACGCTGCTCATGGACATATTCCTTTTGATAACTTCAGTCACTGAGGCCAGACATCTTATAGTATGGAAGAGCCAAATGACAGTCCTTCTTATCAAACCTGCAAAGCAAACATGAAATCTAAGAATGATATTAGCAGTTACTGATGACAGATCGGGTGACCATCAGACGCAGCTGACCTGCTGAAGCAGTCTCCTAAGTGAGCGCAGCTCTCCTGAAAGACCTCCTGCAGCTGCGCTCTCTCGGCAGACTCACCTGATTGCAAGTGTTTCGTATCAAATACCTTTTATATTATATACAGTAACTTCAGATACCTGTCCTGATGGCAGGTGTTTCATATCAGATTACATTCATACTGTTATAACTTCAGATACCTGTCCTGATCGCAGGTGTTTTGTGTCAAATACCTTTTATATTCATATACAGTAACTTCAGATACCTGTCCTGATCGCAGGTGTTTCATGTCAAATACCTTTTATATTCATATACAGTAACTTCAGATACCTGTCCTGATCGCAGGTGTTTCATGTCAGATTAAATTCATACTGTTATAACTTCAGATACATGTCCTGATCGCAGGTGTTTCATGTCAAATACCTTTTTTTTTTATATATATATATATATATATATATACAGTAACTTCAGATACCTGTCCTGATTGCAGGTGTTTCATATCAGATTACATTCATACTGTTATGACTTCAGATACCTGTCCTGATCGCAGGTGTTTCATATCAGATTACATTCATACTGTTATGACTTCAGATACCTGTCCTGATCACAGGTGTTTCGTGTCAAAAACCTTTTATATTATATACAGTAACTTCAGATACCTGTCCTGATCGCAGGTGTTTCACGTCAAATACCATTTATATTCATATACACTTAACTTCATACCTTTTATATTCATACATATAATTTCCCATAAAACTCAGAAACACACATCCAAAACACACACACCTGCTCCATACTGATTAGTGAATTTTGGTTCAATGATAAATTATGATTTGATGTTATTAGCTATGCCTTTTTGGCTCACACAAAGATCAAGAATCAGCGCATGAATCTCAACAATGGTGACAATCAATGCAAACCTTTTTTGTGACTTTAGTAGCTTGTTTTGTGATGTTCAGAGTTGACTGTCACCATTGTTGAGGTTCATACGCAGATTCATGATGTCTGTGAGTCTATGTTCCCTGTCGATACTCCATTTGTATTGCGTCTTGATAAAAATGCATATGGGAAAAAGCCTTTTTTCTTCTGAACTGAAGTCTATTTCAATCACGCAGTGAAACTCGTGCAGTAGTAAAAAACGAACCAATGGGTCGGTAGCGGAGCTGCACGAACCTATGGTGACGATTCCCGCCAGATCCCACCAAAATGGGTGGGGAATCTGGCTATATAAGCGGTCGTTTTGCCATAGGATCCTCAGATTTCTTCTTTTTCAGCGACGATGACTTCGTCTACACTGACCCAGAAGCCTACTCGCCGTTGACACGCCTTGCAGCTGGACCCAGCGACCTCGATCTGCTTAGCTAATCCGCCTTTTCTACGCGCCCCAGCATCGCAGCAGTTCTGGTCCCGTTCGCTGCTGCCATCCGGCGATTCTCACGTAAGTTTCTAAAAGAGCAAATTGGCGTTCTAATGCCGCGCCATTACTGCGGCTCGTGCAGGTCTCCCCTGCACGCCGATGACGGTCACAGCGAGTGTGTTTCCTGCTTGGGGAAATCCCATGCAGATGCCGTTCTCACTGCGAGAGCATCAGTCTCGCCTCTCTGCGCTCGCGGATCGCTTTCTTTTCAGAGAGTGACCCGTCCCGTCCCGTCCCGTCCCGTCCCGTCCTGACCAGCATCCCTCTGCAAGCGCGAGCGATCTGGTCTCATTCGGGGGAAGTTACGATGAGCTGGCCGATGACAGCATGTCACTGGCAGCTTCAGATGCTGAGGAGCTGTCGGGCTCGATAACTGACCCCGCCCCCTCACGTTTGCCCGCGCCCAGCGCCGCCAAAGCCGGGATGGATGCCGAACTTTTCCGTGTCCTCTCAAAAGCGGTTGAAGAGCTGGGTTTGGCTGGGTTTGGAGTGGTCTCCACCAGGGGAGCCCTCTCGCAGCCGTCTGGATGAGTGGTTTCTGCCGGGTCGCCATCAGGCCCCTCAGCAACGACCATCGCCGTTCTTCCCTGAAGTTCACGACGAGCTCACGAGATCTTGGTGCTCCCCTTACTCTGCCCGCCTCCGTACTTCCGCTTCATCTACCCTCACTACGATTGACGGCGCTGAAGAAAAGGGATATGAGAGGATGCCTCAACTGGATGAGTCAGTGGCTGCACATCTCTGCTTACCCACTATCATCGGCTGGAAGGCGAAGGCCAGTCACCCGTCCAAGCCATGCAAGACCACTTCAGCACTTGCTGGACGCTCCTACGCTTCAGCTGGACAGGCAGCTTCGGCGCTCCACTCTATGGTGGTTCTCCAGGTCTATCAGGCCAGGCTCCTCTCTGCTGTAGATGAGTCTGAGCCTGATTCTGCGACTCTCAGGAAGCTGAGAAGCACAACGGACCTGGCTTTGCGAGCCACCAAGACTACCGCTCAAGCCACAGGAAGGTCTATGGTCAGCCTGGTAGTGCTTGAGCGCCATCTGTGGCTCATGCTGATGGAGATCAAGGATGTGGACTGGGTCTCCTTCCTTGATGCTCCAATTTCCCCCAGTGGCCTCTTTGGACCTGCGGTGGAAGGATTCGCTGAGCGCTGCACAGAAGGCGTCACAGGCTATGCGACACATCCTGCCCAAGCGCTCCAGCCCAGCAGCTGCTCAGAGTCGCCCCAGGACTGCGCCGACTCAGCAGCCCGCAAAACCTGCACCTGCCATTTCTGCTCCTCAGCCTGCTAGGACTCAGCAGCCGCGAGGGCGTTCACGCTCAGCCAGACGCCACCCCCCTCCGAAGCGCCAGGGCCCCCGACCCAAGATAGCGTTGGACCCTGCGCCTCCGGCGTCCTCCTGATCTGCAGGACAGGAAGAGGAAAGGGTCGAGTCCCGCCACGGCCGGACCGCCCACCAAAAGGCCTCTCGTGAGAAACCTCTTGGCACCCTGTTTTCTTCCGGGTGCAGAGAGAATTGTGTTTGTTGCTACAGGGTCCGTACAAGCGCCCATGCAACCGTCCGCTGTGATAGTGGAAAAAATAAAACACAAACATTCTCACAAAGAGAGCAATTTTCCTCTTCCGTCCCTCACGAGTGCCCTGCCTCCGTGCAGCCGGCCACTCGAGTTTATCCAACCCCTTGCCACGCGGGCCGAGGCCTGGCAGGCCATCCCCGGAGTGTCAGAGTGGGTTATGGGGATAATAAAACGAGGTTATTCACTCCAATTTGCTCGAAGACCCCCGCGTTTCAGCGGCGTGGTCTCCACCTCGGTGCAGGGCGAGAACGCTCGCGTTCTGCGCTCAGAGGTGATGACGTTGCTGGAAAAAGGAGCCATAGAAATGGTTCCTCCAGCTTTGAGCGAGTCAGGCTTTTACAGCCGTTACGTCCTCGTCCCCAAAAAGGATGGCGGCCTCCGGCCCTGCGCTCGCTGAGGGCAGCACACCTGCCGGGCAGACTGAACCAAGGAGCGGATATGTTATCTCGGAGCAATGTCCCCTCAGAGGAGTGGATGCTCCATCCGCAGGTGGTTCAGAAGATCTGGAAGACCTTTGGCAAGGCAGAAGTAGACCTTTTCGCCTCCAACGACAACTCTCACTGCCCAACTTATTATTAGAAGGACAGGGACGCGTTGGCCCACGACTGGCCCAACCTCCTCCTTTATGCATTTCCCCCGATCGCCCTGCTTCCACAGGTCGTCAGGCGTGTCAGGGAACAGGGTCACAAGGTGCTATTGGTGGCCCCCTTGTGGAGGAACCAACCTTGGTTGTCAGAGCTGACTCAGCTACTGACAGCAGCCCCCTGGCCCGTGCCCCTGAGACGGGATCTCCTCTCTCAGGCGAACGGAACAATATGGCACCCTCGACCCGAGCTGTGGGCTCTCTACATTTGGCTGCTCAACGGGAGCCTACTGGCCTCCCAGAGCGAGTGTTAAACACCATTTCTGAGGCTAGAGCCCCATCTACGAGACACCTCTACGCCCTTAAGTGGTCTGTTTTCTCCACTTGGTGCCTCAACCGTGGTGAAAACCCCTCTACCTCTGAGTTAGCGGTGGTTCTGTCCTTTCTGCAGGAACTGCTAGATAAAGGACGTTCTCACTCTACACTCAAGGTGTTCGTAGCAGCTATAGCGGCCTTTCATGCCCCTATAGCGGGCCAGTCAGTAGGCAGAGACAACTCAGTTGTCCGTTTTCTGAAGGGAGCCAGGAGGTTGAATCCACCTCGGCCCCTTACTGTCCCTACATGGGATCTGCCCACTGTACTGAGGGCCTTGAAAGGCCCTCCCTTTGAGCCGCTACAGTCTACGAACCTCCGGTCACTTTCGCTGAAAACTGCTCTGCTACTAGCACTAGCGTCGGTTAAGCGAGTTGGAGACCTGCAGGCGCTCTCTATTAGCCCTGCCTGCCTGGAATTCGGGCCTAACGACTCCAAGGTCGTCCTGAAACCAAGGCATGGTTACGTACCTAAGGTACTTTCAACCCCGTTCAGAGCTCATGTCATCACACTCTCCGCGCTTCCTCCGTCTGAGGAGGACCGGGAGTTATCCTTGTTATGCCCTGTCAGAGCTCTGAGAATCTACTTTGAGCGTTCCGCCCCCTTTAAGCGTACGGAACAGCTCTTTGTTGGCTTCGGTAACCGCACCAAAGGGCATCCGGTCACGAAGCAGAGACTCTCTAAGTGGATAGTGGATGCTGTCATGCTGGCATACTCTTCTTTGGGCCTGCAATGCCCCATTGGAGTACGAGCCCATTCGACTAGAGGCATCGCCTCATCATGGGCGTGGTCTAGCGGTGTGTCCATTACAGAGATTGTGCGGCGGCTGGCTGGGCCACTCCATCCACATTTGTGAGGTTTTATAACCTGGACATACCGGCCTTACAGGCCAGAATCCTCTCTGCTTAGATGAGCTTGTATACATACGCTGTGGGAACAATCCTGTCAGAGATTTCTTGACCGCAATGCACTCAGGCTCTCTGATTGGCACCCTGCATACTCCGGTTAACTGAGTATACAGGAGTCATATGGAACGATCATCCAGGCCGAGCATGACCTCTATGAGTTTAGTTTGCTTTAGCCTGAAGTATACTACTTACTTCCCTATGGGCATTTATGCTTATGGAGGTATATACAGTCGTTCATCTACCCTAGCACGGCGTGATTAAATTCAGTTCCCATATGCGTCTTTATCAAGACGCAGTACGAGTGGAGTATCGACAGGGAACGTACTCGGTTACTGTCGTAACCTCGGTTCCCTGAGATACGGAACGAGTACTGCGTACTTTGCCGTGCCAGGTAGCTGCACGACTCAGTCGTCGCTTCAGTCAAAGTAACCTGAGGATCCTATGGCGAAACGACCGCTTATATAGCCAGATTCCCCGCCCATTTTGGCGGGATCTGGCGGGATCTGGCGGGAATCATCGCCATAGGTTCGTGCAGCTCCGCTGCCGACCCATTGGTTCGTTTTTTACCACTGCACGAACCAATAGTCGTGCAGTTTCACTGCGTGATTGAAATAGACTTCAGTTCAGGAGAAAAAAGGCTTTTTCCCATATGCGTCGTTATCAAGACGCAGTACTTGTTCCGTATCTCAGGGAACCGAGGTTACGACAGTAACCGAGCACGTTATCCAGTTCCAATAATTTCAGCGTAATGATTTAAGAACTTACAAAATTTCAAAATGTACAACTAATAAATCTAAATAATAAACTCCAGATGTGATTTGTGATTACTACTTGTTGATAAAATCATCTCACTAAGCCTTATTGAGCACTTTCACCTACATCAAATGTACTTTATAAACGCATATTTACAGCAACCAGAGAAAAACTAATGCTAACAAGTCAAGGATCAAGACCCCAACTAAAGCAAACACTTATCGCCACAAAGGTGACTTCAAACTTTACTATTGTCAATAAAACATCAACATCTAAACCTCTGTTAATTCTTAATAAGAAGTTTTGTATGAAAGATAAGTCAGACTGGTTTGTAATAAGTGAAGATGCTGAGATCTAGAGAGATCTGTTAGTGGTTAATGTTCTTTTGGTATTTAAAGTGTTTCTGTTGTCTGAGTTTTGCAGGTTACCATTGCGCTGAAGAGTAGAGTCTGTGCTTCAGTCCAGGAGAAGACCAAAAAACTTTGATGTTATGTTGCAGTTTCTTTATTTAAAGGCAGTAGTTGTATTGTTGCTGATGCAGTGATAGTTACATTAGCTTAAGCGTGTGTGCTGTTGTTAGCTAAAGGTTAACTGCAAGAGTTTTCTATTTTACAGAGAATGTTTCATAATGATAATTCAGGAATGTTATTTCCATTAACAGTAAATGCTTAGCACTCTGTACTGCCATGCATTTTGCCATTTTTTTTTTTTTTTTTTTACATTGTGGAAAATGATTTTCATCATTTAAAATAAAAAAGATTATATGAAACTTGTTATTTTACCTAACTGGATGAATCAAGTTACATCTACTAACAGTTATACTTCAGTAAAACTTGTTTTTTCAGGTTGGTTGAATTCAGTTATAATCAGTAACCTTAAATCATTTATTTCATTTAAACAAAACCAGTTATTGTAGATGTGACCAGTTGACGTACAATTTCTAAGTTGAACCGACTAAACATTTTGTATCAGTGTGGAGGAAACCAGAGCACTTGCAGAAAACCTGCTCCAACATACACTGAAAACAAATGTTTACTCGGTTCAACTTAGAAATTGTATGTCAACTGGAATTCAACCAACCTGAAAAAAACAAGTTTTACTGAAGCATAACTGTTAGTAGATGTAACTTGATTTCTCCAGTTAGGTACAATTACTTTATAAGTGAAGTAATTTAGTTGGGCTCTTGATCCTTGACTTTTTAGCATTAGTTTTTCTCGGGTTGCTGTAAATGTGCATTTATAAAGTACATTTGATGCAGCTGAAAGTGCTCGAGAAAACTTAACGAGATTAATTTATCAATAAGTAGTAATCACAAATCACATCTGGAGTGTGTTGTTTTGATTTATTAATTTTGCATTTTGAGGTGTTGTCCTGCTTTGAAATTTTGTACGTTTTTAAATCATTATGCAGAAATATTGGGTTAAGATCATATAGACTCACAGACATCATGAATCTGCGTATGAACCTCAACAATTGTGACAGTCAACTCTGAACATCACAAAACAAGCTACTAAAGTCACAAAAAAAGGTTTGCATTGATTATCACCATTGTTGAGATTCATGCGCTGATTCTTGATCTTTGTGTGAGCCAAAAAAAAAAACACAGCTCAAAACACTTCTTATATAACAAAAGAAAAAAAATCACAATATCTGACTGTTTAGCTAACATTCTCAGACATCAGACTCCTGATATGATCTGTGAAGCTGATCACTACACTGAGTCATCGTCATTATCATCAATAAGTAATCAAGATCATCTGATCACAGTTTCTCGCACAACTGCTGCTATAACACACAGTTGCAGCACTCAAAGAAAAACTAATGTTAAATATTCAAGGATCAAGAGCCCAGTTAAAGCAAACGTGTATCTCCACAAACGGTGACTTCTTGATTATTTTCAATAAAATATCAACATCTAAACCTCAGTTAATTCTCAATAAGAAGTTTAGTATGAAAGAAATAAAGTCAGACTGGATTGTAATAAGTGAGAAAGAGATCTGTTAGTGTTTAATGTTTTGTTGCTGCCAGTCATGTGACTTTTTATTTTATTTATTTTTACAGTGGTTACCATTGTGCTGGAGAGTAGTGCTGTCAATTGTGATTTTCACTTTGCTGAAACTTAAAATATATAATAACTTCATTGAATCCATTGATCCAAAATTCATTAATCAGCATGGAGCAGGTGTGCGTGTTTTGAATGTGTTTTTTCTGAGTTTTATTAGAAGCTGTGTGTTGGGTCAACGTAACGGATTTAAGTTGAAATAACATCCTTTTGTTTTGTGTTACATAATCTTGATTGAACTAGGTTACAACAACAAAACTAGAATTGTATATAGTATCAGGTAGAAATACCTCCTTATAGCAACAACTGCACAGGTTCACTTCTTAGGGTGTAGGGGAACATGCCAACTCCAGACAGAAAGAACTCCAGTTCACTTTAGACTATAAGAACATTCTCTTACTGTAAAGCTGCTTTGAAACAATGTGTATTGTGAAAAGCGCTATTCAAATAAATTTGATTTGACTTGTTCTTCTGGATTAGCAGTGGGTTTCGTCTTGTCACTCTTCCATGGGATGCCATTTCTGGCATGTCTTTGTGATGTGGAGTTGTGAACACTGACCTCTATTGATGTGAAAGATTCCTGCAGTTCCTTGGATGTTGTCCTTGGCTCTTTTATGCAACCTGGTCTCATAAAAATATGTACCTCTGTGCACTTTCTGTGCAACACCGTTTTATGTACCTTACTGCACGTTTCGCCGCAGTTTTAAAGAGAAATGTCCACTGAGTGGCGCTAAAACACAGGTTAAATACGTGAACCCTGGCACGTTTTTATTATGTTGATATAGGTACGTATTGCTGTGTTTTTATTTTGTTGCTTCAGGTACGTACAGCGGCGGTTCAGAATTCAAATATCCGGGGTCTGTCCCTAAAATTTAATGCTCTATCGTGTTGGAAATATGCCCTACAGCAAACCCAACCCTAAACCTACCCGATAGTATTAACAAATGCATAACTGGTATAAAAACGTATTTGTTGATGCAACCGTGACCTTTCAACTTTCTTATCTGCAGATTTGAACTGTTTTGTCGAACTGTGGTTTACACAGGATTCGAACCGGAAATCCTCACCTCCTAAGTACGTCTCCGTACTCAGTGAGCTACCGAACAAACCTACTGTCTATGAAAACTCATAGATATGACGCTGGATATGTGCGATACTAACATTCCAAAGCATCAGTTTTCAAATCTCCCAGCATATTAATATTGTTTTGAAGTCGTAACATGATATTCTTAAAGTAATTGTGCGAAAAATACGCTTTATTAATCAAAACTGTAAATTTGTGTGAAAAGGAGTAAAAGGTGTTTTTAGAGAGCTTTACTGCCTCTAGTGTTTGTTTCTTTTGGAAAGTGAAACTGCAGTAATATGTAGTTATTGGTACGTATTTCGTGTCTCGCTAAAAAGTGCACCCAGGTACATAAATGCCATGAGACTAGGTTGCTTTTATGGCTTCCTGGATGAGATGTTGATATGCTTTTAGAGGAATTTTGGCAGGTCAGCCAATTGTGGTCAAAAGTTTTCTCTGTTTGGTGATTTGTGGATGACACTGTGGTTCTTCGGAGTCCCAGAACCTTTAAAATAACTTTTTAAATGTTATTTTAAGGATAAATTAATGTTATTTCCCAGGATGCTGCATTTCGCTCGTTTATTCCTCATAATCATTATATGGCATAGTGTGTTACTGGGTGAGACGTGACTTCTTGTTGCTGAAATTGTTTGATTTAAATGTTGACTGTATTGTAAGTTGCAAAGTCAACAAACCATTTTATTTGTTTGTATTGCTGTACAAACAGCACGGGGGCCATCATTATTAAATAAAATTATTGACTTTTGCCCTATCTCTCCTGTTCGTTAGTAGTGAGGTATGATTTGTCAACAAATTAGCATAGCATAGCTTGATTGATTATTTTTAAATGATCTGTCCCAGTGCATAAAAGCATTTCAACTGCTGAGTTGTCAAGTCCCAACAGACAAACATTTCTCAACTCAACATGAGACAAATACCTAAAACCCTATTGATTTTTTACGCAATGCAAACAAGTTGGGGTTTTCTGGTCAGCAGTGTTTTTCACGTCTACCATGCACAAACGCACTCAAGCATTGGGGTGACTGCTTTTCTTTACAAATCTTATCTAGCTCATCTAATTTTTTTATTTGCTTGGTTGGTATTGTATCTATAACTTATCCAAACTGGCAAAATTATCACTGATTCAGACACAAGCGTTATCAGACAGATGGTTGATGACTGCAAAAGAAAACTGACACAGGGTTTTCTGACAGACAGGAGTTTCCTAGATTTCCTCAGGTCACATTCTGCCAGTAAATTCATGGGGTCATGTATTGCCAGACCGCCCAGCTGTGTGTGTGTGTGTGTGTGTGTGTGTGTGTGTGTGTGTGTGTGTGTGTAAACTTGCCCTCTTCACGTCTGTTGTGATTGGCTGACTGCTGTCACCCTTCATCATTTAAAGAGGTGAAGTATCTGCCCCATTTTGATAGTCAAATCCCAGAGATCCAAAATGAAGGGGCTGTGGACGCTGCTCGGGGTTTTGTGTTGTGCTGGAATCGTGTCTTCTATCACAAGGGAATATTTTTTTGCCATTAAGGAGATTCAGTGGGATTATGCTCCTAGTGGTAAAAATCTGATTCAGAACAAAACCATAAAAGAAGATGAGTGAGTACAAACACATAGTCCTGAGTTCAGTATGGAAAAAATTACCTTATAGTAAAAATGTAATCATTTTAAATACATTCTAGTTGCAATTTAGAACAGAATATTGTAGTTTATATCCTTCCATAGTGACAATTTCACTTGTATATCGCTCATATTATTTAGGCAGTCATGCTTAGCTGTAGTATCCAACTGTATTAACGAATCACTGTTTAACCAATGACTCCAAATGGAAGTCACAGCACAGCTGCTCGTTTGCATAAATTTGAAATACCGCTTCATACAAATTATCGTGCTGCACATGAAAAATTTATGATTTTACTAATGAAGATGAATGAGCTCTGGTTGTGTAAAATGTAGCTTTAGATTCTGGGTCTTCAACAAACCGTTAACCCCAAGTAATTGAGTTATTATTTAGGGTAACAATTTTTAGATGACAATTTTTACCTTTCTGAGTCAGTGCATGTCAAAACAGCACAGAATAAAATTTTTTTGGTCTTTGACAGAGAAGCACGGGTGTTTCTGGAAAGGGGAGAGCAGCGGATTGGACGGGTTTATAAGAAGGCAGTGTACCAGCAATATACCGACGCCACCTACAGGCAGGAGATAGAAAAACCCAAGTGGTTGGGCTACCTCGGACCCCTCATTAGTGCAGAAGAAGATGATGTAGTTATTGTGCACCTGAAGAACACGGCCAAACGAGCATACTCCATCCATGCACACGGCCTCAGTTACAACAAGACCAATGAAGGTGTGAACTCATTTGATCACTTTAACTCTTGCTCACAAATTGCTCATTATGAAAACTGTGAATATTGGATTTCTCTCCAGGAGCTCTATATCCCGACTCATCAGAAAAGGTGGAGAAAGCCGATGATTCAGTGGCCCCTGGGAAGTCGTTCACCTATGTTTGGACCCTACCGGCCTCCCATTCTCCTGGAAAAGATGAAACTAACTGCCTAACCAGAATATACCACTCGCATGTTAACGCCCCCAAAGACATCGCCTCAGGTCTCGTTGGACCTCTCATTATATGTAAAAAAGGTACAAACTTTTCTCTTCACTTCAAGGTTCAAATGTCAGGATCTCTCAGTAATGTTGTGGGTTTAAGGTAACATTTTAGACTAGGGAACATATATTCACTATTAACTAAGAGTTTTTCCTCAACAAACTTCTAATCTGCTTATTAATAGTTAGTAAGGTATTTGTTAAGTTTAGGTATGGGGTCGGATTAAGGGATCTAAAATATGGTCATGCAGAATAAGGCATTAATATATGCTTTATAAGTACTAATAAACAGCCAAAATGCTAGTAATTTAATTTGTTTGCTAATAAGCAACTAGGCAATGGTGAGAATTGGACCTTAAAATAAAGTGTTACCAACTTTGACATCTCATGTCATGCCGATGTAAACCAGTAAACACAGTAATGCTACCGTGAAAGAAACTGGAAATTCATACACTTAGAAATGCAGTTCCACCTCAAATATGATTATTTAGACAGGTTTACACCTTAAATAAACACAAATAAGAATACTTAATTTGAAAAAAGAAGAATGCATGATTTAATGAAAGAGTTTATGAGTTTATAAGCATAAACATTGTACTTGCACTCTTTTCATTTACTAACTGCTTGTTTTCTTAAAAAAAAAAACAACACTAGCTTCTCTATTCTTTTTGTATTCTATCTATGATTTCTTTTTATTTATTATATAATTTAAAAAAAATGCTACGTGTACTGTGTTAAGCTAACTGAGACTTGTTATAGCACTTGCATATCGTTGCTCTTTTGTTGATTTTCATTGCTTCCATTGTCCTCATTTGTAAGTCGCTTTGGATAAAAGTGTCTGCTAAATGACTAAATGTAAATGTAAATGTAATGTATTTTGCATACAAGCTTTTAGTTTATGGTTTTTATACCCATAAAGTGTCTGGCCACTGAGGGGGAAAAAACTGAGGAAGGAGTCAAAAGTTTTATCAATTTTCTTCAATATAGATCTGATATATTTGTCAAAATTTGTCACTATCAGATCCGAAAATTTCTGTTAAGACTTGAAAAAAAAAGTTATAAAGAGTACAATAAGTTTTATTTATGCATATTATGTAATGAGCGTTTTGAACAGACTATTCAATCAGGGTTTCAGGACCATAACCTAAAAAACTTAAGATAAGTCTATGTTAAATAGCTACACAGTGACAATTTGGGATGCAAATGGTGACACTCAAAGGATTATGTACTACAAATTACTGATATCAAATTTATACAAAAAAGCTGACTGCCATGAAAGTAATTGTATAATGGAATTAACCCACTTCAAGTTCTGATGTAGTCCACTATCGGTGAATGAGATATTTTTGGTTGTGCAATTCTCAGGCTCTCTAGATGTGCATGGGGACAAGGCAGCTGACTATCTTTACGCCCTTATGTTCACGGTGTCTGATGAGAACCTCAGCTGGTACCTGGATGAAAATATCAAGACGTACTGCACAGCTCCTGCCAAAGTCAACAAGGACGATGAAGGCTTCCAGGAAAGCAATAAAATGCACTGTGAGTTCTGTAATAATGTCTCGGAATAATGATTGCACAAACTGTGAACAGGCATACAGTAGAGTATATCCTATATCCTATATACTATTATTTATTAACAACAGTCTGTGAAACTAACCATGAATCTCAACTTCCCTTATGAACTTTACTGTAGCTATCAACGGTTATGTCTACGGCAACCTGCCGGACCTCAGTATGTGCATGGGCAATAAGATCCACTGGCACTTGTTTGGGATGGGGAACGAGGTGGACCTCCACTCAGCCTTCTTCCATGGACAGATCCTGACGGACAAACGGCACCATGTTGACACCGTCAGTCTGTTCCCGGCTACTTTTGTTAATGTAGAGATGGTGGCAGATAATCCCGGCCAGTGGCTCCTCAGCTGCCAGGTCAATGATCATCTAGAAGGTACAGAAAGAAAATATGGATGCATTCTGCATTGTTATAATTGCTGTGTTGCATTTAATGACATTTCTCCCCTCTTTTAGCTGGCATGCAAGCCATTTTTGAGATTAAGAAGTGTTTCCCAAACGTGCATAAACCCAGACCCTTTGGAGAAGTGAGACGGTATTACATTGCCGCTGAGGAAATCGTTTGGGATTATGGGCCAACTGGGATAAACCAGTATTCAGGGAAGAAACTTGTTGATGACAGGTAAAAATATTATTGTAAGCTGACTAACAAGTCAGCTAATATTGAAGTCAAAGCGAATGTCCTTTTGTCCTTACATTTGAGCTTGTGTCTTTGAACATCTGCAGTGTATCTGACACTTTCTTTGAAAACCGCAATGATCGCATTGGGGGCAAATACAAGAAGGTCCAATATGTGGAATATACTGATGACACATTTACCAAACGCAGAGAGAGGACCCCTGAGGAGGAGCACCTGGGAATTCTGGGTAATACAACTACAGGATACACAAGTCGACAGAACAAACATTGTATTTAACTTGGAATCTCCCTTTAACTGTAATATTACAATGAACACGTTGCAGTAATTTAGGTTAAACTTTATTTTGATAGTACACTTTAGACCTACTAACTGTAAGTAACTTTGCAACTACATGTCAACTAATTCTCATTAACTTGCAACTACATGTCTACTAACTCTCAGAGTTGACTGTTAGGGTAGGTTTAGGGTTAGTAGAATAAGTTGACATATACTTGCAAAGTTTCTCATAGTCAGTATGTTGTATGTTGTGGACCCATCAAAATAAAGTGTTAGAAGATATTAAGCATAGAGTCTACTAATACTCTAATGACTGCTAGTTGTCATGCTGTTGCAAAGTTACTGTTAGTATAATGTCTAAAGTGGGCTATCGAAATATAGTGTTACCGTGATTTGCTAGCAGACATTAGTTTTCTTGATTTTATGTCAGTGCTTTCTCTTCACATCTTTGGGATGTTTTAGGTCCAATCATCAGAGCAGAGGAAGAGGACACCATTAAAGTGACATTTAGAAATAAAGCAAGCAGGCCCTACAGTATCCAACCTCACGGAGTGCAATATAACATAGAAATGGATGGAACCCTCTACCACAACGTCCTGGAAGGTAAAGAATAAACCTCTCTGAATAAATGTATAAACATGTATGACAAACTTTAACTAAATATCATTCTTTTTTTATGCAGAGTCATACACTGCCAAGAAGCTTCGTGAACTCAAGAAAGAAGCAAGTAAGAAAAATATCTCAATGATATATAGAAAGATCTGGAAATGAAGGGATAAGCAAACCCAAACTGTTGTCTAAAAAAAATCTAATATTGAATCAAGGCCAAGGATCATTGCACAACAGCGTTTTTTCCAGTCCTGGCTGGACTCAAACAAATAAGTCCAAATCCATAAGAGATCAAAGTCTCTCTGAATTATCTGGATGATTAGTGAATGTATGACTTGCTTTACTGACAAATTCACCCCATTTGCTTACTTAATGCTTGTTTGTGGTCTCATTATGAACAATTCACAACTTTACTTAAAAGAAAAAAAAAGAAGTTTGTCTTCATAATACATTCATCTATCTATTCAGCCATCCATTTTCTAAACCAATATGTAGGGTCACAGGGATGCTTTCCCAGTGTATATATGCCAGTCAAAAAGCCCTTTAAAAGTAGTTACCGGCAGTGTTTCATGATCCACTATCCCATGAGTGTCAAATCCTGCACCTGGAGGGCACTGTTCTGCAGAGTTTATCTTGAATCCTAATATCCTAATTAAACACACCTAAACATTGACTTTAGGATCACTAGAAACTTCTAGAAAAGTGTGTTGGATCTGGTCGGAGCTGAACTTTGCAGGACATTGACCCTCAAGGGTCAGGACTGTAAAACCTTGCACTATCCAAGTCAAATCAAGTCAAGTCACCTTTATTTATATAGTGCTTTATACAATACAGATTGTGTCAAAGCAGCTTTACAGTGTTAAACAGGAAAACAATGTTTCGATAATGCAAAACAAAATTCAATTCTGCTGTAAAGCAGCTCTAAAAAGAGGACAAGAGCAAACAGTCAGTTTTCCAGTAAAAGGCAGTTCATCATTGATTCAGTGATGTCATCATCCAGCTCAGTTCAGTTCTTTTCAAATAGTGTCTGTGCAATCAAGTCAACGATACTGGCAAATAAGGCCCAGTTTTACTAAACAGGGAAAATTAGCACGAGAGCGCAATTCCAAAACAGCGCCGATGGGAGTGGAAATTTCTGCGGTGATTTACTAACAATGTACAAATTTAAGAACAGAGACGAAACATCTAATTTACATATCGACCAACGCAATATACCAAGCGCAGCGCAAATTAGAGCAGTCGCAAATAAAGAAATAAAGAAGCCATAGTACGTTGAAAAGAACTGGAGGCCAAAAAATGCTAGAAGTTTTGATAGAGCTGGTATTGCGTGACTCCTAGCTGAGGGTTCCAAGTCATCTTTTATGCTGCCTTCACCTGCTATCAAAATTATCGTAAATACGAGTTTCCTAATCAGAAATAAGATGTGAACGGTCTCTCAAGTCGTATTTACTACTGGGAAATTTCCGAGTTGGGCGGGCCATAAACTTTAAACATGGTGGAGGGGACAACCATTGCTGCTGTCAAAGCTGTTCTCACAACAACTACATCCCAATGTCTTGTCGCTAAAGTAGTGTATTTATAGGCTAGATATGAACGATCATTCGATATGAACGATCAGCGAGGTGAATGTTTGATTGTCAACCAATAGGATGCTACATTTTATTCTTTCCGACATTACAGCACTTGAATACGACAAGCTCGTAATCATGACTTCATAAGTGGGAAATAGGAAATTTTCGTTAACACGTGAAGGCAGCATTATTTCCTGAAGCAAATTAAATATAACATGGCTTGGCAAACGATATTTTCATGTTCTTCTTGCATTCTAAATAAATTACGTGTGGAAAAACATCCTCTCCCTTCTGCCATGCGCTCTGTGTTTTCTGCAGTGCCTCCTCCTAGCAACAAATTGCAGCCATTTCAAGCGCAAAATAGTTTAAGACATGCTTTTTTGGGGGAGTTAAATAATGGCGCAAATGCCAGTAATTTGATGAGCGCAAACGTTAGTAAATCTCGTTACGCGATTCATTTGAATACTCTTCTCCCGTAAATTTTGCGTCTGAAAGAGAAACTCCTACAAATGCATATTCAATAAGGTCAGGTGCAAAAATAACTGTGTCCATGCCTTTTCAGCGCTAATTCTTCACTGTGCGTCTTTGGTAAAACCTGACAGTACAATTTTAACGTCAAAAGACGGTTTGCACTGGCGCAAGCTGTTAGTAAAACTGGCCCTAAGTGTCCCCATTCAGCCCTGAATCCAACTTGGTAATTCTTGAGTAAAAACAAGTCTGGTCCTTCATATTATTTATAAGCCAAAAATAAGAATAAAAATTAAAATGAAAATGAATCACTGTATGTAGAAATGTTGAAGTTGTATGTTGTATCTTTCAGGAGTGGTCGAGCCACTTCCTGCTGCATTGGTCCGTCCTGACACCACCTACCAGTATGAGTGGGTGGTTCCTAAGGATGGAGGACCGACCGAAAAAGATCCAGATTGCATCACCTACATGTACTACTCAGCGGTGGATCCCATTCGAGACACCAACTCTGGGCTGGTTGGACCTCTCCTGATCTGCAAGCCCAAAACCCTCAAATCAGGAAAGCAGGTGTGGGAGGTGGACGTTGAGCATTTTAACATTTGTAAAATGTGTACTGCTATATTAGTAGCTGAAAGCATGTGGAGAACTTTGTGATTTTCTGCTGAGTTCAGGTTCCATTTGGGTCTTGCTGTTATAGTGGTCTCTGCCACTATTGCTCATAGCTTTGCCAATATTTTTTTTTCCATCCCAGAAAAATGTGGACAAAGAGGTTCACCTTCTTTCAACTGTGTTTGACGAGAACCTGAGCTGGTATTTGGATGACAATATCAACAGATTCGCAAAACAGCCCAAATCTGTAAAAAAAGAAGATGAAGATTTTCAAGAATCCAATAAAATGCACTGTAAGCACTAGTCACGCTCCTTAAAAGAGAAACTATTTTTGCATTTCTGCAGCAAACAAACCATATTGTTTGCGTTTTCACCCAAACTAATATTTGTTTTCCATTCACAGCGCTCAATGGATACATGTATGGGAATCTGAAAGGCGTGCGTATGTGTAAAGGGGATAAGGTGTCTTGGCATCTGTCCGGACTAGGATCAGAAGTTGACATCCATGGACTTTACTTTGAGGGCAACAGGTTCCTCTACAAAGACACCAGGAGAGACACCATCAACGTGTTTCCTCATATCTCTCACACTGTCATCATGGAGCCTGACAGCATGGGTACAGTCCCATCTCTTCTCTCTTTGATCTCACTGTGACAAAGAACAACTATGTGCTACATTTAAAGTCTTATTTTAATACCATACATGTTCTTAAATGTTTATGATGGTACTTTAATCAACTTAAAACAGTGTTGTTGAATTCTCATTTCGATCAGTTGACATGTTCGACCAATGTCGTTCCAAATGCATTTCTTCTGCGGAGCTACAAAGAAGTTTTTGTCCATACAAAGAAAGTCAGTGGACCCAATTGAAACATTCTTCAAAATATCTTCTCTTGTGTTCCACAGAGGAAATAAAGCTTTGGAATCTCACTAAACATGGTTGGATTTATGCTTAAAACAACAGAATCAGCATCATTTATTCCTTACATAATCACACAAATATGCATTTGCAGTGTTGGGGAAAGTTACTTTTAAAAGTAATGCAAATTTAGCCTAGATGCACACATCACCTCTGTACTTACTCCTGGTTACTCCTGTGGCATCTGCAGGACAGTTTGAGGTGGGATGTAAAACCACAGATCATTATCATGGAGGCATGAGAGCCAACTACACCGTGGAGAAGTGCCACTTCTGGAACCGTCAGTCTGAGACGATGCTACACCAGAATAAGTATTACATCGCTGCAGTTGAGATGGACTGGGACTATTCACCCACCCGCACATGGGAGGAACAGCTGCACCATAGTCTGAAAGACAGGTATTATTCCAAGTCCTTCAGCAGAACTCATAAATCCCATTTGCAAACACAAGACATTGAAGAACATCAATGGTGTTTAGCATCATTGACGCCAAATGTGGTTATATGCCAAGCATCAACATGCAGACCTGCTGAAAAAAGAAAGAAAGAAAAAACAACAACAATAGAACAATGGTCTCAAACTCAATTCCTGGAAGGCCAAATCTCTGCACAGTTTAGCTCCAACCAGCTCCAAATCACACCTGCTTGGCCGTTTCTAGTGATCCTGTTGACCTTGATACAATACAATAAAAATAAAAATAAAACAAATAACTAAAAATATAATAATAAAATACCTAACTACATAATACTATTATTGTTGGAAATTGCAACAATATAAAAATAGAAATAGAATACATTTATACATTTAAAATTTTAATTAAAACAATAAGTAAACAATAAATAAACAATAATATCCTGGCCAGAGGAGAACCGGCCCCCCGACTGAGCCTGGTTTCTCCCAAGGTTTTTTTTTCTCCATTCTGTCTCAGAGGGAGTTTTGGTTCCTTGCCGCTGTCGCCTCTGGCTTGCTCAGTTGGGGACACTTAATTTCTAGCGATTATCGTCAATTGGATTTCACAGATACTATTTAAACTATACTGAGCTAGACAATGACATCTCCAAATTCAATAATGAAATACCCTTAACTGAAAATTGAGTGTTTAATCTTATTATTATACATTACTGACACTCTATCCTCCAACTTGATACTGTTAAGTGCTTTGACACAATCTGTATTGTTAAAAGCGCTATATAAATAAAGGTGACTTGACTTGACTTGACTTGATTAGCTGGATCAGGTGTGTTTGATTAGGGTTAGAGCTAAACTCTGCAGAGCTGTGGCCCTCCAGGAATTGAGTTTGAGACCAATGCAATAGAAACTACCACATAATTTGTAATGGTTTTATTGGTTATAATAGGAATTGTACTGGTTTTAATGGAAACTGTAATGGTCTCTACTAGTGATTTGTCGACTTCTATTGGTGGCTTGTTAAACCCTCTAAATCCTAATGGAATATGTCCCAAAGCACACTACAGGAAACCATTTTATAATGGGTTTAATGGTTAAAAGTTGTTGGTTTGTAATGTTTGTAATGGTATTTGTAGTGGAAACTATAAGGGGGGGGGGGTTGTTTGTTTTTTTTGTATTTTCAGCAGAGGATGTAAATCATATTTGAGATTTATGATGAAAGGTAAGATTATCAGCGAATTGAGTGAGTTGTGACATATTGTGACCAACTAAGTTTTAAGTGTAGTTTAGTTTGTAGTGTAGTGTAATTTTGGACTAAATTTAATATGCAAAGACCATTCAGGCAACGTCCAGGAAAAGAGAAACTTTGTGTTTGTGTGTGTCAGTATAGAAAGCGCAAATTCTAAATCATATTCATTTTGATATATTCAGTCCAGGCAACGAGTTCCTCAAGAAAGAAGGCAAATTCATTGGTTCAAAATATAAGAAGGTTCTGTACAAAGAGTACACTGATGAAACCTTCACTAAACCCAAGGAAAGATCTGCTGACATGGAGCACTTGGGAATTATGGGTAAATATTAATAGAATATGCGGTACATCGATGGTTGGCTCATAATTTGGTGTATATGTTTGTAAACCTTCACAATATGCTCATCTCAGGACCCATGATCCATGGTAAAGTGGGAGAAAAGGTGAAGATTGTGTTTAAGAACATGGCTAAGAGGCCATACTCCATACACGCCCATGGAGTTAAAACTGACAGTCCTCGGGTGGCCCTGACACGTCCAGGTAAGATCTGACAGTTGAATATTAGACAAAATAAAGTTCATATTGTTTATTAAGTCTAAATGTATGTATTGTTTACTCAAGGTGAAACTCAGACCTATACCTGGTACCTCCCAAAGAATTCTGGGCCGACAGAACAGCAAGAGGAATGCAGTGTTGGAGCGTATTACTCCACCGTGGATGTTATCAAGGTACCTTTCTCACCAAGTGAAACAAACTCCTTGTTCAAAACCAGTGTGATGTTTCCTAAAACCTAATGACCTTGCTTTCTACCAACATAGTCTTATGCAATTCATAGCTATTTTACCTTTTGTATTCATATCATCTAATTTGTACATTTTCATCCCTTACGAAAATTAAACATGGTTTTACTACAAATAAAACAAAAAAAATAATGGTTACTATAGTTAAAGGATTAGTTCACCCAAAAATGAAAATTCTGTCATTAATTACTCATCTTCATGTCGTTCCAAACCCTTAAGACCTTCGTTCATCTTCGGAACACAGATTAAGATATTTTTGATGAAATCCGAGAGCTCTCTGATCCTCAGCATAGACAGCAATGCAACTGAAAATTTCCCAGGTCCAGAAAAGTAGCAAGGACATCGGTAAAATAGTTCATGTGACATCAGTGGCTCAACCGTAATTTTACGAACCTACGAGAATACTTTTTGTGCACAAAGAAAAAAATAATAATTTATTCAGCAGTTCTTCTCCCAGAGTTACCATCTTCTTGGAGGGTAACTCAGGGAGAAGAATTGCTGAATAAATTATGTTATTATTGTTTTTTTTATTGTAAAATTACGGTTGAGCCATTGATGTCATGTGGACTATTTTACCGATGTCCTTGCTACGTTTCTGGACCTGGGAACTTTTCAGTTGCGTTGCTGTCTATGATCAGAGAGCTCTCAGATTTCATCAAAAATATCTTAATTTGTGTTCCGAAGATGAACGAAGGTCTTACGGGTTCATCCAAAGAAAGTGTCTTCAATTATATCTGTAGAAGTTTTGGAAAGCAGCCAGAGTCTATCTGATTGTCTTCTCATGCAGGACATGTACAGTGGTTTGATCGGGCCGCTGGTCATCTGCAAGAAGAGCCTGGCGCGTACACTGGGGCTGAAGAAAGATATTGAGGAGTTTGCTCTGCTCTTCATGGTCTTTGATGAGAATGAATCTTGGTATCTGGATGACAACATCAAAGCTCATGTTAAAACCCCTCCCACGACACTGAAGGAGGACGAGGAGTTTATCGAAAGCAACAAGATGCATGGTGAGTTTAATTCCTCTGGGTTGAATAGTTTTGGTCATGGTTTTTGAGGAGGAGGACATGTCTCTCAAATGATCCTTAAATAATTGAAAAATTCTCAGAGAATATTGTGATAACTGTTAAACCCTGAGAAATTTCCTCTTTTAATTAAAACATCATTGCCTCAGCATTAAAATATAAGCAATGTCCCTGTTATTATTCACCAAATGCTCTAGTGTGAAATGGCCAAAATGTTAAGATGGGCCTGATGTGTTGATGATAAGCTAGTGGTTATTCCTTTGTTTATCACAGGAATCAATGGTTTAGTCTACGGCAACCTTAAAGGCCTGAACATGAAGGTTGGAGATAAAGTGTACTGGTATCTGATGGGAATGGGAAACGAGGTGGACATACACACAGCACACTTCCATGGCCACAGCTTTGACTACAAGGTCAGCCATCCATGCATCCTATTCACATTTTCTTCAGAGAAGCTAAAACTCTTCTAGAGTATCAGAGTGATGACGGTGCTTTTCCCGCAGATCAGCGGCACACATCGAGCAGACGTGTTCGATCTGTTCCCCGGGACGTTCCAGACAGTCACCATGCGTCCGCTGTATTCTGGCACCTGGCTCCTGCACTGTCACGTCACCGACCACATCCAGGCCGGAATGGAGACCACATACACTGTGCTCGAGAAAGATGGTGAGTTTCTACATTTATGAGAATAAATACCATGAAAGAATAACATGTTTTACTATCCTGTATGCAAAAACCTTAAGCTTCAGTTCTTTAATACATAAAGGGGCGAGTGGGGCATGTTGTCACAAGAACTTGAAAGTCCAGTTACACAAATGTTTGTTTTGTGATTAATTAGGGCATATTTTACCAGCTACACAAACTAAATCTAAATTTCTTTCTTTCTTTTAGGAAAAAAGAGGGGCTTCCTGGGTTTGTTTGGTAGTGGTTGAAATTCCATGTGCCTGTAAAAGGAAGTTTGGGTTAATATTGCCCATGATTTTTCTAAATAAAAACTTGTAGTTATTTGAATTATTTTGTGTTTGCGAAAGAGCAGAAAAACATTACTGTCTTGCTTTAAAATTCTAAGGCAACATGACATTAAAAGTTACTTTAATTCTTTAACTTCACAAATTTGATTAGATGGTGAAAATTTCATAAGGTTATGAAGATTTTTTTTCTTTTTTGCACAATAAGATCAGGAAAGAAGACATTAAATAGGGTTGATTTAGTAAAAAAAATAGTAAAAGGAAGGCATGAATTTTGTTACTGTAGCTTTAAAATATAAATGCACACGGGAAATAATATTTACAAAATCAGCTGCACACAAGATTCTGTATTTGAATGTAATTTAATAATAATAAAAAGAAAAAGAAAACACTTTATAATGTTCATTCTGAAAAAATCAGATGAAATGAGATGACAGCTGCATTATGGGTAATGTGCACACAAATATCTGACAAACATTCAAACAAAAAAGTACATGCCTAACAATCCAAAAGAATAAAATAAAAAAAATGAATAATTGTACATAATGTCATATATATATATGATTGTATTTTGTAGTCTATATTTGTTCTGATAATAAGGAGAGTACTTGTTTTTGAAGTAAACTTATAATGTTCCAGTCTATATGAATGATTGTAACACGTACTTCTGAACAGATCATGTTCACAGCAGTCACACATGACTAATGAGATGAACTAATTATTGTTTGGCTATCAGCATTCAAAGCAGCAGGAAGAGTAGATCAAGATATTGTCTTTGAACAGGTTTAGTGTTGATTCACTGATTGTCTAAAATAAATGCTAAATGTGGTGAGATTTCATTGGCTGCATTCAAGTAGATGTGGCAGGAAGAAATGAGCAGTTCCATCATCCGGCAACAAGTCCAGGAACTCCAGTGGGTTCAGCTCCTTGGCCGCCACAACCAGAGTTTCTGTGAAAGAAAAGACAACGTTTTCATGAGCAGCCAAATTCATTCAGTCGTTTGCAGAAGCATAAAACAGCTGCTACCTTTGAGTGCTGAGAGGAGGACGGTGTTGTCATTTCCTGTTGTCCTTATCCTGTCACACACCTCAGGGAAAAGCTTCTGCCACCACAGACACTGGAGAGAGAATAGTTATGAGAAATTAATTAGCAGCCAGTCAAGACAAAAAAAATGTGTCAAGTCACCTCTGATTTCAAACCTCTCTAAAGATTTTAAATGTATTTTATTTCCATTTGGGCCAGTAACACTGAGAACGCAGTGCACACACATTACCCAGATAGCAAGAGAGCAGGTGAAAACCATTTAATTCATTTTATAAACAGTTGATTTGTCAGTGTTAATGACATTGAATTAATATCACTTTTGCACCAGCAATTCATGTTGAAATTTCAACAAAGCACCATTATTGTGATCAGTGTTTGCTTTAGTTGTGCTCTTCACTCTTACTTCTCATTAAGTTAATTATCTTTCTGTGCTTACAATAGTGTTTCAATATAAACACTTACTGTATGCATTAATAAAAAAAGATGTTTTAAAGTTAAGTTGGAGTAGATTATTATTTGTGATGGGTGGCAAGTTGTAATAAAGTTGAGAACAAATATTTAAAACTGTTGAAGCTGATATTTCATTACTGATGTTAATGTTCTGTTTCACAAATGCAAAGATACTGCGGCAAAATATACAAAAAGATTTAGACATCAACACTCATCATACAAACCTCAACACTGGTGACAATCATCAAACTAATTCAGATAAACTGCAATGCATGCTGGGAGTCATGAATGAGTTTTGTACCCAGTTTGGTACTTTTGTTGATTGTCACCATTGTTGAGTTTAATACGCTGATTATTGATGTCTAACTGATTCAGCAATTTAATGAGTTTTAGTATTTTCTGTTAATTCACTGAAGTATGAGCTGTGCCACTGCTTTAGTCTCACACTGTAGTATCACATTTACACATAAAAACACAGCACACTTGTGAGCAATTATTTAAATAAACTGGATGGATCTTAGTTTGAATTGCCTCAACAAATGTATTTTAGCACATTGTTACAAGTTACAAAGAAAACCTAACATTAAAGTACAAAAGTCAAGATCCCAACTAAAGCAAACACTGATCACAATAATAGTGCTTTGTTGAAATTTCAATATTTTTCAACATTAATTGCGAGTGCAAAAGTGATATTGATTCAATGCAATTAACATTGACAAATCAACTATTTTTAACTATTTGCTATCAGGGTAAGGAGCTTCATCTCTAGAGTAGTGAAGTCTGTTACCAGCTTGTCGTTCTGTAGCTCATGGTTGGCGTAGGAGATGATGGCTTGCGGGCATCGGTCTAGCAGTCTGTCGATGGATGTCTTGTGTTGGCCCAGTTTGGTGGCACAGAGCACGTGCACACTGAGACCGGTGCTGTCAGAGTCGGACAGCTGCTCCAGCAGAGGCAGGATGGACGAGACCTCCAGCGTTGGGCCGCACAGCAGAGACTGCACACAGAGAGGAGAGAGTGACACATGCACTAACTATACACCACTTCATCTGAACGCCAGCAGTAAACTAAAAATATTTTATTGTGTTCTGCTTAAGAAAGAAATCGACAGTGACACTAGAGTGAGTAAATTAGGACAGATTTGTAATTTTGGGCAAACTGTCCTTTTAAAGCAATGTCCAGGAATTTCCCGCTGAGCTGAGGTGAAACTAGGCCTTTTACTGCACTTCCTAGAGGTCCTTGATATTCATTTACATCATTTAATGATATGGCTTGCCAGTAAGAGAGAAATATATCAGTACACACCTGAAGTTTGTGCAGGTCCTCCTGATGGTCATGTGTGATGTTGAACTGGACAGGAGTCAGGATGCTAACCCACGGATACAACATCCCATAATGAGAGCAGGAGTTTATCTGGACATGAAAAAAAAAACATTTGATAGATTTTAAACTTTTAAAAACAGCAGTTAAAAAGTTTTTTTTTAAATTAACATTTAATAAAAAAGTATATGGAAGCCCATTTCCACCACTGAAAATAAGGTTATGCATACTTTTCTGACAATTCAGACTTTTTTTCTTAGATTTGCATGATATAAACTCGCAATTCTGAATTTCTTCTCAGAGTTGCGTGATATTAAACTCACAATTCTAACTTTTTCTTGCAAAAGCAAGTTTTTATCTTGCAATTCTGACTTTTTTCTCACAATTGCGAGTTTATATCTCACAATTCTGAGAAAAAAGTCAGTAAACTTGTAAGAAAAAGGGTAAACTTGCAATTGCGAGAAAAAAAGTCAGAATTGTGAGTCGCTACAGCTGCGAAGAAGACAATAATCCAGAACTGGTTTACACCACACGTGTAGAAAAACATATTGGATCCGTAGCCTCCTGCAAATAGTGTCATGTGAATGTACAATGGCGCTAGTCGGTGGGGCCAGGCCTTCGACCATTGATGCTTGGCAGTGTTTTTTGTTGGATATACGTGATTGTATAAAGGAGTGACTTTTGTGTTCTTGTTGTCCTTCCCTCTCTCCCTCCCTTTTGATTAGACTTTGAGATGTTGAGTATGTGTCTGCTGTTTTGTTTTGTTATATTTTGGATGCTATGTGTGAAAAAAAAAAAAAAAAAATTGTTGATAACAAAAAAGAATTGTGAGTCGCAAAAAAACAAGGTACCAAAAAGTCACAATTACCTTTTATATTTTTTATTCAGTGCCGGAAATGGGCTTCATACCTGTGTGAGCGTACTTCATAAAAAAAAAAATAATAATAACGTTTTGTACTTGCATTAAAACTGGGACATTTCTATAAAATATGTTTCTTCTGAGAGAGAGAGACGAACACACGAATATGAGAACAACACACACACACGTCTCTCTGTGGATTAAGGAACATGACAGTTTTTATACCTAATTTAGGGAAGTCGTGGCCTAATGGTTAGAGAGTCGGACTCGTAATCGAAAGGTTGCGAGTTCGAGTCTCGGGCCGGCAGGGATTGTAGGTGGGGGGAGTGAATGTACAGCGCTCTCTCCATCCTCAATACCACGACTGAGGTGCCCTTGAGCAAGGCACCGCACCCCCAACTGCTCCCCGGGCGCCGCAGCATAAATGGCTGCCCACTGCTCTGGGTGTGTGTGTGCACTTTGGATGGGTCAAATTCATGTCTTATTGAGGAGATGTGTACTATTACTGTGATCAGACAATTTTCACATGGACAATGATGAAAAATCAGCAACAGATAGTATAACAACCTCTAAAGGGCTTTTTAACGTTTAACTTGCATTTTAACTTTTAATTATGCTGTAATATTAAAGCACTCATTTTATCCCGAGGAAAAAAGAAACCAATTAATAGAGGCATCAGTATTAGTATCAGTGGCCTTCATTCAAAGCATTTAGTTACAAGTATTTAAAACACTGACTTCATGTGATTTCCACATTGATTTAGAGATTCTATGTCAAAATACATTTATGATTACAATTTTAAATTGTGTTTTATAGGTGTTATTAATCAGGATTAAATGTGATTATTTAGTTAATTTTAAATAAACAAAATCAACAGACAACTTTAAAGCAATAGCACCCTAGAAAGTGCTAAAACATGCTAAAAACCTACACACACACACACACACACATATATATATATATATATATATATATAAAACATTAGTAAAAATATTTATTTTTTTCTACTCAATAGTACCTTAACAGTATTTAATTACTTTTTTATTTATTCACTTAATATTTTTATCAACAGTTATTTATTTATTTATTGATTTAATTATTATCTATTAATTTTTACCTTTTTTAAATTTTTTATAGTTTTTCTCTAAACTTTTCCACAGACCCCCCCAGCACTCAGTTGCTGCCCCCTGGTGGTAAACCCCTGCCTTAGCAAATACCCACAACGCTGTAATCAACTAGAAACGTGTAACCAACCACTCTTTACACCTGCTGTGTTAGGGTGCATTATCTCACTCACCAGATCCTCCGCAGTTTTGAGGGCTTTGACGCCAGAGCGATCTCTGCGCGTGATACGGTCGATATAGACGGACGTGAGATGAAACAGCAGCTCCTGGATGATGGATTCATGAGAGGACGCTACTAAAAGAGCCTCCCAGAAATCCACCAGTAACTGAGGACTGCTGTCAGCCTCCACAACATCCTTACACAGCTCCTGAGAGAGAGTAGTAGTTATTTATTTTATTGCCAAGTCAGCATCTAAGGCATCTTCATGGCAAAAACTGAGTTACATCAACACAAAATTAAAAACCAAGTAAACACAAAAACACAGCAGTTAAAATTATACAAGTTTTTTTTTTTTAAATGAACATAATAAAAATCTAAAACCTTTTCTGGTAAAATCTTTCTGGTAAAAAAGTATATGGAAAGCCCATTTCCACCACTGAAAAAAATATTAAAATAAAATAAAATAGTTATTGAGACTTTTTCATCTCACAATTCTGACTTTTTTTCTCAGAATTGCATGATATAACACTCGCAATTGTGAGAAATAAAGTCATTGCGTGATATTAAACTCGCAATTGTGAGAAATAAAGTCATTGCGTGATATTAAACTCGCAATTGTGAGATATAGTCATTTTGTGATATTAAACTAGCAATTGTGAGATATAAAGTCATTGTGTGATATTAAACTCGCAATTGTGAGATATAAAGTCATTGCGTGATATTAAACTAGCAATTGTGAGAAATAAAGTCATTGCGTGATATTAAACTAGCAATTGTGAGATATAAAGTCATTGCGTGATATTAAACTAGCAATTGTGAGATATAAAGTCATTGCGTGATATTAAACTAGCAATTGTGAGATATAAAGTCATTGCGTGATATTAAACTAGCAATTGTGAGATATAAAGTCATTGCGTGATATTAAACTAGCAATTGTGAGAAATAAAGTCATTGCGTGATATTAAACTAGCAATTGTGAGATATAAAGTCATTGCGTGATATTAAACTCACAATTGTGAGATATAAAGTCATTGCGTGATATTAAACTCACAATTGTGAGATATAAAGTCATTGCGTGATATTAAACTAGCAATTGTGAGAAAAAGTCTGCGTGATATTAAACTAGCAATTGTGAGAAAAAGTCTGTGTGATATTAAACTAGCAATTGTGAGATATAAAGTCATTGCGTGATATTAAACTAGCAATTGTGAGAAATAAAGTAATTGCGTGATATTAAACTCACAATTGTGAGATATAAAGTCATTGCGTGATATTAAACTAGCAATTGTGAGAAAAAGTCTGTGTGATATTAAACTAGCAATTGTGAGAAATAAAGTCATTGCGTGATATTAAACTAGCAATTGTGAGATATAAAGTCATTGTGTGATATTAAACTCGCAATTGTGAGAAATAAAGTCATTGCGTGATATTAAACTCACAATTGTGAGATATAAAGTCATTGCGTGATATTAAACTCACAATTGTGAGATATAAAGTCATTGCGTGATGCAATTGTGAGAAAAAGTATTAAACTAGCAATTGTGAGAAAAAGTCATATTAAACTAGCAATTGTGATATTCAAAACTAGCAATTGTGAGAAATAAAGTATTGCGTGATATTAAACGTCATTGTGATGTGAGAATCTAAACTAGCAATTGTGAGATATAAAGTCATTGTGTGATATTAGCAATTGTGAGAAAAAGTCTAGCAATTGTGATTAAAGTCATTGCGTGATATTAAACTAGCAATTGTGAGATATAAAGTCATTGTGTGATATTAAACTAGCAATTGTGAGAAATAAAGTCATTGCGTGATATTAAACTAGCAATTGTGAGATATAAAGTCATTGTGTGATATTAAACTAGCAATTGTGAGAAATAAAGTCATTGCGTGATATTAAACTAGCAATTGTGAGATATAAAGTCATTGCGTGATATTAAACTCGCAATTGTGAGAAATAAAGTCATTGCGTGATATTAAACTAGCAATTGTGAGAAATAAAGTCATTGCGTGATATTAAACTAGCAATTGTGAGAAATAAAGTCATTGCGTGATATTAAACTAGCAATTGTGAGATATAAAGTCATTGCGTGATATTAAACTAGCAATTGTGAGAAATAAAGTCATTGCGTGATATTAAACTAGCAATTGTGAGATATAAAGTCATTGTGTGATATTAAACTAGCAATTGTGAGATATAAAGTCATTGTGTGATATTAAACTAGCAATTGTGAGATATAAAGTCATTGTGTGATATTAAACTAGCAATTGTGAGATATAAAGTCATTGTGTGATATTAAACTAGCAATTGTGAGATATAAAGTCATTGTGTGATATTAAACTAGCAATTGTGAGATATAAAGTCATTGCGTGATATTAAACTAGCAATTGTGAGATATAAAGTCATTGTGTGATATTAAACTAGCAATTGTGAGATATAAAGTCATTGCGTGATATTAAACTAGCAATTGTGAGATATAAAGTCATTGTGTGATATTAAACTAGCAATTGTGAGATATAAAGTCATTGTGTGATATTAAACTAGCAATTGTGAGATATAAAGTCATTGTGTGATATTAAACTAGCAATTGTGAGATATAAAGTCATTGCGTGATATTAAACTAGCAATTGTGAGATATAAAGTCATTGTGTGATATTAAACTAGCAATTGTGAGAAATAAAGTCATTGCGTGATATTAAACTAGCAATTGTGAGATATAAAGTCATTGCGTGATATTAAACTAGCAATTGTGAGATATAAAGTCATTGCGTGATATTAAACTAGCAATTGTGAGATATAAAGTCATTGTGTGATATTAAACTAGCAATTGTGAGATATAAAGTCATTGCGTGACATTAAACTCACAATTGTGAGAAATAAAGTCATTGCGTGATATTAAACTCACAATTGTGAGAAATAAATTAATTGCGTGAAATAGGGCTGCACGATATATCGCATGCGATATTTAATGCGCATTAAAGCCGGTCCTGTAATCAGCGGTAATTTCCATCACGTGCATGATTTCACATGGAGCTGCATTTACCACACAGAGCCGTTGTTCACTGACAAGCTGCGCAAATCCACTTCATTATCAACAAAATCAGAATTGCGAGTTTGTATCATGCAATTCTAAGAAAAAAGTCTGTAAACTTGTAAGAAAAAGGGTAAACTTGCAATTGAGAAATAAAGTCAGAATTGTGAGTCGCAAAAAAGCAAGGTACCAAAAAGTCACAATTACCTTTTATATTTTTTATTCAGTGGCGGAAACGGGCTTCATACCTGTGTGAGCGTACTTCATTAAAAAAAAAAAAAAGTTTTGAACTTGCATTAAAACAGGAACATTTCAATAAAATAGGTTTCTCCTGAGAGAGAGAGACGAACACACATGGATAAGAGAATGACACACACACGTCTCTCTGTGTGCTGCATGCACCTGGAAGAAGAGCTCGGCCTCCTCCAGTCTGATCTTGCTGTTCTCGTGCAGCGCCACGACCGCCGCCACCAGCAGCCCCTCCTGTGTGTCGCGCAGATGCTGGGCCAGTATGGTGGGCAGCACGGACTTCCCTCTGCCATGCAGCAGCAGCTTGGGCTCCTCTATGAAGCCGTACACTTGCAGCATCTGGAGACGGCAGTGAACAGACATGCTTTCAGTCGTTCAGATTAGGGCTGCTCGATTATGGCAAAAATCATAATCACGATTATGAGTGGGCTATATGACCAAAACTTTACATGAGTGATTTATTTAAAGATTATTTACATTTTAGAGACCAGCAAAATTTCACAATTCTCAACACCACAGCAGAGTATTAGGGTAAATGATATTAATAACAAATAGTGCTGTCAAATGATTAATCGCATCCAAAATAAAAGTTTTTGTTTACATAATATAATGTGGGTGTACTGTGTATATTTATTATGTATATATAAATAGGGCTGTGACGGTCACCGTGAGAACCGCGTCACCGGCGGTGGTCGGTTGTCACCGCGGTTGTCTATTGCCACCGGCGGTAGTGCACGTGACGTCACACACTCTATAACAAGCATAATACAAAGTTTTGTATACAAGTGTAATATAGTAACAGTTGCAAATTGTTTTATTTAGACTATAAATCTATGCTAATTCACAAATGACCTCAAACGCCATACACAGTGTTTCCTTTAGATTGGCAGGTTTGAGCGCAGGAAAATACAGTTTATTCTGCATTCAGCAAATTTATTTAGTGATGAGCGATGGACCTTGTTGGGAAACCAAATACTACATCACCGATCTGGAATCATCTCCATTCATGTCACCCATCCGCGTTTGTACAAGTGTCTTCAAGTTCACGTGATCGCAAACGCCCGGCTGGTCAGGTTTGTGTTGGAGAGGCTTTCTCCAAACTGGCCAAATACGAGCGAGACCGCGGTAGATGGAAGATGCCAACAAGAAATGTGGCAACATACGCCGCGATTCCTATTTCACAGAGAGCGCGTGCAGACGAGGAGTTGCTCGGTGGCGGAACAGTGAACCGTGTCTAAACCGGACGCTGCGTCTAACACAACAGGTTGAGTCTGTCTACAGGACATTTGAACGTTGTGTTAGTACGTCATAAATAGGACAAGGCAGTTTACTGTGAGGGATTTGTCGTGTTGTATCGCGCCGCATCTAGTGTAGACAGCATCACTGATTAGAATGAGTTCTTGCCGCGCCGCTCGCGTGAGGTATATTTAAATTTCTTATTTAAGGCTACTTTCCTATTTAACTGTATTATTTCTTTGATATTTATTTTAGTGGTTTGCAGGCTGAGTGTTCACTGACAGAAGTGCTAAAATAAACACGCACGTTTGTTAATAGATGATTGAGCCTCATTTATTTATTTTTGCATTTCAGAATTATATATAAATATACACAACACCGCGCCACCGGCGGTTGTTGGTCCATTACCACCGCGGTGGTAAAAATCTGCCACCGTCACAGCCCTATTTATAAATACACACACATGCATGTATATATTTAAGAAAAATATGTTACATTTATATATTAAATATCTGTATATACGATATAAATTATATGAATATAAATATATACATGTAAACAACATGCTGTATGTATGTGTATTTATATACGTATACATAATAAACATACACAATACACACATATTATGTTAAAAAAACTTATTTTGGATGCGACTAATCGTTTGACAGCACTAGTAACAAACAAAAAAGTCCTCAAAATTATAGAAAATAATTAAACTGTCAGTAATAAAAAAGCAAAGGACAAATGCAATAGAATATAAAAGATACTAATGAAACGAACTGTGCTTTAAGTTTTTTTTATGCAAGTCTCAAGTATTCAGTTAACAGAAATGAATAATCAAATGTAAAATAAAACAGCATAGTCTTCAATGTAAGAATTAAACTTTCTTTGTTTCTTATTAAAGCTACAAAGTCCTTCAGTCAAGAGCAGTGTGTGATTTTGAATGTGTCTTTTGTTGTTTGATTAATATTAAGCACAGTCGCAGCAGGAATATTAGACTGCTGTCACTTTAAGAGCCGCACGGATCCAATTTACCGTTAGGGATGCAACGATTATAGTGTGAGGAATAATCACGGTTTCACGATTATTATGCATTTATTAATTTCACAACATAAAATCACATAAACACTTTAGATATTAAAGTGTTATTTATTGCTGCCTTTTGAAACAGAAATAACACCGTAACCAATAATACAGCACAAAATAATAATACTAAAGAGAAAAAAGTCCATCTCTCCTATTGGAATTAAAAAGGTGACCTCTGCTCTGTAAACATCCATGTCAGTAGTTCCCTTTTGAATATAACAAATGGAAATAGATCACAAATGTATTTGGTGTTTTCATTTTGTATATTCTTTCTACATTTATTTTGGACCTGAGGTACAGAACTTGGAAAGATGGTGAAAAAAAAAATTGACTTATGAATAATACTATAACAGGGATGATAAATCACAATGTTAATTAAGTATTATTAATATAAGACTAATATTAACTTTATTTATCCCAAAGAGGACACTGTTACTAATGAGGGGAATAAACTAAACTATTATTGTAATCAACTGTCATCCATACTTATTCATTTTAATAATCTTTATTCATCTGATTTTACATATGGCCTGAGAAAATCATGTCTATTATTTTGGTTTGTGAGATCGAGATCGAGCAGCCCACACAAACATTTAGGAGGACAGAAACTTGTCAACGCTGCCCAGCGACTTTCATTAATAAAATAATAAGATACTGGATCGCTACATTATATTAATCAACAAAGAGGGGGTAAAATGACTGTTTAAATAACTGAACTCAAATCTTCATTGTTTGTAGTGACGTGCAGATGCAGGTAGGCTAATTCACACACGCAATTCGTGCATTAAAATCGTTTATTGCATAGCGAGAACAGGTTGGCTAGCCGTGCATTATCCCTTATGTATACTCTTTAACAGCAATTTTTACGGCAATATTTAAATGACGCCCTGGTCATTCTTACCCAAAATGGTCCCACACTATCGACTTCAGACGTTCTCTGGTGGAAATAAAGGATCGCTGTTTGGTTCCTCTGTCATAGTTAATCTAGTGTGTGTAGTAGCCTCTGTGTCTCTGATAAGCACATTTTAAGCTGGTGCATCACTAGTGTAACTTTGTTTTCGTTTTGCGCAAGTTGCAACAGTTCCGTTCCGTGCAACAGAAACCTTTACGATTAATTAACCGTGACGTTTTAAAGCGCGGTTAATAGTAAAACCGGTTAATCGCTGCATCCCTATTTACCGTTACACATGTATTTTCATTCTAAACTGTTTATGTTCATTTATTACATGACCGATGAAGGTTTACATTAGAGGTCGACCGATAGTGGATTTTACCGATACCGATAGCTAGGTTGGACCACACTGGCCGATACCGATTAATCAACCGATAGTTTTTAAAATAGATACTGAATGAAAACTAAATAGAGCTTTACTATTTAAAAAAAAAACAGTAACAGTACTGAACTATACTTTATAAATTAATAAAAATTTAGTATTAATATTTATTACTATATTGATTATTAAAGTTATTTCATAGTTTACAAATGTTAAAAGAAGAAACTTTAAAATTTAAAAATGAAGCCTATTAGTAAATGTTGAAATGAAATGAACTCTAACAAGGAACAATACTTCTACAGCTTTCGTTAATGTTACAAATGGACTCTTATTAAGTATTACCATTTCATTTCAACAGTCATGCTTAAAGATGGCCATCTTGAAATACCTACAAAAGGCCATATTAAAATTACATGCACAGGTTATTGATATTGTACGTGCACTCTTTATTTGCTGCTATTTTAGAACACTGCATGATTATCTAATTAAAATATAAACAAATATGCAAGTGAGTGACACACTGTGCAAAAGCACAGCGCTGCATCTTGGAGAAGTCACGGGTATCACACACACACACACACACACACACACACACACACACACACACCAGACGCGTCACGTTCAATTTAAGCAGCGGTCTAAAACTGTTTATTTAATCACCAAACGGACATAAGTTTGCTTCAAGAATGAATTATGTGTCATAAATGAGTTTGAAGTTCGGTGTTTAAATAACAGAGCAAACAGAAAGAGAAAGCGCGATCTGTATTACAGCTCTCTATATGAAGCATACAGACTGTATTAGAGCCACGGAAAGACAAACGTTTTGCTGAAAAATGCACAATACATAATTTATAGCCTAGGGCGAAGTCATTATGTACATTAACAATGATTTGGGACAAATAGGCTATAATGTTATTTAATGGGAAACTGTGTGAATGGCGCTCTGTTCCGCGGCAGGATTTTCTGTCGGCTGCATTTAAATGCGCGTTTGAAGTTTCCCGCTCTGTGCAGCGTGCTGTGTCACATGCCAAAACAAACAACATGTGCTGTCAGTGATTTCCACCTCTAGAGGCCGCTCTCATACTGTATAATGATAGCAGACCATTCTCAACCACTCCAGCAACAGACACAACACGAAGAAAAAAAAAAAAAAAAAAAAAAAAAAAAAACACCGAAAACTATAGGCATGGATTTTTGCCGATAACCGATTGTTCTGCAAATCAAGTATCGGTGCCGATTAATCGGCAAAACCGATGAATCGGTCGACCTCTAGTTTACATGAATAATCACTAATAATCCCTATTTTGACACTTTGTTTTGCATGTATTTGACCGTTTAGATGCACACCTTGAGCTAAAAGTTGACTTTACAATCCGTGTTGTGCCAGCTTACGTTCTCTTTTGCGCTTTTATCTAATATACTTCTGATTTTGCACTTGCATTTGGGCTTTTATGGAGGAGCGAAAATGCACTGCGTATCTCGGTTATTGTATTTTCATAATCGTTGAAGGACGAAATCGAAATTGTTTTTCGATTAATTGCACAGCCCAAGTTCAAATATGTTTCTGTGGATGTAAGGCATGGATTCATGATGACAGACCTCTGCGTGGCGGTCCATCTGCTGCCTGTAGCTGTGCAGGTCACCCTTGCGCAGGGCCAGGGAGGCCATACACAGGGACAGGGTGATGGAGGGGGCGCCGCAGGCCTCCAGCTGTCTCAGGTGGGTCACGGCGTGGTCAGGATCAGCGTTCAGCATGGACGGACTGCTCACCACATGAGGAAGCTGAGAGGGTTCAGCCACACTGAAGATCTCCAGGACTTTATCAGCCACGTCCTACAGCACAGACACAACACAGGATGACTCTTACAGCAACTGTTTTACAGGTCATAATTAAACAGACTTGAATAATGAATGAATGAATCAAGAAGTGTAGTTTGACTGTAATTTTAGCCTAAATTTAAATAAATAAATAAATATATTCCAGGTGCAGTATAAGTTAAGCTCAATCATCAGCATCTGTAAATCATAATTTAGACTCCTCGCACCTTCTCTTTTATATTACACTATGGGTTTTCAAACTTTTTAAACTCAGAACCCTTCCTTACTAAAATATAAAGGTATATTTTCGTGTACAATGGCCCGTTTACACTATGAGAGAAATACAGAGTGTGATCATATAATAAAGAACATTTCTTTGCATTTTTTTAAAGACAACTTTTCCCCTCAAAATTAAATAAGTGGTTTATTTAAGCTTTTATACACTAAAGCAGAGAATTAAAATATTATCTGGAAACTATTTACATTGCATTAAGTTGACAGAGTATATCTTTTTCTACCCACTGTTAGAGGTATAAACATTTGAAAAAATATATATAA